>JARHVA010000315.1:815000-1247500 GCA_037957365.1 Torreya grandis
TAAGATTTAAATATAAAACATGGTATGTTTTGAACTGGTTGTTATTATATGTTGAAGATGAACAATTTAATTTTCTAGTTTTATAATATTATTTCGTGGAGAAATACTTTTACAAGTTGATTAATGGTTAAAGCAACTAGTGATCTAGATAAACATTACCCAAATGGTATGTTGTTGAGGAATATTTTTGTATTATGTTTATTATAGGTAATAAATTAGATGTTTGGATTTCATTCACTTCATTTGACAGACTACATGAATGTAAATGATATTTATATACTTAGCTTAAAAATTAGTTAAACTAAAATATTATGAATGAATCTATTGGGTTTTAATATTATTATATATTTATCAAATCTTACATTCATGACCCTAATTAAGTACTGGATGGATTTTACTAGCTTAATTATCATCATCAATACCAAATAAGGTGTAATCCAATAAAATGGTGTGTATGAATTTGACTAGTCCTACAGATCATTTATTATTGAAAATTTTAGACAAAATAATGTTTGATAAACATTATCATTTCATATGTTAAATACAAAACATAGTATGTTTTGAACTAGTTGTTATTATATCTTAGAAGATATTAGAAGATTGTAGTTAAGAGTTAAATACAAAACATAGTATGTTTTGAACTAGTTTGGCCTTGTCTCAATTTTTTTTATGTTTAATTCATGAAGGTGGTTTGGTTTAGTGTGTGCAACAAAAGTGATGTTACAATAAAATTACTGTGCTATAATTCAAAGTGAGCTAAAATTCGAAGTAAGCAATAGATACACTTGATTTTAAACCCAAAAGAAATTTTAGTATCCTTAATGAGCATAAATAGAGAGAAAAGCATACATATGTAAAAAAAAGAAACTCAAAGTAAGGACTCAAGGTCCCATCAGGCATGCCATAATGTTTCAGTGAATTTCATCTTATATTTTTTAAAGGGAAGAAGAAGAAACTAAATAGGGTATGGTTGAAAAACCTATTGAATTATGCACATATTTTTGGTATAAAAATATTAGAAGATTGTAGTTAAGAGTTAAATACAAAACATAGTATGTTTTGAACTAGTTGTTATTATATGTTGAATACGAACAATTTAATTTTCCAATTTTAAATATTATTTCATGGAGAAATACTTTTATAAGTTTCTTAATGGTTAAAGCAACTGGTGATCTAGATAAACATTATCCAAATGGTATGTTGTTGAGGACTATTTTTGTATTATATTTATTATTGGTAATAAATTATATGTTTGGATTTCATTCACTTCATTTGACAGACTATATGAATGTAAATGATATTTATATACTTAGCTTAAAAATTAGTTAAATTAAAATATTATGTATGAATCTATTGGTTTTTAATATTATTATGTTTTTATCAAATTTCACATTCATGAACCTAATCAAGCAGTGGATGGATTTCACTAGCTTAATTAGCATCATCAATGCCAGATAAGGTGTAATCCAATCAAATGGCATGTATGAATTTGACCAATCCTACAGAACATTTATTATTGAAAACTTTGGCTAAATTAATTTTTGATAAACATTATCATTTCATATTTTGATATAATTTTCATATTTTTGATATATCATATTAGAATAGATTTTTTATGATACACATTATGTATTATATATCTTCAATACACAGGTTCTAGTTTGTTACTCTAGATTCCTGCCCCATCAATATCTACCCATTTGTGAAGCGATGACCATATCCTTGTTTGGGAGATAGTGCAGAGATCTATGGTCTATGGTTGGTGTGGAAAAGTTCTTGGATGATGCTCTCCCTCCCAACTAAAGTACTATGCTTGAGATTACACTTGAGATTACATATTGATACTTGAGTCATGGAGACTCTAGTGTCGTGGAGACTCTTCTTATAGGATCTTTGTATCATGTTTTTATCATTATTGATATTATTATGTATTTTTGAAAACTATAACTTTTATTTATTATACTTATACATTATAGGTTCTAATGATATATTAATTATGGCTAAAATTATACTATTTCATTTATGATGTAAAGCTGTCTTTATGGTTATTCAATATTGTTCATGATTTTTTTATCTATTCATGGTGATCCTTAGCTAAGTGTATTAGTTATAACATTTATGGTTAACTAAATTAATATAGTTAGTTAAAGATCACTAGTAAGTTTCGCATGGTGAAATCTATATGTTGAATATGTGTATTTAATTTCAAAAAAGAAAATATTACAATATTCTGATAAAACCTAGTGAGTTTGCTCTATTATATCGATAATATATATAAATCTAAGTAAAAACTTTTAATACCTTATTTTCTCATGGAACATTAATTAATGTAGGGGTGCAAAAGTAACATACCCAAAGATTGTCTTTCTCATACAAACCTTTTGATAGAAGGGTGGGGTTAAAAAACTATTGATAATTGTAATACTTTCTTTAAATAATATTAAATTTTATAAATCCTTTCTCAAGGAAAGTATATTGAAGGATCCAATGAATTTAATGTCTAAAAAATTCTAATTCAACTTCAAACTCCAAATCAGGTCAACTTTGACCAAGGTACCATTCCAAACCAAACTAGTTTCATCTTGAGCCACATGCCAAACTAATACTATACCATGCCATTCAAATCCAATCTGGTTCATATTAAACCATGTACCAAACCAATTTTATACCATGACATTCCAATATAATTAGGTTCATCTTGAACCACCTTCTAATTCTAATTCCAAGTTAGGTCATCTTTGGCCATAGTCAATTTTAAAGCCAAACAATTATAATAACACCAAATTAGGTTTATTTTTACCAAATCCAACTATTCCCAAATCAATTGCATTCAAATTAAAACCATTTCTTATGTTTCAATTCAACCTCCTACACATGTTAGTTAAGAATGCCAAAGTCATAACATTCATCATTTCTTTCATTTTAACAAATCCAGTTTATCATACCCTAGTTGGTGAAATTTCAATTCAAGACCAAGGCCACCCTTATTTGGGACCATTACAATCTAATCCAATCCAACATCTTTGGCCCATTCTAATTAATACCAATACTTCCCTCTTTGGGCCCATTATATTCAATCCAATCTACCCCCTTTGGGGTTAATATCTTCTAACATATTCCCCTTACATGTATCCTTGATTGGGTGCATTAGTCCAATTTTATTATAAATCATGGCATATTGTGATCCCAAACTTTTTAAAGCATCACTAGTCTTTAGTCAATAAGTGATGGAACAACTCGCTTAATTTAATCAATAAATGCACCATTTGGTATCAGCGCTTGACATTTCATTTTTTCATCTAAAATCTAGTATGGTCTTAAAAACACAATAAATCCAATAGTCTATACCTATTATGCCATTCCCCCTATAAGGTCCCTTATCTATTGACAATCTAGGTGTGTCCAAGTCTTATAACTACTCAATCAGGATATGTCATGATCCTTTTTCCAAACACAATCATATGCATCTTGTTCTAAGATAACATCAAGATAGTCAACACATTCATGACATTTTTTGTCAACTCACCCATCATTGACCAAATCCAAACCATTGATTATCCACCTATATTTGATAAAGAACCTCTATCTAATATAGGATCCCATAACCCATTATTTTTCAATTGCCTAAACTACCTCATTTTAAAAAAATCCTTCATACTGAATCCTCCATTTCTAATAAAAGGTGAACAAGGTGCTTGTGGACAATAAAATTCAATAGGCCTCTTCATGACTACTTTAACCTCAAAATTAGGTTCTATTTTAGAACTAATATTAGATTTGGGTTCCATTTTTAAACCAATATCATATTTATCATCAAAAATATAATCAACATCAATCTCAACATTAGGTTCAAATCATCTTGAGTTATAGTCAAATTTAGAATAAAAATATATTAACAAATGTTACGATATCGACTACACACTTTTTGCAAATCTAATTAAAAACACTCATGATCCTTTCAATATTTTTAAAGAAATTTTTCTTCAACATCAATCCAAGTTCTCCTAAGAGCCTCTACAAGGACTGTGTTCCCTTTTACCCTTCCATTTCTATTACATATGCCTCTACCATTAACCAACCTAGACATTATATTGACATTTCACTACCCACAAACTTTGATTGAGATCAAAATAATTACACATTGTTAAACTCTTTCCACATAGACATCTCAGTGGAAAATGCTTTAGGGAACCAAGACAACAATATTCAATAATCTCATAGTGAAACCTAGATTGAGGCATTATGGGACAATTAAAGTCTAAACTCAACATATTTTAGTAAAACCTTGTTTGAGGTGCTAGATAATAAGAAGAATTAAAAATTAGAATCCTTTAGTGAAACCTTTCTTAAGGAGTTAAGGGAAAATTAAAATGAATTATCAACTTCCTTTAGAGAAAAAATATTCAACGTATTATTGGACAATGTAGATCAGAGAAATCAAGAAGAATTTTTTGGTGAAAACCTCTTAGAGGTGCCAATAGCTGAGCCTATTAGTTCCTCATTACTTGATGATGATATTATTAAAGTCAATATCAACCCCACCAAAACCAAAGTTAAGTTGAATCCAAAATAAACAATAATGTGTGTGACTAAAAATCCTAATCTTCATTCCCCTCCAACAATTATACATTACGTTATGATCATATTATCCATTCAAGACCTATATTACATTATACAATTTCATAATTTCTCCCATACTTTTATGCACATAATATTTTAAAACTTTAATCAATTACTAATGGTCTGTATCTTGCATGAACCCATCAAGTCTCAATCTCTCTAAGTACATGCCTTAAGGGGTCTACATGGAAAGGGGTGGAAAAACCATTAGTGCTTTGTAGGGTTGTTTTCCCTTTTTCCATTTTTTATATACATACTTGTCTCCTAAAAAACATTTTCCTAAGCCCATTCTTCTCTCTTGTACACTCCTCTAGTCATTTACCACCTTCCATAACCCTTTTCCTAACCTAAAATCCATTTCAATTATTTATAATAATAGGTTGACTAGGTTGACCTTGCACTCTTATTGGTGAAACTCATTTAGAGTCTAGGTTAGTTCTTGGCCAACCTGTCTCGTTACCTCATGATTTTTTATCAATAACAGTACTAGGTCGACTGGGTTGAACCTGTTGATTAAATTTTTTAGAAGGGATTAGGGTTAAATCCACCTATATATGCAAGATAATTTTGCCATTATTTAGAGAAGACAAGAAGAAGTGAGATATATTGTGCATTTACTTATCCACCATTCTACTTGAGGAACAAGCTTGGGTTTTCATACTTTCTTTGGAGATATGGATCTTGTCTTATGGAGAAGTATTTTGAATGCATTAATAGGTTGTGTAGCCTAGATATGATTTATCCTTGTCATCTTTACATACCAAAACAACATCTTGTGAAACACCTTGGCCAAGGGAGAGATTGAGGCATGATGGGTTCATCCTCAAAGGTAAGTATTCCTAACTTTGTTCCTCTTTTGTAAGATTAGATAGATATACATTTGCACTTCTCTTCCATGCATTAGGATTTTGTATACATTGACATAAGAATATGTTTTTATGCATGTTAACTTTTAATTTTTTACTACCCCCACTTTGTGCCAAAAGCTTTGGTGAACATTAGATTAGTTTTTCTTTACTTGTTATTAGTTTAGTGAATATAAAAACATAGGATATAGTTAGGGTTATTACATAGTTTTGATTGACTAGAGGCTTTATAAACCTCCTTAGTAATATTATTGTGGTAAGAGATCCCTTGGATAGGTATAGTAAATCCATATTGGTCATGACCCAATTATCTAATGTATCCCCAATCAGAAGTGTAAATAAGATCCATCTTCTTTGAGTTAGGATTGATTTATAGATATGTTATATTTTCATTGCATACATTTTGGTGAATTCAATGTGAATCTAACCCTTAAAATTTTTCTTTCACATTTTTCATTTTCTATCAATTTATTTATTAATTTTATATATTTGTGATACTAGGTCGGTATAGTTTCTAACTTCTATGCATAGGTTTAACAAATAGTCACATCAAAGATGACTCTAATGTGTTTGTATAGGTCTTCATTAGTTCAAATAATTAGGTTGAATAGGTAGACATAATACTCTTATTCAACTCTAAAAAACATATTAGGTCAACTAGGTCGATATCGTATTCTAGATATCTTCCAAAAAACATACTAGGTTGACCTTGCCAATATAGTATTCCAAATAGCTTCCAGAAAACATACTAGGTGAACCAGGCTGCTATACTCATCTTCACAAGTTCTAGAAAATAAGGAACCATAGAACTAGGTCAACGTAGTTGACACAGTTGGAAAAATTTACTAGAAACATTCAAGGAACTTCAATAACAAACTCACATTCCTCTACATCTTCTAACCTATTAGGATTCCTTTCTCTCTTTCTCTTTCATTTCATTTATTCCTTATAGTTCTATTTTTCACAATTTACAATCTATAAAACTACCCTAATATAGTAAACTAGGTTGAACTAGTTCTATATTTTGTCTTCTATTCGTAAGACTAAGTTGACACTATTGACACAGTTATTAAAGACTCATACTTCAGTAGTATAGTAGAGACACTATTGACTCTATACTATAATTTATGCATACACTATCATCTAAACTAACATTGTACTATGTTTCAAATTGGAATTAACATCTACATGCTAATAATTACTTCACATTTTCACTTTTAGTTATTTGTATGCTTAGATTAGATCACATAATCTAATTAGGTGGTTTTTAAATATAACATTTAATTTCACTATTTTTCTTTCTTTCACACACTACCAAATCACACAATTTCAAATAGATATAAACATTTATCTCCCCAAGGCCTATCTACTTGTATATCATCACTAAGGGAGAATTTGACTTGGTTTTCTAGCCAAGTATAAACATGTGGTTAATAAAATATATTAACAAAGCCCCTGAGACCTTTATCATTGTGAGATTGTGAAGTGAGGGGGTAGGCCCTAATACCAATCTAGTATCATTGCCAACATAAATCTCTTTCAACATAAATGTCCTAAGACCATCCATATATTTCTTTCTAGTTCCCTACTTTCAACCAACTTCCCTATCACACTAAAAAATAACACTTTATAATAATAACAACATTCAAGATGACCACTTAGTTAGCATTTTCTTTTCAAGTTGACTACTTGTTTTTTGCACATTGTATGTTGTATTGTAAAAATTTGCATTGGCTAGCATTGGTGCAAGGTTTTGTGTTATGTGCCTCAATTGGATCATCCTTATTAACCCAATAAATTGTGTCTTTGTTTCATTTATTTCTTTCAAGTACATTACAAAATTTATCCCTACTTTTAGTACATTATCATTTTATTTGACACAGTCTCTTATAGAATATTTATTTCCCCTGCCTATAGTACTGAGTCCTAGGATACATTACTAAGTTAGCCCTATTTACTATGCATCCTTATTAAGCTACTTTATTTCCCAGGTTATAGTACTAGGTCAAACTTATTGAATCTATATCCTTATTCACTCAGTTTTTAGACCCTATTTCTAGTACTAGGTCAACCTTGTCGAATCTGTACTCTTATTTATTCATTCCTATCAATTTGCTTTTGAAACCATTTAATGAGTGGTTATCTAGTCTTATTTCATATTGATGACATCTTTTCAACCTTTTCTTATTCAATAACATTTCACAATCAAGACTTTAGATCATAACCTCACTTATTTTATTACTTCAGATGAAACTATTCACTTTTTTCCTTCATCTTTTCCTAATCCAAAATAAATCACTACACAATGTAATGTAGTTGAGGGTATTAGTCCTATTCCTCCTCCCAATACCAATATTGGGAATCCTCCACCCAATACCATTCCTCTCACCAACACTATTAATCCCCCTCCTATCAACACTAATACCACACCTTGAAATACTAACGCACAAATCAACACAGCTCAAATTCTTTCTTAAATAGTTCAACAAATGAGCATCATGAAAAAAACTAATCATTCCCAAATGATGCACATGAAATAAAATTTATTACACATGAATATTCAACCACCTTAATTCCTCATGTCTCAACCAAATCAAAAAAAATTCCCTCCACCCCTTAGATATGCCAATGGAAATATCATACCTCAATCTCCACTGAATAACAAAATACTTCAACATTTTCAAAATGAATCTTTAGCCCCATTCATTACCTTGATAGATATTGAAAACATATCTCCAACTATAACATATAATGGGACTAGGGACCATAATATCTTTCATAAGTCTTTTGGTAATCCTATAAGGAATGGGTCCAAACTAACACCTTTGTTACCACCAAGGTCTTAGCCAAAACATTTATAGGTGATGTACTTGAATGGTACAACCAAATTCATAGACATTTCATATCACAACTAAAGTATTTATGCAATGCTCTAGTGAATGAATTCCAACATGATGACCTTCTTGAAAATTACCTTAGCCATTTCATCAATGCCGAATAACTTTCTAATGAATTTTCTCACACTTTTAGCAAACAATGGAAATATCTAGCTCATAAAGTTCACCATAACATGAATGATGATACTCTTTTAAAACTATTTTTTACTTCTCTTAAATATCCAGTTCAATACAAATTTTGAATCTTTTCCCCTAAAAGTTTAGAAGAAGCTTTAGACAAAGCAAAAAGGCAAGACTTTCTTATGACTAAATTTAAAACACATCAAAAAAATACTAAAGAACCTTTCCAATAATTTTATCATAACATTGATTCATACAAGCATCCCCAACCTAAAAATACAACATATAATTTAACCAATTTTAACCCAACCTACCCTCCCTTGAGTCTAGAACAACTTAAGAGTAAATTTACACCCTCTAAACACATGAGATTTGATCCTTCCAAACCTCCTCCCAAATGGTACAATCATAATAAGTTGTGTTGGTGGAATTCTACTATAGGTCATTCTCATGATTCTTGTCATGATATTCATGAATTTATTCTTTCTTCCTTACTTGGTCCACATTTCAATCTTGATACTCTCAAAAAACAACACTATCAAGACTATCTTCAAACTTCTCAAATTAAATCTAAAGAACCATAATCACATTAGCATCAACTACCTAAGGAATAACAACAATTATCCCATACCTAAACCTCATCCACTAATGTTGTTCAAACCATAATTGATACTTCTTCCTATACCAATAATGAAATAATAGATAACATGAACAACTTTAAACATATTGTTGCATCCATTGAACCTCAACCTCTTAGGTCACATGAACCAAATGACTACCTAGTTCAAATGACTACTCCAAAGCATATCATATACATGGTCCTCCTTTACCTCCTTTAACTCTTCATACCTCTCTTATAAATTCTATGTCAAATTCAACATTCCTAAAATATAATAAACCAACACATTTACCTATCTTTAAGTGCACATACCAACCCAATGCAAATCATTTTAATGGTTCAATGTTATATCAGTCCACCTCACATATTAGGGCATCTTGTGATGCCCATCCACATGTCCTTTCAGAATTTGGGGCATATTATGATGCCCATCCCTATATCCAATTACCCATTGGGTCATCATATGATGCCCACTTTTATTATACAATGCATAATAACAAACACATTCAGCTTCAAGAAACCTTTTGAGAGTTATATACTTGTATTTCACATAATCATCTTTGATAAAGACCATAGGTCTTACTTATTATGTTTGTTTCATGTTTCTTTATTTTTGTGCACTTTACTTCTTTTAGTTTCACTTTAATAGCATAATTTTTTTCCTTTACGTTCTTTGGTTGTCTTACACATTGCATTTTGGTTCTTTTATATATCTTTAATTTTTGTGTTTTTACATCATTCTTTCCCTTATTAACTTTATGATTATTTTTGTCCCCATTATTTAGCATTCAAATTATTGGTATTCACCTTGTGAGTTAAAGTATAAGACCATGGATAGGACTTGGCCTTATTCACAAATTATCACATTAACACGTTTTTAAATAATTATTTGGGATGACTAATACTTTCATCAGTGCTCGTACTAGATACATTATAGGTTAGTATGGCTTCTCTAGTGACATGACTATCATAAGCAAAGCCCCATCCCTTTCATAACACTATTTTACCTCTTTATGATCAACTATGAGTATATTCATCTTTGTATCACTTATTACATATAAGGATATCTTATTATCCCCATATTTACCTAATTTCCTTTCATTTAAGTCATAGCGATTAATTTTGAGATTGCACACTTAGTTGTGGGAAAATATAGGAGTCTCTAGACACCTTGGTCTTTAGGTTTTGTTTATAGGGACCAAGTGTAAGATATATTGTGTTTGTCACATATTTCACTCATGTTTTTTTCTCTAAATCCATATGTATGAGGAGGAATATAAAAATACAAAAGAACTTAAAATCCAAATTATAAAATACAAACAAAAGGAAATGATTCAAAGGCAAAAACAATCATAAAAGTTAGATCACACCAAAAGGCTTGATCTATATTTGGCACATATCCTATCTTATTCAAATTTTAAACTCCATAGTTGAACTCATAATATATTTGAGGTCTATTAGGGTGTAATAAGCCAATAGACTAGGGTAGGAGGTCTCATTATATCATATACTATCTAGTGCCACCTACTTTATCATGCAAATACCTAATCTTCATAGTAAAATGAAGGCTCTGTAAGGGGTCCTAAGGAATGGGGAACACATTATGATATGGTAGGTCTATTTTAATTTTCATGCATATAGCCTTCATGGGTTGATCTATGTACTTCACTTGTTAGCCTAGATTTGTGCTCATTAGTCAAAATATCCTAAGTCCTTGGTGTTGATAGTTCGTAGCCTTTGTCACTTTCTTAGTGTGTCTCATTCTTGCTAAATGTGTTCACATCACCCATGTGGTGCCTCAAATTCCTTATTTATATCACATATTACTTATATTCCCCTTTTTGGATATTGATTTTAATTGATCACCTCTTTAATCACCTCTACCTACTTACGATGTTTGGTTTATAGTTTGTGAGTTACATTGTAAGACCTTATATAGGGCCAATCATTCCTCACAAACACTTTTACACCATTTATTTACCATGCCATCTCATTTTAATAATAGTAATGTTAGAAATAATGTCATTGATGTCAAAGATCTAGCATTGGTGATAAAGGCCCCATAACATTTATTGTCTAAAGGTATTTTTTAATGTTCACATTTTGGCTAAAATGTGTTGATATTTATTTAATATTAATGAATATATTTTTTGTTGCATAAAATATAAAAGAGGGCCCATGAAAAAGTCAAAGATTCATAGGGTAAACACAAAAGTGGAATGGGACACATTTTCCCATGAAGAGTCATCTTGAGGAATTTCAAAAGCCACCAAGTGAAGATAAAAGAGGGTATGGTGAATTTTTCCATGAAGAGTCACCCTAAAGACTTTGAAAGGTCACCAAGATAAATAAAAAAGAGGAAAGGATGCATTTTATTATGAAGGGTTACCATGTGAATTTTCAAATACAAGGATTTGAAGGGTCATGCAAGTTTGGCACCATTTCTATTGAGAGCGAAGGGTAATAAAGGGGGAATGCCAAAGGTCATTTGAAAAGCTATAAATAAAAAATTGTGAAGCCATTTATAATATGCAAGAGAGTGCATGGTTTGTAATTGTTTTATATAAGAAAAGAGGATAGAATAGAAAGAGATATTGTAGAGTTATATCATTTGTTGAGATAGCAACATTTAGAGATAGTTTTATTTTATACACAAGAGGGGTTGGTGCTCCTATGAGTTGGTGCTCACAAATATTTGCAAGGGGTTGGTTCTCCTATATATTGGTGCTCACAAATATTTGTTGTGTTGGTGATCGATAAAGGCATTGGTGCTCCTACAAGTTGGTGCTTGTGAACTTTGTAATTTGATTTGGTGCTCATTCATATACTTGAGATTTTTCTTCATGGTTTTTTTTACTTTGTGTTTTCATGTAAAAATTTTCTCTCTCTCTCTCTCTCTCTCTCTCTCTCTCTCTCTCTCTCTCTCTCTCTCTCTCTCTCTCTCTCTCTCTCTCTCTCATGTGGTGCATATTATTTCAATTTTATTGCATATCTTGAATGCATGGCTAAGTGGATTTTGATTAAGTAAAATATTTATAATATATATAATATAATGATTTACCCTCCCCCCCCCTTAGTATATCTTATTCTTAACAATTGGTATTAGAGCAAGTTCATTTAAAAAAAAATTACAGCTTGAAGGTAGATCAGGGAAAACACGATGGCTGGATCACATGAAGGTTTTTATACAAATAAAGCACCTTTGTTTGATGGGAAAAATTATTTTTTTTGGAGCATAAGGATGAGGAATTATTTGATGTCTCTTGTATTTAACATTTTGTAAGAAGTTGTGGAGGAATACAAGAGCTATAAACACTTATGACTACTCCAGTAGAAAAGAAGGCAAGTGAAAATATTGATAAATATTTAAATGTTATTTTATGTGCTTTATGTGAATCAAAATTTGTTAAATTTATGAAATAAAAATATTCTTATGAGACTTGGGTAAAGCTCGAAAATATTTACAAAGGTGATGGAAAGGTTCAACAAGCTAAGCTCCAGACTTTTAGAAGACATTTTGAGAGTTTGAAAGTGGAAGAGGAAGAAAATATAGTGAGTTAGTTTTTATGGGTTGATCAAATAATTAATCATGTTCAAGGCCTTGGAAAAAAGTTATAATAATTAATGGTGGTATAAAAGGTTTTAAGATATCTACCAATGAGATATGATGGAAAGGTTTCAACAATTGAGGAGATGAAATATCTAGCCAAGCTAAAGATGGTTAAACTACATGGTATTCTTACTGCATATGAGATGCAGACCAAACAAGAGAAACCTTCAAAGAGGGAAGCTACTTTCAAGACATCAAATAAAGATAAGGCTAAGATTCAAGAGTCAAGTGATAGCTCTAGAAATGATGAAGATGACAATGGAGCTCTATTCATCCACAAGCTAAAAAAGGGCACAAGTAGATATCAAGGAAAATTACCTTTTAAATGTTTTAATTATGGAAAGATTAGACATTTTATAGTTAAGTGTCTAGATAAGAGTAATGGTGACAATGAAGAAGGAAGGTTTACATACAAGAATAATTTCAAAGGAAAATTAAAGAAGGGATTCAAGAAGTGTTTATACTCTAAAGTTCCTAGCTCAGCCAATGACAGTGGAGTCAGTGATTTAGATGAATAAGATATTCTATTAATGATCATACATGAAGATTCCTCTAAAAGCAAAAGTAAAGATGATCAAAAAGAAGAACAAGATGAACCTGAAGTGAATCTAGATGGAGAACTCATTTGTGCCTTAGAATAATTATAAGATCTTGAGAAGAATAATCACATATTGAAGTGCCAAATAGATAAAAATGAAAAGAGTTCAAAAGAAATAATTGAAGATCTATAAGCACACATTGAAGAAGCCAAAAAGATTGAAGAAAATATAATAGCTTCATTACAAAAATTAAGTGAAGAATGTGAAAGGTATGTTGTTGAAATTACATCTTTAAAAGTAGATTCTGAGAAAATAAATAAAATAGTCAATGATAGAGCAATCAATGATTCAAAATTTGAGAATAACACTAATATGTTGAATAAGATATTATAAAGTCAAAGATCAATGTCAGATAAGATGGGTATTAGATTTAAAAAAGAGAAAGGGGAGGCCACTACTTTCACATACAATTTTAACATAGAAAAAGGAAAGAGCTATGCTGAAGCTCTTACAAAAGAAGAAATAAAATAGGAAGAAGTTAAGAATACAAAGGACATCTCAAACGAAGAAGGCTAGAAGGAGCAGAGCTACAAAAGGCAATCAGGTTAGAGATACATGAATAGGTTCTATTTCTATTATATTGGATATGGTCATAAGAAAATATAATTTCAAAAAAGGGCTAACAATTTTAGAAACAAGGAGAATAAAACTCATTCAAAGTCAAGCTGAAGCCACAACTCTTTTGGGTTTTAATGAAGAGGCCATACTATGTTACAAGTGCAATAACTTTAGAAACATAACCTGATACTATAGAAGTGTGTTTGATTTATTTAAGAAGGGCCAAATTTTTAAGGATCCATTCATTAAGAAGAAAGTTTAGATAGGTTCATTGTAGAAGAAACAACCTAAAAAGTCTATGTTAGTCCAGATATCTTTGCATGAAAGAAAGAAATAAAATCCATGGTTCATTGATAGTAGATATTTGAGGCACATGACAAGAGATAAGAGCAAGTTCATAACCCTAAAAAATATTAATGGTGGTACAGAGAAATTTGAAGACAATACTACTACCAAAATTACTAGAAAAGGTACACTAAGTTTAGATAATGGGAGAACTAAGACTAAAAATATTCTATATGTAGAAGGTTTTAAGCATAATCTATTGAGTGTAAGTCAAATGTGTGATCATGGACACACAATAAAGTTTTATGCAGAGGGTTGTGAAATTAGGAGAAAATGTTTAGATGTGTTGATTGTATACGCTCAGTGTAGACACCTAAATATGGCCACCAATGACCTCCAATCAGGGCTTTGGCCAATTTCTACTTAAAATACATAATTTGGCCTAAAAACACTAAAACACACTAAATGATGTGAAAATTACATATTCAAGTGCTGATTTTAGCTATGGTATCATTAAATAGGGCAATGCAAATTTAAGGGCCAACTAACTTTGATCAGATCATTCTGAGTCAAAATGCCAAATTTACACTTGGGTGCTATGGATTGATCTTTCTTATCAAATATTTTACTTAAGACATGTGCCTTTGTTGTTTATTTTTTATAACATCCTAAATTGGAATACAGTTCCAATGCATCTGACATTTCCTTCCAATTCCAATTTAATCAAATTTTAGACCAATAATAAGGCATATTGATCAATTTGAGTAATTTGTGCACAAAGTGCTTAATCATGATTAAGAGATAATTAAACCAAATTAGAGCCTAATTAAGAATTCCATGGAAATTTTCTAAATAGTTTGTTTTAGAAATGAATATTAAATATCTGCATCATTAAGTGACCTCATTTCTTGGAAAGACATCCCTAGGCCATAAATGCCATAAATATCAGGATTCATGCCTACCATGCCTCATCAAAGCCCTCCATGCCTCTTAATTTCTCCTCTATCCCAAATATTTATGAGCCTATTTATCAATTTAAATTACAAAATTGGATTAATCTTTAGCTGCACATCTCAATCTTGAGATGGATGGTTCAGGTTCATTATGATCAATCTTAAAAATCTATAAATAGGAGGCCTTACCACATCATTTCTAAGCTATTTTGGTGTAAAGTTATAATGCACAAATATATTCAAGAAGCCATGGACATTAATGTTACCATGCCAAATGGATTTCAAACCAATCCAGGCCATAAGCCAAAGGTTCCAAGGAGAGATGGAGGTAGCCAAGTTTTCATTGCCAAGGACTTCATGAGCACAAAGTCGAGCAAGCCACTACAACAAGCATTTTAGATCATCCAAGGAAGGTAAAAGAGGGTTTCTTTTGCATTTTAGTTGTGTGTTTTATTCATGTTTGTTAACTAAGTTCTTCCTAGTGTTTAGGCATAGATATGTTATTCTAGTTAGTGTGTTTCTTTTATTTTGTGTTCATTTTATAACTAACATGATACTAACCATCCTCTTGAGTCAAATTCCTATTTCACATAATGGCATGCCTAGTGGGATCAAACACATCCCAAACATGAAGAAGATCATTCTATAACTTAAAAATCTTCATTTGGATCACTAAAACTCTTACAAATTGATTTTATAACTTTATTTTGCCATTTTTGTTTACCATGGGTTTACATAGTAACCGACATCAGTTAGTAAAATTGACATTGATTGGATAGCTTAATCGATGTCATTTAGTAAACTTGACATCAGTTGGATAACTATCATTGGTCACATTGGTGTAAGTGATGTCTATTAGATAACCATCATTGGTTAGAAAATGTAATCATCATCAGTTATATAACCGATGTTAGTCACTATGTTTTTCTTAAAACACAAACCTGAGAGTTCTTTTTTTAAAGTTCATTGTTTCAAACCTAAAAGAGCTTCAAGTCTAAAGGACATGCTAAATTTTTTGTTGTAGGACCAAGCTTTTAATTTTCTAGAAACATGTTTAGATCACCTTTTGTGTGCTTAAAAATCAATTAGGAAGCTTGATTTGGCGTTTAATTTTTTTTTAAAGATGTTTATGGTGAATGTTTTCAAAGTTTTCAACTAAGACCAAGGGTTCAAATGAATACCACCTCATTTTTTGAATTTGGGCTTAAAAATGAACTCACCTTTCCAAGATTTTTGTATTCACTTAGTTGTTTAAATTAAATTTTTGTTTGTCAAAAAGAGAGGTGTTGTGTGTATGCTCTTCCATTTGTCCCATTTAGGGAACCCTTAGAATCAAAAGTGCCATTCCTATTTAAAAAATCCTAGTCCAAGGCTTAGAAAGAATGCCATCTAAAGCACTCCCCAAAAACTTGAAAATGAACCTAAAGTCTTTCTCTTAGTCTTTTATTTTTATGTAAAATTGGCTTCCAAGGGGGATGTCATTATCTCCCATGAGTTTTTTAGGGAAGCTTTGACTTGAGGTTTCATCTCCAAATATTGAATTTACTTACTCCTTCTGAGTTACACACAAGACGTATCTATGTTTAGACATCGCACTACACTGAGTGAACAATAGGATGTAGTGGTTGTAGAAAGGACTAGACCTTTTTATAACTAGTCAATGTTGTGGTCACCAAATTTCCATTCTTTTCTTTTACATGGTTTGATTTGAAAGTCAATGTGCAATTGATTCCCCTAGAGATGTTCAAAACTTACTAGTTTAGTCAACCCCACATTGACATACCCTTGTTAGGATTTGGACAATTATACTTAGTGTATTTTGGTCATTTTTGATTGGTATGTTTTGAGACTAAAATTTGTTTGTTTTTTCATAACCCATATCAAAACTAATTTGTATATATGTCACTCTTTTGTTTAAAGAGGCATTATGATAGCCATTTTACACTACACTTGTGGATCAATTTTTTTGTTAAACTTGATTGTGTATGTGTCATTTGAGTTATAGAGGGTAGAATTATGCTAACCAAATCATGTCAAAACATTTTGAGCATTTTTATGTCTTTGAAACATAACATAGATCACATAATTTGAGAATGTTTATGCCATTAGACTACTCAATTTGTTTAAAAACTAGTTTACCTTGTGCCAAAAACCATTTGTTTCAAACCATTGTCTTGTGTCATCATGAAGTGCAATCATGTCTAGCTTGTTTGATCAAATCCTAGTTTTCAATATTGAGTTTTTAACTAACCTTGTCAAGTTTGGATTCAAACATTGATTGATTTCTATTTAGGCCTCAATTTGTGGGGTTGACACACAGATCTTTCTCTTTTGGGTTGCATAACTTCGGTTAATTTAACCAAATTTGAAAATTATTGATGAGTTTTTTGTTTAATGTCTATCCTCATTATTATTTTTTATTTTATTTGGGTGAAAACAAATTTTCTAAAATATCCTTTTATCTTATGCATTATGCTAAATGATCATGTTTATGTTTGATTCCGTGTGTTGGGTTTATGTCAAAGTTATTTCCAAACTTGTTAGATTAAATAAAATGACATCAACCTTTGTTTCAAGTATAGATTTTGACATTATTTAGCTAAAAGTCCTAGAATATGCCTATTTGTTTGAGTCTATATTTTGATTCTATGTTTTGACAAAAGACCTAGTAACTCAACTTTTCCCTTTTCTAGTTTAGACCTTGTTTGGAACACTTTGACTTGGACCTTTGACATGTCAGTTTTTATTCAAACACTTAACCTTTTATGTGTATGACATTTGACATTAGACATTTGATGTTAGTATATTTTATGCCAAATGTTATCACAAATCATTTTGGAGATACAACTCTACTTTCAAACCATATAGGAGATACAACTCTACTTTTGACCAAGTTAGACTAAGCTTAAACCATTTGTCTTTTGGAAATAGTTTTTTAGAGTTTGTATAAATCTAAGCCTTTTTATTTTGGAGCTTTCATCATTTATGTAGATATGTCTATCTACACTTATGGTGGAGTCATGTACAATCCAACTTATGATAGAATGGCTGCACAAAGTCCCACTAGGAACCCCTATAGAGAAAGATTTTATAAGGAGTTTTATTATTCTCCCTACAATACTCCATATGGGGAACATAGTCAAAATTCACAAAATCCAAATGGAGACCTTGATTGGCATGAAGAGTCTTATGAGGAATAATTTGAAAACCAAACTACAAATAATATTGTTTATGATACGAATCCATACCCTCTTTTCAATAATTAGTATATGGAACACAATCAAGAAATAACTTATGAGCCAACTCACAATTGGGATGATATGGTTTATGAGGAAGACTTGGATGCTTCGACTTATATGATTAATTAGGCTCCACCACATCATATGATTTATATTCTAAGACCATAATGTCACACCATTCCCATACTAAGACCTCATCCTTTGGTCTGTGAGAGCAACCAAGCTCCACAATGCCCAACTATTTCTATACTACGACCTCATGCTTTGGTTTGTGCAAGCAATCAAGCTCCACAACGCCCCTTCATCATTATAAAACCTAGTCCTTTGGCTTGTGTGAGAAATCAAGCCCCACAACACCTTATCATTACCATCTTAGGACTTTTTCCATTGGATCATGCAAGCAATCATGCTCCCTAAGGCCCTACCATTATCCAACCACAAGTCATCCCATGCAAACCTCAACCCATCCAATCATTCAAAGACCAAGCTGTGTTCAAATTGGTATTTTTCAACTCATTAAAAAACAAAGCCAAGAGAACCAACCAATCTGAGATGTTTTTTTTGAACCAACCATTTGTGATAAGCCTTCACGCGATGAATTTACTATTGATCCTATATAAGTTGTCAAGGAGTCTCACACTGACCAGTTAGTCTTTATCGAGTCACTTCTCAAATGATTATAATCATCTTTGGGAAAATCATTACCTCAACCATTTGCTTATTTTTATGATCTTCTTATTTACAAGCCAGTCTCTAAGGAGTTTTATCTTGACCTATTTCCCATCTTAGAGGAGTCCCACTCTGATAAACTAGTTTTTGTAGAGCCCATTATGCCATCACAGGCTATTACTTGTCCAATACCAAATATTCAACAAGACATCATTATAATAGAATACCCATTAGATGGAGAATTAGAATTAGAGTTAGGTTCTATTCTTGAACTGACATCAAATTTAACATCAAAATCAGAATCAACATCAATCTCAACATTGAATTTAGAGTCCATTGAGTTGGAGTTGGATTCAGAGAAAGAATATGTTCATGGCTATTACAATATTGGTTATGCATGCCTCATGGATCAATTTGAATACATTTATGATCCTTCTATAGTTTTAAGGATGAGTACTTCAACTTTGACAAAAGCTATCATAGTATCTTCTAAGAGGATTATACAACCTCTCCCCATTCCATTACCATCAACTAAAATATCCATATCATTAACATTCCATCTCCCATAAGTGTCAATTAGGATTGACAAAATAACACTTTATTGAACTGCATTCATGGTGACATAGTAGTTGAAAAAGAGCAAAGAGGCCAAGACCACATTCATGTAGCAGAAGAACACTCTCCTAGTGAAACCTTTTTAGAGGTGCTAGGATACAATCAAAGTCAAAACTCAGCATCTCCTCGTGAAACCTTTTTAGAGGTGCTAGGATACAATCAAATTCAAAACTTAGCATCTTCTAGTGATTTTTTTTATAAGCTCTAGAAGATAATCAAATTCAAAAGTCCACATTCCTTAGTGAAACCTTCTCGAATGCACTATGGGACAATCAAGATAACTTAATTGGTGAAATTTTTTTAAGGCACCAATAGCTGAGCATAAAAGTTCTTCACTAATTGATGAAGACAAAATTAAAGATCAAATCAAAATAGCTTCCTATTTATAGCCTAATTAGATGGTAGCTACTCTCAATATCAAACAACAACAAAATCTAGTGTGTCAGGGATTTAGAACATAAAGTTCTGATACCACTTTGTTAGGAACGTGGAAGCACAATTGATTACTTTTCTATAAGAAATTTAAACACGGAATTAAACCAGAATGATTAAGTAACTAGAAACTTGAAACAAAAAAGAATATGAGAAACATTACTATCTGTATTAACACTCTTCCAGAATACAATAAAGAAATCTCACTCTCCTCTTCACACCTCTTGGGTGTACAGTATTTCTCTCAAGAGTCCTCTCTCTCTTTCTCAACCACAACTAACTCAAACACCTGAGTTGTTATCCCCTCCTTGATAGCTTCAGCTGATCTCCTTGACCTTGCACCTTGTAGATCTCCTTTGATCTTAATTTCTTGTTTCAATGCTTTACTTGCCTTACATACAATACATGCCTCATGGGTCTTTTAAATAGGATCCAAAGCATACAATAATTAGACTTCTAATAACAAGAATTAGAAACATAGGCCCAAGACTTAAATTAGTATTCACATGCAAACACTTGGACCTCTTAAAATTAGACGAGTCTAGTTCTGGAAATGCATTCTAGAAATGCATCCAAATGCATGCACATGCATAGGTGACCGACGTCGGTTGCTGTCAGTCTGTCTATGACCAACGTCGACCGATCCCTGGTCCCTGCCTGACCAACGTCAGCAATACTATCGATGTCAGTTACTAGTTGAACTCAGCAACCTCCTGATTAACATCTTGGTGAAGCTTTTAGCTCCATAACTTAACAATCTCCCACTTGGAGATAAATAGTTGCACCTATACAACAACATCCACTAATCATCTCAGGCACCTCCATCTTCAAACTCAATCTTGAAGACCAACCACCACATATCCTGTGATGCTACTCCTGTCATCCAAGTCCCCTACCACATTTGAACCTACATACCCATGTAGAGAAGTGCTTAACCCTGCATAACATAAATACCTGTTGCTAGTCCCTCTCAGATACCTGAGAATCCACTGAACTTTTTGACAACTCCCACTACTTGGAAAAACTTAGGTCTAGTACTCATGTACTTAACCTCATCATGTGAATTGGGACACTGTTATGTGAACTGTCCATCCATAGGTGTGTTAACATGTTCTGCATCCTGCATCTTGAACCTCACCACTTTCTTATTCACACAATCATCTTGAGACAACATCAACCTGTGATCTTCCCTGTCTCTAGACATACTTATGCCAAAGAATCTCGCTTCTCCTAGATTCCTCATGACACCCATCTGAACTAACTTTACCTTTAGCTCATCAACTCCATGCATGTGTAACCTTGCAATAAACATACACACTGCATACAGTAATAGGATAATGTAGCTAATATTATCCAACCTGGTAAAGGAAAACACAATGGTTAAACCTCCATTGTCCTGCAGCCTGCTTAAGACCATATACCCTGACCTTCTATCTCACGTGTCCATCAACTCTCTTCTCTAACCTGGGAATCCATTCATCTATCAGTGCTTTTATCCTAGCTGGAAACTCTACCAAAACTCTCACTTGGTTCTCTTCCAAAGAATTCATGCCATGCTCCCACTATTTCCTAGATTCTACCTGCATTGCCTCTTCACATCTTCCTGGTTCTTGACCATCAGTGAGAAACAAGTAATATAAAGAAGGTGAACAATGAATATGAGGTTCACTTACCCTTTTAGTCCTCCACATGGGCATTTGAGACTCCTTGACAGCTTGCTGTCCACCCAACATCTATTCCAGTGACTGATCTCGGCCATCTCTCAATCTGCACATGATCGACGTCAGTTCCATGCGACTGACCTGTCTATCGATGTCAGTTCTTACCTGACCGACATTAGTTCCACCTATTTGACACTACTGACTCTACTGGTCTGCACATGACTAATGTCGGTACCTACCTAATCAACATCAGTTCCACCTGATCGACATCGATACTTGTGTTTTCTTGTAAGTGGTGACTTTTTCACCCGTAAGCTCATCTTGGATCAAAAACCTATCCAAACTACCTTGCTCGGAATTATTCAGCCTCTGTGACTGATCTCTATCCATCATCTCCTCCATAAACACCAAGGCTTCCCTATTCTTGTCAAAAACATCAAATTTATGTTTCCTGTAATGAACTCAATCTATGCCCTCCGAATCTAAACTCATACCTTTTGACTCAAGAACATCCATTCCCTTCTTATTCATGTGACCAAGCCTACTAAGCCACATCTTTGAATCTACAGCTGAAGTAGATAAACCAGAAGGAGAATCAGTAATACAAGTAGATAGATAAAGAGTACCTACTTTCTTACCTCTTGCTAAAACAAGTGCACCCTTGGAAACCTTCCAAGAATCTACTGTGAGAGTTACTGTGCATCCCTCATCACCCAACTTTCCTATAGAAACCAAACTCTGCTTCAGGATTGGGACATGCATAACCTCCTTCAACACCCATGTGTTGCTCGTCTGCAATTCCAGCTGCACTTTCCCTTTGCCAACCATTTGACAAGGTGTACTATCCCCTAAATAAAGCTCTCCAAAGTCTCCCTGGACATATTCATGAAACAATTCTCTATTTGGGGTTACATGAAAAGAAGCACCAGAATCTAAAACCCATGATTCTACCTAACTATCCAAAGAAAGTATGAGAGCATCCTATGCAACAATACCTGCATCTTTTGATTCTTCATTACCTTCATGTTGATTTTCTTTATCCTTCAACCAACAATATTTCTTTGTGTGTCCTTTCTTTCCATAATTCCAGTAGGTGATACCTCCATTTTTGGATTTGGATCTCCTTCCCATCTTTGACCTTGATTTCCCTTGCTCAACCTTCTCTCTTTGACTTCCCCTGCTTTCAGCACTTAGAGCATTCCCTGATGATTCACCTGTGTTTTTCCTACAAATTTCTTCATTCAAGATTACACTAACAACATCATCAACTTTTAAGATTTTAGAAGCAGACGCAGTATTACTTACTGCCATTACCAAACTATCCCAACTTTTAGGTAAAGAACATAAGATTAAGAGAGCCTTTATTTCATCATAAAAAACAATACTGACTGAAGCTAACTGGTTTACCAAACCATGGAAATCACTAAGATGACTATATATAGATCCACCTTCCTGCATTTGCAAAGTAAATAACTGCTTCATAAGAAATACCTTATTAAAGCTAAGGGTTTTTCATATAAATTTGCCAAAGATTCTATCAACTCTTCCATTGTCTTACACTGTGATAAGTTAGAAATCACAAACGATGCAAGGCTCAACCTTATGGATCCCAGAGCCTTCCAATCAAGAACATTCCATTCTTCATCCTTCATATCTGTGGGCTTGCATGCAACCCCACCCAATGGTAAGTACAAATCTTTTTGATACAGATAATCTTCTATTTGCATCCTCCATAATTGATAATTCTTGCCATTAAACTTCTCCATTCGTAGCTTACTTTCTTCTTCCATTGTTGTACTCCTACTCAATTAGAAACCCCTGAGAATGACCTATAATCAAATAATAACCTGCTCCCTACAACCTTGCTCTGATACCACTTTGTTAGGGATCTAGAACATAAAGTTCTGGTACCACTTTGTTAGGAATGTGGAAGCACAATTGATTACTTTTCTATAAGCAATTTAAACATGAAATTGAACCAGAATGATTAAGTAACTAGAAACTTGAAACAACAAAGAATATGAGAAACAATACTATCTATATTAACACTCTTTTAGAATACAATAAAGAAATCTCACTCTCCTCTTCACACCTCTTGGGTGTACAGTATTTCTCTCAAGAGTTCTCTCTCTCTTTCTCAACCATAACTAACTCAAACACCTGAGTTGTTATCCCCTCCTTGATAGCTTCAGCTGATCTCCTTGACCTTGCACCTTATAGATCTCCTTTGACCTTGCTTTCTTGCTTCAATGCTTTACTCACCTTACATACAATACATGCCTCATGGGTCTTTTAAATAGGATCCAAAGCATACAATAATTAGACTTTTAATTACAATAATTAGAAACACAAACCCAAGACTTAAATTAGTCTTCACATGCAAACACTCAAACCTCTTAAAAGTAGATGAGTCTAATTTTGGAAATGCATTCTAGAAATGCATGCAAATACATGCACATGCATAGGTGACTGACGTTGGTTGCTGTGTCTCTCTATGACTGATGTCGACTGAACCCTGGTCCCTGCCTGACCAACATCGGTAATATTGTTGATGTCAGTTATTAGTTGAACTCAACAACCTCCTGATTAGCATCCTGGTGAAGCTTTTAGCTCCACAACTTAACATAGTGATCCTATTTAGAGAACAAGTCTTCGGCCCTATCACAACTAAAATTATGTCAAATATAGCATTAGCAACATTATGTATAACTTAAAGTCCTGATCTTTATTTGTTTCCCAACCATTCCACATTCTATTACCATCTTTCATTCCATTTCACAAACAAACCTACCATCCATTATTTGTCCTTGTTTACCATCTATGACCACATTTTCCTTTGCAGAGGTTATAAGGATACCTTATCTCAATGTTTGAAAGAATCAAAATCAATGACCAATGAAGATCATAAAAGCATTCTTGAAAACCAAATTTGTAGGCCATTTTTTATAGAGTAGGTATTCATGCAAGGTGTGGGATAACAATTAACATGATCAAGTATTTTGTTTTTATCATTTTTTAATTAGGATGTGCATCTCCCCATCATCAGGAACAATAGAATCAAAAACCATACTCCAACTAAAAGCATGTACCATACCATTTCACATTTCCATGGCATTATCATTTTTATATATCCTTTTGCCATTGTTTCATTTCCTACTATTCACCCTATCACTTGGGGGAAAACCTCCTACCATTTTATCTAATTTATCAAACCATCCCTATCTTTAGCAAGACCATGCCATCTAACCATTCCATTCCTATCTATACCAAAGCATGTTTTTTTGTCATCCTACCCAATTATATTTTGATCATGGTTCTTTTGGTTCTTCCTGCATCTTTTGTGAGGGGATTCTGATAAAATTTCAATAATCACTCAAATCTATGTTTAAATAATAATATATGAAATTTTTTTGATAGTTTATCTAGTAAGATATCTTTCATCCTATCAAGCTTGTTTATGTGAACATGATTATAACTGCCTATGGGTAAATCAGTGTTTTACCAATCTTGTTACTAATTATAACCACCTATGGGAAAATTAGTATCATTAACCTATGTCATTGCATCTTAGTTATAACTAGCTATTGAAAAACTAGTGGAAACACTTATTTATCATGTATTATTGCATCACCTTGCCATCGCTATTTTCATTTGACTAGCCATTTGCCAAATTTGAGAACTTGTTAGGACCTATTTGGTTTTTCCCTACCTTTTGTGTATATGGAATTACTATGAATTGAGGTCATTTTAAGACTATGTGGGTCATGCTCAATTCATGTTGAGGTTACCTTAGTCCCCCTTTATATATGCTCTCACCATTTTGTGAGAAAATTAAGCCAAATGCTCTCGCCATTTTTTGAGTATCTTGTCATTTTTGATAGAGTTAAGATACCTCAAAAATGCCAAAAACATTCAAATATTTTAAAAATACAAAAAAATTTGTCCTATCTAAGCCTAGTCAGTTATCCTCAATTTGCCTTATTGGGGCATGGTCATTATTAGGATGCTTTCTTTTTCTTTTATTTTTAGGCTTTCTATTTTTTTATTTATTTTAGGTTGTTTATTTGTTCACTTGTCTGTTTGTTTTTTATTTATTTGTTTGTTTGCCTATTTGTTTTCTTTCAACACTGTTACCTTGAATCAATCTATATGTGTTTATTGGGTGATTCCTTCAGCACATTATTCTTGAGTCCATCCATATTCATACTTAAACATTGTCATCATGGTTTTTATCATATGTGTATTATTTTCAAGTGTTTATTAGATTGGGAGTCAATCTTTATGCATATTTTGGGATAGTCTTCATGGTTTTCTATCATAAATCCTACCTTCACATGCTACAAAAAAATTAGCTTCACGAAGGTCTACAATCAATGGAGCCACAAAAATTTCTCCTTGGTACCTTGGCAAATCCTTCCATCCCAACTTTGATCAAATTAACCCATTGGCCATTCTAGTTGTATCATTACTAATAAGGATGACCATGTCCTCATTGGTAGGTACAACTAAATCATTCACACTAATAAATCCTATTATTATATTCATCTATTTCATCACTTTTCACTTGCTCATCTTTAATCTATATTCTATATTATATCCTTGAGTTATGCTTGCTAATCAGCCCTAACTGGGGCATAATCATCTTTAGTCAATCTAGGTCCTTTTAATGATTATAACCACCTATGGGCAAATCATTATTTTGAATTTTATTTCTGATTATAACTACCTTTGGGCAAATCAACATCCTTTTTACATCAATGCATGCAAGCATTTTCTTATTTGGAGTAATCTCAACCATGGATTAATTCCACCTTTCTTATTGTTTCTTTTCAAGGGACCATCCATAAATAAATGTGATAGTCACTGCTTCAAGGGGGAATTATCATAGGCTTCTCAAAAACCATTTAGAGCTTTATTATTCAATCATCATCTTTTTTTTGGCATACATTCCATCTCTCATTATTTGAGAAGACATTGCTTTTACTGTGCTTTACAACATCTTTTCAAATAGGGGCAAACTATAAACACCTAAATCTGGCCACTAATGACCTCCAATCAAGATTTTGGCTAATTTCCACTTAAAATACACAATTTGGTCTAAAAACACTAAAACCTACTAAATGATGTGAAACTGACATATTCAAGTGTCAATTTTGGCTAAGGTATCATTAAATAGGTCAAGGGAATTTATGGGCCAACTAACTTTGATCAGATCATTCTGAGTCAAAATACCAAATTTACACTTGAGTGCTTTGGATTGCTCTTTCTTATCAAATCTTCTGCACAAGACATGTGCCTTTGTTATTTTTTGTTGATAACATTCTAAATTGGAATATGATTCCAATACATTTGACATTGCCTTCTAATTCTAATCTATTCAAATTTTGGACCAATAATGAAGCATTCTGATCAATTTGAGTAATTTGTGCACAAAGTGATTAATCATGCTTAAGAGCTAATTAAACCAAATTAGAGATTAATTAATAATTCCATGAAAACTTGTTGAATAATTTTTTTATAAATGGTATTAAATATCTACATCATCAGGTGACCTCATTTCTTAGAAAGACATTCCTAGACCATAAATGCCACAAATATCAGGATTCATGCCTCCCATGCCTCATCAAAGCCCTCCATGCCTCATCAAATCCCTCCATGCCTCATCAAATCCCTCCATGCCTCTTAATTTCTCCTCTATATCAAATATTAATGAGCCTATTTATCAATTTTAATTGCAAAATTGGATTAATTCTTAGCCACACATCTCAATCCTAAGATGAATGGTTCACGTTGATTCTGATCAATCTAAAAAATATATAAATAAGAGGCATTACCAAATCATTTCTAATTTATTTTTGTGCAAAGTTATAATGCATAAATATCTTCAAGAATCCATGGAAATTAGTGTTATCATGCCAAATTGATTTCAATCCAATCCAAGCCACAATCCAAAGGTGCCAAGGAGAGATGGAGGTAGCCAAGTTTCCCTTGCTAAGGACTTCATGAGCACAAAGCAGAGCAAGCCACTAAAACAAGCATTTTGGAGCATCAAAGGAAGGTAAAAGAGGGTTTATTTTTCATTTTAGTTTTATTTTTTATTCATGTTTGTTAACTAAGCTCTCCCTAGTGTCTAGGCCTAGAGATGTTATGCTAGTTAGTGTGTTTTTTCATTTTATCTTCATTTTGGAACTAACATGATACTAACTATCCTCTCTTGAATTAAATTACTAGTTCACACTCAGAGGATAGGCAAAAATTTATATATGTTATCAAATATAAAAAGTTAAAAATGTTGTATGAGTCAGGTTGAAGAAAGTTGGCTATGGTACAAAAGAATGGGACACATAAATTTTGACAATCTTGTCAACATCAACATGAAGTAAGAATTTAGATATCTTTCAAAGATTACAAATACATCTAACACACTTTTTAAACCATGTCAACATGGGAATCAAGTTAGAAGATGGTTCAAAATAAAATAATACTAAACCAATCAGATGTTAGATCTTATTCACATTGATTTGTGTGGACCTCTGAGAAGTCAAAGTACTCAAGGTGAGAAATATTTTATGTTTATTATTGATGATTTTACATGTATTACTTGGGTGATGCTTTTGAAGAAAAAATTAAAATATTTTAGCCACTTCAAAGCATTCAAGCATTTTGTTGAGAATAAAATTGATTTGAAGATTAAGTGACTGAGATGAGATCAAAGAAATTTCATGTTAGATGAGTTTATTGAGTATTTTGAAGCCCAGGGATAAATAGACATTATTCAATAGCCAAAATTGCATAGAAAAATAGAGTAGTTGAGTGGAAAAATAGAATAGTTTAGGAGATGGCAAGGATAATGTTAAATGAATCCAAGATACTAGATAAATATTGGAGAGATGTAGTAGGTATAGTAGTGCACATCCAAAATAGAGCATCATTAAGAGTCAATAGTGACAAGACTCCCTATGAGCTATGGAAAGACAAACCAACTATAGTTGATTATTTTATAATTTTTGGTAGCAAATGCTTCATAAAGATAACCAATGAAAAATTGGGTAAGTTTGAATCTAGAACAGGTGAAGGTATATTTCTTGGATATTCTTGTAAAATTAAATATTATAAATGTTATAACAAAAGAATATTATTGAAAGTGCAAGTGTCAAGATAGATGAAGATGTAGCACAAAGATCTAGTGATCTAGTGGACACTCCTAAAATCATTAAAAAATAATATTTTGAAGAGTTAGATGAAGATGAGAAGGAGAAGAAAAAAGACACGAAGACCCCATCTAAATATGTTTAGAAAAATCATAATAAGAGTGACATTATTGGGAATATAAATGAAAGAGTTCACACCAGAAGGATGATGGTATGTGAATATAAACAAGTAATTTTTTTGTTATCCAAAATTCAGCCTAGAAACTTTTTAGAAGCTAGACATGATGAGCATTGGGTTAAGGCAATGGATGAAGAATTAAATTAGATAGAAAAGAATGATATTTGAGAATTAGTGCTTAGACCAAAAGATCAAAATGTGATAGGAACAAAATGGGTATACAAAAATAATTTGAATGAAGATGGTAAATTTACCAAGAATAAAACAAGGTTGTATGTAAAGGATATGCTCAAATTGAGGGCATAGATTTTGAAAAAACTTTTGCACTAGTGGCAAGGCTAGAGGTCATTAGAATGTTTCTTACATATGAAGTGTTTAAAAATTTCAAAGTGTTTCAGATGGATGTCAAATCTACCTTCCTAAATAAGAATTTATAAGAAGAGGTCTACATTGAGTATCTTTAGGGATTTATTCTCTCAAATGATAGTAGCCATGTATGTATATTGAAGAAAACACTGTATGGATTGAAATAAGTTTCTAGAGCTTGGTATGCAAGAATTGATAAGTACCTACAAGATCAAGGTTTTAAGAGAATTTTTGCTGATAGTAATCTCTACATAAAAATAGAAGGTGAGCATCAATTGATTGTTGTGATATATGTTGATGACATAATTTTTGGAAGAAACATTGAAAAGATGAAAAAATAATTTGAGATGTATATGCTTGGAGAATTGTCATTTTTTTTAGGGTTGCAAATATTTTAGTCAGATAAAGGAATTTTCATATCTCAAAGTAAGTATGCCAAGGAAATGTTAAATTTTTTTTCTTTTGATAATTGTGCACCATTTGGCACACTAATGAGTATAGATAACAAGGTGAGTAAGGATGAAGATTCACCTGTTGAAGATTAATCTTTGTATAGATCTATGATTTGTAGTCTTTTATATTTGATAGAATCAAGGTCAGACATCATGCATGTAATAGGCATAGTTGTGAGATATCAAGGAGAACTGAAGGAAAGTCATGTTCATTTGGTGAAGAGAATATTTAGATATGTCAAGGGGACATTGGATTACAGATTGTAGTATACCATAGGTAGAGATTTCACTTTGGTTTTTTATATAGAGTCAGATTGGGTAGGTTGCTTAGATGATAAAAAGAGTACAAGTGGAGGAGATTTGTTCCTTGGTGATAGATTAATATCATGGCTAAGCAAAAAGCAAAATTTAGTATCACTTTCTATAGCTGAAGTAGAATATATTGTAGTGATATTGTGTTATACTCCATTGTTTTGGATGAAGCAAACTTTGGAAGATATCAAGGTAAAATATGAACCTATTTCTATTTTTTCTGACAACACAAGTGTTATTAATATTTCTAATAATCTAGTGATGCATTCAAGAACAAAACATATTCCTATCATATATCACTTCTTGAGAGAGAAAGTTGCATATCAATAGGTTAAGATGGCATTTATCAGTACTACAAAATAGATTACAGATATTTTCACAAAGGCACTACCAAAAGACACATTTGAGTATCTATGAGAGAAGTTGGGAGTAATTTATTTTACTTCCTACCATTAAGGATCAACATCAGTTGATGGGGAGTTAAGTGTTAGATCTAGGATAGGCCCTTTTCCATTGATGTCAAAGGGGGAGAAGAATAAAAATAGGTACAAGAACAAGTACATGATGATACATTAAGGGAGAGTTACTATATATTTTACAAATGATAGTATGTATAGGTTGGCATGTGCAATACAAGTTTTAGGATGTGGCAATTTTAGTTTGAGGTTTTCATCAATGACAAAGGGGGAGATTGTTGGAAATATTATCATTGATGTCAAAGATTTAACATTAGTGATAAAGGCCCCATAGCATTTATTGTCTAAAGGTGTTTTTTAATGTTCATATTTTGGATAAAATGTGTTGATATTTATCTAATATTAATGAATATATTTTTGGTTGCATACAATTCAAAAGAGGGCCCATGGAGAAGTCAAAGAGTCATGGGGTAAATGCAAAAGAGGCATGAGATGTATTTTTCCATGAAGAGTCATCTTTAGGAATTTCAAGAGTCACCGAGTGAAGATAAAAGAGGATATGACACATTTTTCCATGAAGAGTCACCTTAAGGAATTCAAAAGGTCACCAAGATAAAGACAAAAGAAGAAAGGATGCATTTGCTTATGAAGGGTCACCATGTGACTTTTGAAATACAAGGATTCGAAGGGTCATGTAAGTTTGGCACCATTTTTTGTGGGGAGTGAAGGGTCACAAAGGGGGAATGCCAAAGGTCATTTGGAAAGCTATAAATAAAAGCTTGAGAATCCATTTGTAATATGCAAGAGAGTTCATGATTTGTAATGTTTTATATAAGAAAAAAGGAGAGAATAGAAAGATATATTATAGAGTTGTATCATTTGTTGAGAAAGAAATATTAAGAGATAGTTTTGTTTTATACACAAGAAGGATTGGTGCTCATAAATAGTTGTTGTGTTGGTTCTTAGCGAAGGGTTTGGTGCTCCTACAAGTTGGTGCTTGTGAACTTTTTAATTTGAGTTGGTGCTTATTCATATACTTAAGATTGTTCTCCATGGTTTTTTTCACTTTGAGTTTCCATGTAAAAATTTGGTATCTCTCTCTCTCTCTCTCTCTCTCTCTCTCTCTCTCTCTCTCTCTCTCTCTCTCTCTCTCTCTCTCTCTCTCTTATGGAGCATATTATTTCAATTTCATTGCATATATTGAATGTATGGTTAAGTGGAGTTTTATTAAGTGAAATATTAATAAGATATATGATATATTGATTCACCCCCCTCTCATTATATCCTATGCTTAATAAGTAATTTCATTAGGTGTTTATGTTTTCTTACATTATATATCATAATAAGCACTAAGTTTGAGTTTTCATCCTTCAAAGATTTTGATTTTCATCTATCTATCATGTTCTTGTTTGATTTTTTTTGGACTTCACTTATCTTACATATGACATTTAGTTTTCTTACATGTTTCTCTTTATGTATGACTTCTTCATATTTGTCTTACATCTTGAATTACATTTAATTTTTCAATCATTCATGTTTTTATTTATGTTTAATTTGACATGCTTATCTTACATGGGGTTAATTTTCACTTTCTTACATATCTTTGTTAAAGTTTTCTTGCATTGATATTCATTTTTTGACATTCATGTTTTACATGCCTCCTAATGTGATTTAGACTATTATACATTCATTTTTTCCATTTATGTTTTCCATGATTTCTAATGTGATTTAGTGTGTTCTAAAATCATTTTTCTTCAATATTCTATCCTTGCCTTAACAATCCTAATTTGCCAATTTTTCTAAGTCACTCATATCTTTTTCTCTACTAAATCTTTTCCAAAACCATAAAAAGTTCCAAATCATGACATCGTAGAGATTATTTTTCACTACTATATGCCTATATTGTAAAAATTTCAAGTTTTCTCTCTTTTTGCACTAAACTCTATAGGTTCACCTAATATTCTTGACATTAGACACCTTCACAATCTCTTGTAGTATCTTTCTTTATCTATAACACTAAGGTAAGTAAAGGTATGTGTTTTTCAATTTTATTCTTTCATTTATCTTATTTTGTTCCTTAATACATTTTAATTATCATCAATGTTATGTGTTGTCATGTTCTATTCTTGAAGCACCATCACGTGTTGCACTCACGTGATACGTGATGAGATTTAAGTGGGGCATATGTATACAGATAATATTTTCAAAATTTTATCAATTACTGACTCTCTTTATCTTGTAGGACCCCATCGAGTCTTAATATATCTTAGTGCATGCCTTAAGGGGTGCACTGGGAAAGGGTGGGCATATCATTGGTGATTTATAAGATTGTTGTCCCTTTTTCCACTTGTTATCTACACACTTGTCTCATGAAAACCATTTACCTAATCTTGTTATTCTCTCTTGTACACTCCTCTAGTCATTTTACACCTTCCATACCCCTTTTTATAACCTAAAACCCCTTTCAATAGTTTACAATACTAGCTAGATTGGGTTGACCTTTTACCCTTATTGGTGAAACTCATTTAGGGTCTAGGTAGGCTCTTGACTAACCTAACATGTGACCTAGTGAGTTTTTGTCAATAACAATACTAGGTCGACTGCATCAACTTTGTTGGGTGAAACTTTTGGAAGGGATTAGGGTTAAATCTTCCTATATATAAAATATAATTTCATCATTATTTATATAAGATAAGAAGAAGCAAGATATATTGCACATTTGCTTATCCACCATTCTACTTGAAGAACAAGCTTAGGGTTTCTAACTTTCTTTAGAGATATGGATCTTATCTTGTGGAGAAGTCTTTTGGATGCATTGATAGGTTATGTATCATAGAGATGATTTATATTTTTAATCTTTACATACCACAACAACCTCTTGTGAATCACCTTGTCCAAGGGAGATATTGAGGCTCAATGGGTTCATCTTTAAAGGTAAGTATTCCTAACTTTATTCCTCCTTTATAAGAGTAGATAGATATACATTTGCACTTTTCTTTCATGGATTAGGATTTTGTATACATTAACATAAGTATATGTCTTATATGTATGTTTAATTTTATTTTTTATTACCTCCACTTTGTGCCATAAGCTTTGGTTAACATTAGATTAAATTTTATTTTACTTGTTTTTAGTTTAGTGAATATGAAAACATAGGACCTAGTTAGGTTTATTGCATAGTTTTGCTTAATTTGAGGCTTTAGATTCCTACCTAATGATATTATTGTGGTAATATATCCCTTAGATAGGTTTAGAGGACCCATATTATTCATGACCCTGATTATCTAATGTATACCTAATCAGAAGTGTAAGTAGGATCTATCTTCTCTAAGCTAGGATTGATTTGTAGATATGCTATATTTCCATTGGATACAATTCCTAACCTTATTTATCCTTCCTAGATACACTCTTTTTTTAGATTCTATGAAGACGTCTTGTCTAAATTTTAAAAATGAAATAGAATCAATGATCAATGAAGATCATGATAGTAGCCATATCAATCACAATAGTAATGGGATCTAGGTAGAGTAACCATTATGAATAGATATTGGTTAGATAGAAAAGGGTCTTCATCATGCATATTCTACTAATAAATCAAGTTAAGATGTTAAAAATAAAATAAAAAATCAATTAAAAATTAAAAAAATCAAAAGAGAGAAATAACTCATCTAATAGTGAAAACTATGCTTTTGGCACCTTGGTCAAGTACCATGATGAAAACCCTATTTATAGCATGATGCATAAATAATTTGTTATCTTTGAGTACCTTGAAACTTGTAGGAATAAATTTATGCATTATAAACCATGCCACTTAATATATTTTATCCATTCAATCCTATTCATCCCAACTCATCTAATTATGACCATTATTCTTCCCATCTTTACCTTATTACAAATGTAGATGGTATATTGATCCCTATTTGAGAAATATTTTGGCCTGTTAAATGCATGAAACTTTGATTAATAAACACACTTAGTTCTCAACTAACATGGTCCTTGGAGACTCTTAGTCCTTTCCCTCATCATCATTCATTATTATCCAGCTTTGCCATTTTCCTACCTCAACCTATTATTGACTAGTAATATCTGTCACTGTAGGCTAAACTACATTGCCCTAAGGTTCATTTGGACTATGTAGGTAGCACTCAATTTTTGATATTATCTTTTTCACCCCCTTTTTCACTCTAAATATTTTTTGATAAACTTAAACCATGATCTCAACATTTTGGTGAGAAACCTAAGCCACATTGTCACTATTTAATGAGAAACCTAAAAAATACTCTTATTATTTTAAGAGCTAATCCATGATGCATCTCTTAATCCTCAATTGAGTTGAGATGTAAAAAACCAAAAAAAAAATTAGATAATAAAAAAAGACCTAAAAATGGTAAACAATCTTATTGTTTTAACCTTTTAGGACATAGTGAATGTAAATCATGTGTTTTTAAAGAGCTAAGTATAGTAAATCAAGGTGGAAATATGAATTAAATATAGCCCTTGATCTGTTATAGAATTGACTAAATTTGACCTTTCTAAAAATATCAATAAATAATGCAAATGAGAACTTAGCTAGAAAATGACTAAGGTAGATAATATGAAAGATAAAAACTAAGGTAGAGGCTGGTATGAGTGTCTCAAATATGATCAAAGTGTCAAAACCCCTTTTAAATAGTAGTGTCCTAATTGGAAAGTAGCCCCATATGGAATTATTGTCCCTATTTTGGTAGTAGTGTCCTCTATGTAAGATTATTCTTAACTTTTGATTGTATCTATGTCTAGGTATGTCAATCCTATTCCTACATGAAAAAGTTATAGAACCCTGTAGATGACCTATTTTGACTAATTTTATGAGAAAACCCTAATCCCCCATGTTGCTAGGGCATTGGATTGCTACAAGATGTAAAGTATGTTTTTTATTGGGCTAGGTTGGACATCCTCAACACCCCACTATAATGAGAATTACCTACATGCTAATAATTTGAAGATGGATTAATCCTAATGTAGTTCTCCCCATATACATGATGGTGTGAGTTCAAGTGAGTCTAGTATGATTGTAGACCTGAGTGATTTGAATGTGTTTGAAACTAGAAATCTAAGTAATATGAGCTTAAGAATGCTATAGATGGTAGTATACTTAAGTAGGGCATAATAGGGATTGATAATCTCAATTTTTCACAACTTCTTCTAAGTTTATTTGTGTAATTTGTATCTCATTTACATATAATGGTTAGAGGATAAAAGTCTTGTATATATACTATTATTATGCTTGTGCGAGTGATAAAAGATGTCTAGGCTGACCTTAGGAGGTCTAAGATTTGAAAATATATCCATTTTTGAAACAAAGAGGGAAAGGATAGTAGTGATGAAATTGGGACACTAGTGTCCAAATTGTATAACCTGAGGTACGAAGGGCTAAGATGCAAGAATGAGCATCTGAGACTACTTTAGGTATGACTAAGGATACTTATGACCCACACAAAGGCTAGATAAGTGTAAAAATAGGCCCTGAGATAGGTCTATGTCTAACCAATGGATCAGTGGCCTTAATTAACACTCTTGTCACTTAAGTGTCATTTTAAGGTGATTACATTTGTCCCCCCCTTTATTATAGAAATACAATAAAGTGAAATGACTAGGATAAAGGAGAAAAATCATACTTGGGCTTACCTTAGAGGTGAAACCTATGAAACTAGATCTAAATATGTGAAGCATGCTCCATTATGTGTCCTTCAAGTGAAATATGCATAGATCAATCCTTAATTAAGAGATATCAAAATAAAAGACAAAAATAAATAAAGGCATAAAACTGGGTAAATTTGAGTAAAGGGATAAGAAAGAGGAAAGGAATGAATACACCTCACTAGGTACATGAACCAATGCATAAGCTTGATGAAAACTAATGTGTGTGTGTATAGTGATCAATCGATGAATAACTTAGACTAAGCTGATGGCTTGTTCAATCCTCATGTGTGGGTGGCTCAATAACTTAATCTAGCTTTGACTCCATCATTTTCCACCCCTATTTGGTAGATCATGACCTATGAATATCTTGGATTGGAATGATGGTGTATTCATCCCTCTCATGTAGGTGGCTCAATAACTCAATTAGACTATGAATCCATAATTACCTACCCATGTGTAGTAGATGCATTTTAAACTAAAACTATGTGATGTAAATAGAAATGTCTAATGAGAGATGTTATCTCTACAACCACTTAGGTATGTGAGGTGGCCCTGGGCCACTTAAGAATGCTAACCAATGTAGATGGAGTAAGGAATGAAAATAGTGTGAAACCTATAACATAATGTTTGATGTGTATAACATACATTATGATCAAGGAGTTTATCATTCCATTTGATCAACCAGTATGTAATTGAGCATACAAAAATAATGTGTCATGCACATGTCCCAAAATATTATATTTGAGCATATGGATTTTGGATTGAGTTGTAATAATTTGTATTTAAGTATATTAACTAAAAATGGGAATGGTCATGTCATGCATAATAACCCTAATCTGAGCTAAATTGAGTAAAATTGGTAAATTTGTAATTGAACCTATGCAATCCTAGACTATACCTACTATACTTTTCTATCCAATATATTGTTTTATAAAATTAAGGCTAATGTATAGTAACACAATATATTGGATAGTAACTCCATATAGAGTTAGTATCCCAATTTGGACATTAATGTTTGACTGTTCTAATTTATGTGTACTGATCTATATGTCACTATTTATTATTGTGTTTACCTAAGTCTCATTTCTATAATTTGAGCCTGTGTGATAAAAATTATATTGTGAGTGCATTATGATATCCTTATGTTTTGACAAACCCTATAAATTCCCCTTCTTTTGAGGGGAGTCATTGAACATGTGTAAGAACTATAATTAAAAAGGAGCTCTATAAGATGTGTGTTAGCTATAACATATATGATATCTACATAATAATCCAATATATCATGCATAATAACCCTAATCTGAGCTAAATTGAGTAAAATTGGTAAATTTGTAATTGAACCTATGCAATCCTAAACTATACCTACTATACTTTTCTATCCAATATATTGTTTTATAAAATTAAGGATAATGTATAGTAACACAATATATTGGATAGTAACTCTATATAGAGTTAGTATCCCAATTTGGACATTAATGTTTGACTGTTCTAATTTATGTGCACTGATCTATATGTCACTATTTATTATTGTGTTTACCTACGTCTCATTTCTATAATTTGAGCCTGTGTGATAAAAATTATATTGTGAGTGCATTATGATATCCTTATTTTTTGACAAACCCTATAAATTCCCCCTCTTTTGAGGGGAGTCATTGAACATGTGTAAGAACTATAATTAAAAAAGAGCTCTATAAGATGTGTGTTAGCTATAACATATATGATATCTACATAATAATCCAATATAATATGCATGCATAACATCAAGATTTAAGATAATATGAGCATAAGTTTTTAATGTGTGATGTATGTTATGTCTAACATTCATAATCATATCAAGATAGATATAACAATGTATGTAATAGTAAATCAGAGTAATAACTGAGTATCTACCTAGGGGATGGGGCATAATGTCCATCACAACACTCAAGTATGAAGGGGATATGCATGACATCCCTCATGGAATATAAAACTAGAGCATGTAACAAGAAAGAGACAAGTGTCATGGATGTGATGCATACAAAAAGTATACATACAACACACATGAGGCACATTAAGTAGGCCAAGGGGTTACAATACAAGGGATATGGGAACATGTCATTAAATATGAGAAAGTGACAAGGACATGTTCAAATGTAAACATATGAAAAAATAAATCAGGTTGGATTAGATACACATATAAGTACATGTTCAAATGTCTACATACATAATCAGGAAGGCACACACAAGGACATAGGCACATGCCCAAATCATACATATAATAAAAATAAGTGACATAGATCCAAATAGTAATGGCATATTTAAATGCCTTTGAATAAAATAAGTATAGAGATATAATCAAGTCTAAAATATAAAATCTATAAATGAAAGTATGCGTAAAAATATAGTAAAAATATGTGTAAGAGACAATATGTACATATACTGAGTCTAAAGTAGTAGTAGCCCAAAAAAAATCTGAGTAGGTGTAACATGATCAATATAAAGATATAAAAATGCTAAATTTATTATGTAGAGTTTATAAATATGTAACTTGGTAACTGATACTCTATATAGGGTTCCCTTAAATGGGTGAATGTGTCAAATAAAGAATCCTTGTATCTATGCATATGTCCCCAATGGGTAAATAATAACAAGTCTAGATTAGTGTAGTAGACCTAAGTCCTATAATAATATATAAGAACTCAAAAAGAATAAGTGAATCAAGTATGTATGATAAAAACTAACTATACTAAGATAACTAACATATGTAATATCTAACAAATATAAGATGTGTAAATGTGGCAATGCCTACAATATAGAATTTTGTATTTTTTTAGTAAATATTTGAACATTTTTTGTGTTTTGACATATTATATTATTTTTTTATTTTATGGATATAATTTATGTATAAGCAACATTAAAATGAAAATATATATAAGGAGAAATAAATAAGGAAAGTATGTACAAGAAGGGAGGAGCAATACTGATTGATGAGTCTCATGGGAGACTCACTATCACTCTAGCCTGTGTCAAAAATAGGAATGGTAATCTCTCATGAAATCTAATTTTTATGTTATAGTTGAATGGTGTTGTAGTATAAATTTTAGTAATATTCATTGTTTCTATCATAATAATTATAACAACCTTGAATGCTAGTATTGACTTTTGTTATATCTAGATGAGTATAGGGAATTGCCTCATACTATGGAGTTGACCTTTCTAGATTATACTTTAGAATATTTATTATGATTTTCCCTTTGAAATTGTGTTTATTGTAGGCATATGCTACTCTGGAGGCTCTTTTGCTAGAAATCCTTTTTGAAAATGCTTGTTGGCTTAACATGATTTTGACTTTGTAACTTAAGTTTTTTCTCTTTCTATACTATTTCTTATGTATTTGGACATTTTTCCGTGATAAATTATATCTATGAATGATTTAACTTAGTATGTTAAATAAATAACAAATCTTGTTTACAAACATTATCGACTACTATAATAAGAGTAGTGATGTGTTACATCTCAATTCTCTCACTAAAGTAATTTACCTAATTATTCATGGATTAATAAGGTTGATTAAATTGATGGTTACTTTTTAACTAAATTATAAGTCATATGTTATTATAAGACAAATGTATGTTCCTTAAATTTTATGAGTTCATTATTTTGAGATGATAAATTATGGATTTTGTACATAATGATTATGTTACATTTGTTTTTATAGCATTGTTACATTTATTTTTATAACATATTTTTATATGAATCATGATATACTTGACTAACTACCTTCTTGTCATGAGATGGATGATGGAGAATCTATACCTCAGATCATGATAGAGGGAGAATATCATCGTAAAGGGTGCCATAGATGGAAATAGTGAAAGATAACATATGAATTGCTAACACCCCTACACACACCATAGTAGATTTAAAATGTTATATGCATTGTGTGTTTTGTTTATTAGATAGTTCAGTTTACGTGTTTTAAATGTTAGTACATAGTTATGAAATAAATCTTGAATGTGATTGCATTTTGTATATAGACTCAGTACTTGATGTTGTAGTAAGATTACATGAGGTTACTTTATTTATGTTTGTCTATGATTTTTGAGAGTAAATCAAATAATAGATATATATTTTATATTATATATAGAGACTAGTATAATGTCCTTAAAAATGTCATTTAACTTTTATATTACTATTATTGATATTTGAGAATATCAATATAAGTTAAATTATTAAAAATAAAGTTCACACACACACACACTATTAATTGATTATAATAGTTATCTTGTTATTAGAAAAAATTATAGAGTTATCTATCTTTTGATAAAGAGATAATTATCTATGTTTTATTGTATTTAAGGAGATTAAACTATCCCAAAAAAAAATTAACCTATAGTTACGTCCAATTTAAGCCTAGTCTTTGATTATCATGCATGAGACTACATTAAAAGTTAGAAGTATGAATGTCATTATATTAATGATTAACATAGAATTGAGTAGTTTATATACTTGGGGACTTATAGCTAAGTTATTATGCAAAAATTTGGAAAATAAATAAATTATTTTATATTATTGGAGAATGTTTGAAGAGAGAGAAATTAGGGATTCTGGTTAAGTTTAATGGAGAACATAACTATGGGTTACTGGAGTTTAGAGGAAGATTTGGATATTATGCATGGACTGTGAAATATCATGAATAATGGCATGCAAAGTTATAATGGAAGGAGTTTGGTGAGGAAAAATAATTAGTTATGGGAAGAAAGGAGATACACGCTAAAAAGAAAGGAAAAAAGCACAAAGTGATGAAGCAAATGGATTTCAAGTTCTATGAGTCTCAAATAGGAAAATTTAAAATGTTGGTTTTTATTTTTACATTCTATTGTTAAAGGAAATTCTGTGTGTGATTTATTATACTTAGGGTCTAGGAAATGAATTATAGATTTTAATGGATATAGGCTTAACCTTATGGATGGCTCAGGCATCCATAGAGATAACCCATTATCCTTAAATCCTAAGTGTATTATTTTATAATTGAAATAATATTAAAACTATAGGGTTAATTAAAGGTTTAAATTTAAATGGCATATTGCCTTAGTTTAGGAAAATGAAAACCTGAGGATATAGTTATATATAAACAAAGAATGATTTCTGTTAAAAACATATCTGCATACTCATATATAAAATGGAATATAGTGAAACATCTTTATTTTTAGAAATATTTCAACTGAGTCATTAAAATGATAGATGGGTTTCAATTTGGGAAATAGATATATTGTTTTTTCTTATGAAGATATCTTAGTGATAGTCAATACATAGGTGAAACAAAGTTCTATTTTGTTAGGGATTAGCTTTTACATTAGCTGTTACATTTAGTATTTATCGAGAGATAAATAATATATTTGGTTGTTAGTTATATTTGGTAGTAATTAGTTATCAAAATATTGTTATAAATAATGTTACAATAATAGATTAGAATATAATATTTTTTAGATATATTATTACGAGTTATAACAATATATCATATATAGAAGATTTAGAGATTTTGGGTGAGAAATTAATGGAGAAATAATCTTCATGAATATAGGAATGATATTCCTATAAATATGTAACACCCATATGTTTTTATAATCAAAGTGTAGAATAATATTATGGTGTGTTTGAAATAATTTTGAGTTTATCTATGTTTGGCTCCATTATTCAAGAATGTTATTGGATTAATCATACATTGATCTTAACCAAACCCAATATATGGTATCAAAGCAATGCTCGATCTCTATGATGGAGTATTAAAATAAAAATAGGAGATGTTGTTTTATATTTTACTTCCATTGATGGAAAATTATATATAGTTTTTGTTTTTATTTTATTAAATTAGTTTTACAGTAGAGACGTTATACATTTTTTTATATAGACACGATCTATCTTAGAGAAAATTTTTACATCAAATTTGGCTATGTAGTTATTCAACATTGAGCTCGTAGACCAAACAATGCCAAATTCTAGATCGACAATTAAAAGAAACAAATTATATTACAGTGTTTTTTGTGTATTCAGGTTGGCCCAAAATAATCATGGATCTAGTAAATAATGAGTCTTAATTAGATCTCTAAGAATAATAACTACTCCATTCATGTAGTCTTTGAATTTGGCTTCAAATGTTTATTTGCATCTCTACACCAGAAATTGAAATGATAGTGGATGAATTTACCCAAAAGATTGTGCAAGAGTTTTTTCATAATACTATATTACTCTATAATGGTGGTATTCATCAAGATTTTTTGTAATCTAGATTAGGTATACCCTTGGCACCAACTCTCCTAATCATGGCTCATCTTCTCAACTATAACCTTCTTTTATATATCCATTAAGTAGTTGTGTTTTAGATCTTCCACCATTCAATGCCCATATCAAATCTAGATGTGTTGTGAACTCTATTTATTGGCAATTTGTTGAGTGATTCTTCTTACACTTGCACCTAATATGAGTAGAGTAGAAGTTGATCTCCATGAAAATTCTACATCCACCAACTATAGTCTTGAGTGTTATGTGTGCATCATCTATCTCCATCATTGTCCTATGAGATAATATAATTTTCAATAAATTCATGCAAGTAATTAAAGGACTAATTATCTAACCTCATACCTACCATATGCACATCTTTAGTCAGATAATCAGAGGATACTTGCATTGTAATCTTAGTTTTCTAGAAGTTTTCACATAGACATTGCATTTTTTGATTCTATCAATTATCTCATATTATCCATGTTGTTTTATCATTCAATTCAAGGTGTCATACTCAAATCAAATGTAAAATTTAGTATTTTATTCATTATTAGTTACAATCCCTATTTAGAGAGTCATAAGGTTTTTAATTATTTGTTTTTAAGTGGTCATAAAGTAATTATATATTACTTTTTAGGTCTATTGTAAAAATAGAAATATTTAATGAATCTAATTGGATTTCATAAAACAAGCTTGTGTATTTATATGCCTATTCATTATTTGAGTTATTATCTCATTATTTATCAAAAGTCCTTAAAATGTCAAATTATGTTTAAAGAGTCATTATTTTTAATCAAGTCTTTTATGTCAAAAAAGTTGTCAAGTCATTATCAAAAATTAGAGTCCTTATTTTATGTCCTTCTAATCATTGTAAAACAAATAAAAAATATTGGGTCAATTTTAAATGGATGCATTTTGGGGCATACCTGACATCTAGTGAGCATGCCAATCTTGTGGGGGGGGGGGGGAGGCGGAGGGGGAAGGAAGGGTGTAAGCGGGGGGACATATTCTATTCAAAGTAACATGCATATGAGCTTCAAGTTATCATCAACTAAGTAATTTTCTTCCCTTACTGGAGCATAGAGGAAATGGAGGCTGGATGTTTTAGAGCTTCTCATTAGTCACCAATGACGGGGCACAAAATGATTTGGTGACATATGCAATATGGTGTGTTTCAATTATATGTTTGAATAAAAATAGAATTACATGCATGTTCAAATAATGTAATTATGTGTGTAATAATAAACATAATTCCCTGGAGTGAGAACATAGTGAAAGGATAAAATCACCAATGTAAGTTAGTTCATGTATCTTGAAAAGGTTTATGGTAAGATCTAGAAAACCACCAGAGGTGAATAGTTGATGGGTCATATTCATGTCAATGTTTTTGGTAAACCTATTTAAAACCATAGAAGGATTGATCCTTTATTTGTATAAAGGTCATGAGCTAAATAGGGCATACCACAAGGGGTAAGCATATTGCAGATGAGAGTGTGAATGTTTTTACACCATGTAAAAACTAAGGGGGGGGATGTTAGGGATTAGATTTTACACTAGCTGTTACATTTAGTATTTACCAAGAGGTAAATATTATATTTAGTTGTTAGTTATATTTGGTAGTACTTAGTTATTAGAATATTATTATAAACAATGTTATGATAATAGATTAGAATATCATATTGTTTAGATATATTTTTATGAGTGATAATAATATATCATATATAGGAGATTTAGAGATGTTGGGTGGGAAATTAATAGAGAAATAATCTCCATGAATATAGGAATGATATTCCTATAAATATGTAACACCCATATGTTTTTATAATTAGAGAGTGGAATAATATTATGGTGTGTTTGAAATAATTTTGAGTTTATCTGTGTTCAGCTCCATTATTCAAGAATGTTATTGGCTTAATCATACATTGATGTGAACACTCCTGAACATGTTTTCATGGTTTAAAGTTTAAGGAAATAAGACATTAGTATTCATGTCTATACATGGGATATACTCCATATGATAATGCTAAACTATTTCCAAAAGGGGTTTTGTTCTTTATGTGGCTTAAAAACCATGTACCATATGTGATATATAAACTATGTATTATATGAGACATATAAACATATATTGGCTATAGCATTTTTTTTAAAGTGGAGTTTAAAAAAAATGATGTATAGATATTTATATACAAATTATGTATATAAATATATCAACAGAGTATATATAGGGAATGTATTCTTTAATATATATATATATATATATATATATATATATATATATATATATATATATATATATATATATATCTATATATATATATATGTTAAAGAATACATTTCCTATATATATCATATTGATATATTTATCTACATAATTTGTATATAAATATCTATACAATATATATATATATATATATATTAAAGAATACATTCCCTATATATACTATGTTGATATATTTATATACATAATTTGTATATAAATATCTATATAGGGAATGTATTCTTATATATATATATAAAACTTAAACTAGGCACACACACACACACACACATAGTGTATTTAAGACAATGACACAGGTTTTTGGGTTAAGGTATTCATATGAACCTAAGTATTTTGTTTATAAACTATGAATTCAAATGCATATGAATAAACTATGCAATGAATACTATGATTATTATGGAATATAATCATGGTTTGCATAAATAAATATACTATGTATATTATTTATACACATAATAGTTTGTGTGAATTGTTGTGAGACTTATTGTCATTTATTTGAGTAAGATTTTTAAAAACTATGTGTTTTTGTAATAGACTAGTATTAAATTGTGAATCAACTTGTACCCTGCGAACATAGGGAGTCGAATACATTATGAATGGAAATGGAAGTCACAAGTGTATGATATAAATTAAAATTATATTTGACTATGTTAAAAAAATAATTAACTATTTTTCAACAGGAATTGGTAACTTAAATTATTGAATAAATGACTTAAGTTTTTGGAAAATAATATAAATATGAAATTAGGAATAAAATAGAGTATTTTTAGATTCATTATTTATGATGTCAAATATTGAGAATAGGGGTTTTGGAATTATATATGTTATCAGTGTTTTCTTGGAAGTTTATATCTTTTAGGCTTTAAAAAGAATATCAAAGAAAGTTGTGTTAGTAGGTCAAAATGTTAATTGTAGATTAAATTATATATATTTTGGGATATATATAATATAATAATATAAATATACATAATACATGTATAATAGAACATAGGTCCTCTTATACATGTATAGTGTATATTTATAGAGTAGGTAGCATGCCTATAATTCTAGTAGTGGCTAATAAGTTAAGTCATGAAATCCTAAAGGAAAGGGGACTATAACTATATGAACATAGCCTAAGTTACAAAATGGATGAATAAGTGAAGGTTTATAAATATTTATGAAAAAAATGAATGGTGGTTATATTGAGTGGTATGAACTTTATGTTATGAAAATGTTAATTTTGTGCTAAACATTTACTAAATAAAAAATAGACTCTTGAAATGACTTGTATTATACTGGTATGGTAAAAAAGCTTGCTTGTGATAGATATTATTTATGAGATAAATAATATAATGAGTTTTAATCATATGTTTGACAAACTAAATGTATGCATAGTAATTATCTTCATAATTAGCATGTGTTTGTACTTACTAGTATAGATAATTACATGAACCTATTGGTTACAAATATATGTTAACCAAATCTAGCATTGATGATTCTAACTAGGTAGTGAGATGGACTTTATCATCTTAGTTAACATCACCAATGTGAGATGAAGGTAGTCTAGTTAAGTGGTGTGTATGAATTTGACTGATCCTAGAGATTATATGTTATTGAAAACTTTAATCTAAGTAATGTTTAGATAGACATTGATATTTCATATGTATGATTTACATGCTTGTGCGATATCCTATTAGAATATATTTATTTATGGTACACATCATGTAGTATAAATATTACAACACATGAGGTACTAGCATATCTATCTAGATTCTCGCACCATCACTATTTACCCATCTATGAAGGGAGGGACATTCCCTATTTAGGGGATTGTATAAGGGATCGATGGTTTATAGTTGGTGTGGAAAATTCCTGAATGATGCTCTCCCTCCCCACTATAGTATTTACTTGGAGACTACACTTGATATTATCAGAGATAGATGAGTTAGTGTGACTCAAGCTCTATGGAGCATTGTATATATTATTGTACTTTATATTGAAGCAACATGCTTGAAGGAAATGTAATTCATTATTATTATATATTGACAATAGAGTTTGTATTATTGTACTAATCATGGTTAGATTTTATTATGATTACTTTCCTTATGCAATTATGATTTTTTGACATAAGTTGATAATGACTAGTAAATATTATTTCTATATGTTTACATAAAGTTGATATGCTTAGTTAAGTATATTGAAAATCACTAATTAGATTCTGGTGGTGTAATCTAATGAAAGAATAAGTGTTGCATAAATATTTAAAAAATACTACATTATTCTAGTAAATCCCTATAAAGACATTACATGATGCCTTGGACCTACTTGTCCAAACCTTGACCATTATAATCAACTTGTTATAGATATTTTTTACCAAACCCATACTACTTTGAAATTTGAGCATCATTTTCGAGAGGTATATTTTCATCTTTTACTTACTTTACCTATTATTATTGTATTATTTCTTGTTTTGATTGTGTTTTATGAACCTTTTGTTATTCTGAGTTATTCTTTGGTAACCATTTTATATTATTTTTGAATTTAACCCTTTTTGAATTTATAAATGTGCCATTATATGTTGTTTGGATGATGTGTCACTATGTGAGTCATTTGTATCCATTGTTTGTTTTATTTTCCTTTTCAATTTTAAAAATGAACCAGTGTGGTGCCCATGCATTTTATAATATGCACAATAATATCTAGATCTCCTCATTGAGTGTAGAAGAGATAGGTTGATCAAATTAGCTTTAATAATTTATATTAGTAGCTTAATTGAACTCTTATTTGACCCTTTCAAGCTTCTTGAATCAATTCTAATAGATGAATTATGTTTTACTTTATGATTTAGATATGAAAGAGTGCTAGGTACAACTTTTCTAGGTGTAGATGCATATACATGATGAACACTGACATATTCTAAAATATGTGTACATGTAATATAATTTTTGAATAATGTGACATTTTAACTTAATAACTAATTTTTATTCTATAAATATGATATTAGCTTTATCATACTGATAATTTGATAGTTTAGAGTCTCATAAGTGCAAACCCTAGTTATTTATGATTGAACATGTAGACACACACCCTATATGGGATAGGTGTGGATAACCTAAGTATGGGTATTAGTAACAAGAGTATAGGTTAATCCATTTCATGGAGAAGTGATAGAATGGAATTATATAGAGGGAAAGTAGCTATCACCCTTATGGAGATGAGGAAGAGAAGGAGATTATTTCCTGTGCATAAGTTATGACATTGAAATTTGAAACATAGTTGTTAGCTTATGTATTAAATCCTCTATGTGTAAGGGCTTGTTTATTAATTAAATTTTGTATAAGATAATAATAACATGATAGATATATAATTAAATATGGCATACATTTTAATTGATATAAATCATCATGTATACATGTATTTATGTCTTTTTTGAGTTTATTCCAAATGAAAGGGAACAAACATATAAGACAAGATAGAAAAATTTGCATTAAAAAGTAATTAACTTCATCTATCATTATTATCATGATTATATGAAATATTAATTTGTATTAGTGTCTTAGAAGGATAGAAACATATAGCTAGGGTTAGGGTTTGAGTAGTATTCAAAGTAAGTCAAGTTCACCAAATGTTTTAACTTTTTAGGACTTAGATGAATTGTAAATACTATGTTGTTAAATAGTTGATTATAGTAAATCAGGGTAAAAATATACAATAAATACAACCACTAATCTATGAAAAAATTGACAAAATTTTACCTTTCTAAAAATAGTAATAAATAATGTAAATGAGAACTTAGCTAGAAAATGACTGAGACAGATGATCTAGAGGCTAAAAATTTAAGAAGAGGCTATTTTGAGTGTTTTAAACAAGATACAGTTGTTAAAACCCCTTCTATATAGTAGTGTTATAATTATAAAGTATCACCTTATGACACTTGTAATATTTTTCTAAACTTCTGAGTGTACTTTTATCTAAGTCTATCAAGCCTATTCCTACATTCCCAAGTTATATAACCCTTTAGATGACTTATTTTAACTAGTTTTATGAATAAACCCTAATATCCTATGTTGCTAGGGAATTCATTTAATATAAATAGTAAAGTGTGTTTATTAGTGGGGTAGGCATGGCATCCTCAACACCCCACTATGATGAGAGTTTCCTCTATACCAATACTCTAAAGAGGGATAAAGATCGATGTAGTTCTCCCCACATAAGTGCTAGTGTGAGTGCAAATGAAGCTATTATGATTGTATACCTAAGTGATTTAAATATGTTTGAGACTAGAAATCTAAGTATTCTAAGATTAATAATGTCATAGATGGTAGTATATAGAACTAGGGAAGAATATGGATTGATAACCTTAATTATTCACAACTTTTTCCAAGTGTGTATGTGTAACTTGCATCTCATTTCCATCTAGTGGTTATAGGGCTAAAAATCATGTATATATACTATTTTGGTGCTTGTGTGGGTGATAAAATAGGTCTAGACCAACCTTAGGAGGTCTAAGATTTGGAAATATATTTACTTGTGAAATAAAGAGGGAAAGGACATTAGTGCCAAAATTGAGACACTAGTGCCATGTGGCACTACTATCTTTATTATGGCACTAGTGTCTAGGTGGTAGAACCTAAGGCACAAAAGGCCAACATGCAATAATGAGGGTTTGGGACTACTTTAAAGATGTGTATGGCCCACATAAAGGCTAGATAAGTTTCAAAATAGGCCCTAAGTTAGGTCTAGGGATAATCTAGGGATAAGTGGTCTCAAGTACCACTCTTAGCACTCAAGTATCATTTTTAGGTGATTGCACTTACAATATCCATTAGATATATAAAGCCAAAAGTCTTAAAAATTATAAAATCTTACAATCTTCATGAGGTATATAAATCCACAAAATCTTAAAAATTAGAAAATAATCAAATCTCCATGAAATATATAAAGCCTAAAAATTAAAAATAAATCTTGTCTTGTTATAGATCTAGTTGAACAATCCTTAATCCAATCATTTCAAGTGATGAAACATTATTGGGACAAGTCTTTATGAAATATTTCCTACTGGGGAAAACTCATTATCAATTCCAATCATTTTAGGCACCTTGATATGTGTCCTTCCCTTTCATGTATCCTTGCTTGGGCATACCATCCATTTATCATTCATTGATCCTTCACAAGTGGATTTTGACCTGGTTAAACAACAAGCTTTTCTATGTTTCTTTTATTTCAATTTTTTTGTGAATTTTCTTATTTACTTCTTTGTTTTATTTTATTTTTGTTGCCTCAACTTAGTCCATTGTGCCAAATGATGCATCATCATGGTGCTTCATATCACTTAGTTGTACTTGAGTCATCTATTGGCATATGTCAAATCATCATCATGGTTTTTATCATTGGTGTATTATTGTCAATTGTCTATTGGATTTAAGGTCTATCCTTATGCTCATTACAACCAATTCATCATGGTGTTTTAAATCATGGTGCATACCATTCTATGTTATATAAAAAATTAAGTGATAGAGGTCTAATCATAAGTATCATAATAATAAATATCATTGTATACTACCTACAACACAATCACTGGACCACATGACTAATTTATATGATACTCATGATATATATACAAATGAGCATATAGAAAAAGTCATTAAATTTCCTTTATCACTTTTCATCCACTTCTTAGGAGAACTACATCAGCATGAGGTCCTTATCTTCTATATAAGAAGCACTCAGTACCAACCAATTTCTAAGGTAAGCTCAACTACCTTTGTTTCATTCATATTAACATCCATTTTGTTCCAATCAAATCACATCATTTTTAAGTCATTATTTTTCATCATATATTTCATTACCTTTGGGCATTTTTGTGTGCTTATTTTTTTATGGAATATTCATTCTTTGAAAATCCATTATACCATCGCACCTAAATTTTTACCTACTCATTATTAATATATGTAACAGGTTACACCCTTGAGCTATGATTTCCAACCAATTGATCAATTTCCTAATCATCATTTTTCAAAAAAAAAAAGCCCTACTATGGAAACTCATTGAATCAATGATCAAATCCACCAAGCTATGACATATTATTGTGATCAACCAATAATGCCCTTTTTGGGGCCAATCCCATCATTTAGTCTTTCTTATAATTCCAAGATCATATATTTCACTGTGTTTGGGGCAAGTTAAAGTGTGCCACTTATTTTGGGATTTATCCTTCCCACTTCCCCCTGACTTGGGGCCAATTCATTTATATTATTGTTAATCATTGGAAATCAAAGCATGTAATCATTAGCTCATTAAGGTTAATCTCAACTATGGGTTAATTTCACTCCTTATCTTACCTCTTTATCTTTTTCTTGAGAGCCCATCCTCATCTTTCATCTTTACATGCCCTCTCGACGGGGTATCATGGGTCACTAATTATTTCTTCATCTATTTTTTTAGTTTCTTCTTAAGGAATTTTTTATTTGAAAAGACGTCACTATGCCTAGTGTATCATAACCCCTTCTCAAACATGTAGAAAATGTAGACACTTCATTTTAATCACTTTCCTATCTAAACTAAAATTAGAGCCTCTTTCCATAATCACATGCAAATTTAACCATAATTCACCAATGGACCTAATTTACTAACACAACTACCAATTTAATCTTAAATCATAGTGACACATACTTTATTGTGGTAATGGATCATATTACAACATTAATATTATCTAGCACATCATGAATCAAATTAATCTTTTGCTAGTGTTATTATAGGGAAATTTAATGAATATTTGATTGATAGAATAACATTGTAATTACACCATTATTTTGATTAATAATTAATCACTTTGATTAATTAGCCTAATCACTTCTATAATTTAAAATTCCATGAGTTTGAAATTATCTATTTTCTTAAAATCAAAAGTTCTTTATTATCTCATATTGGTGATGTAACTCAAAGAAGTCCATACAAAAGAGGAATTCAAACAAGCTCTTACACCCCTCTCACACACTATTCCTCTTAAACCTCTATTACACACTCTAAGAGGACTAATGATTTTACTTTCCTTTCAAATATTTTCCACACTAAAAAAGGCCTTAAATGACATGTATTATACACTCCATGTGTGCAATCATGAATTTGATGATAGTTCATAATCATTCTAAAATTTTATAAACACAAGGGATTTTTCCCATTATAGAAAAGCTTCTTCATGAAAAATTACTCTATCTAATTATATAATGAGCTTCAACACTCTCATGCCAAGTGAATCCAATAATTAAGTGTATACAAGGAGATATTTTGCCCACACATGGAATAAAGCATTGCTAAATACTTCTAAGCTTATAAACTGAGTTCAACCTCTTCAAACCAATTCAAAAGTAAATCTTCTAAGAAGTATAAGAATAGTTATTTGTCTTCTAATTTGAATTTATTACCTATTTTATATATAGCTTAACCTATGGATTAGGCTTAGGATGCTAGTTCTCCAAGTTTATTTTGATTTCATTCACTAACAAATTGACTAACATATTTAAAATTTCTAATCTACATAAGTTAGGTTGGAAAGAAAGTAATTTTTTGTTTTCATAAAAAATGATTTTGTAAAATGAAAGAGTGTAAATCAGTAGTCATAACTCACTCAAAACCTATGATTGATAACCACATTTCACCTTTTGTGCATGAAGAATTTACATGACTTACATCCATTTCAAAGGAGTCCATGACTTTATACATGGTGACATATTTTATTGGTCTTTTTCTATTTTCAATGGTGGGGAGAATGTCATGAGAATTTATTTGATTGTAGTAGAGATCTAGATCTGATGTGTAGCTCTATTCAATACTACAATGTCTATACCCTAGGAACAAAACATTTAGGTTCCAAAATATACATTTATACATAATAATTATAAATGTGATATATTATAATACTATATATATATATATATATATATATATATATATATATATATATATATATATATACACACTTTATTGATAGGTATTGAGAGCTAAAAATGGGCCCTTACCCATACAAAGATAAGATTGAGAAATATATATGAAAGAAAGAAGATTATACAAGAGCATCCAAACTTTCCTACCCAAAACTAAAAATAGCCATAAATATGGGGTGGCTCAAAATAACCCAAGGAACAACCCCTGATACAAGACAAAAATAAATACAAATCCCCAAAGGAATGATACCTATATACTCAATAATACTTTCTCAAGTATTAGGGTGAACATTGACATAACAAAATCAAGATCTATATGTTAATCATCCACTACCATGTCAACCTATATCATGGAAATGTTCAAACCCTGCATAGTCTATATTTGAAAACATTCTACCTCCACATTGGTATGCAAAGTGTAAGATATTTTGTGACTAAATTTGTGCTTAGTAAAACACCCCCACATCTATTCCATCTGATTCTCATCTATGTTTTATTGAGGATAATACCCTCCCAATCCAGCCACATCCACCATAACCTATAACCTTCCCTGCATGTGCATTAAGACATATTTTCACATGACCATCTTCGAAGATAAATACACCACCCCATCCTTTTTTCCATCCAAAACCTTCATTACTGCCACCACACATATATCTTCATATAAACTAACTATGTACTTGGATGTCATCACCATATTTTTAGAATCAAAGTGACCTAACATCTTGTCTAGGTAAGGAAATGGTGCCATGAGATTTTACATAGAGGAGACTAGCACCACCCTCCCTACTAGACTTTATTTGATATGAACTAGTAGCTCTTGTAATTTCAAAAAACACTCCTCTAATTCAAAAAATATTGATAGAGGAATTGGCCCCACATGGTTTGAGCCAAGAAAGGGAAGCTTAGGACCATTTTTTGTCTCAAGCCTACTTAACCATATAGATACACCACCCTTAAAGCTAGGCCACACTATATTTTTGGTTACTGCCCCATGCTTAACCACTCACAACAAGTTTCTAGAAGAGGTTTATGCCACATATAGATTAGTCTTATTTATCCATACTGCATGAAAATAATCTAGACCCAAAATTACTTTTAAGGCATCTAGCACTTCCACATTCAGGGTCCAAAAAAATAGATTCAACTAAGGATCCAAAACACTATCATGGAAAGCAATTTATCATTTGTATGCCTTGAGGGAAAACACCATAATGATTGCCACTAAATGTGTCACTATAGTATTCATGGATTCCATTAGAATAAGGGAAAAAAAAATTTACATAAAAATAAGGAAAGCTAAAAATATAAATATAAAGCCCCCTAATGTAGCTTCAACCCATAATTATGAAATCTCGATTTGATTATTTCACATGTGGTAGCATTGAAGGCACATCATATCATTAGCCTTGTTTTATATCACATGATTTTACATCCTCTCCTAAATACAAGTATGCTTAGATTTTATCAATCTCATCCAAGCCCATCCAAGTATCCCACTAATTTTTAATCATTATCTCATTTTTATGGTTGACCCCCCATTTTTCTAGAAAATTACCCTTTTTGCTTTCTTCCATGTAGTAGTCACCAATCATATAGGATGTCATCTTCTCCAAAGATGCCCAAATATTTTATATAATTCTATTGGGATTACAAAACTTGGCCTATCAGTTGCTTAGTGTATCCAAAATGATCTTAGAATCCCCTTGAATCACCAATTCATCAATGCCACATTCGAATGTCAATCGAATACCCAATAATACTACTTGATTTTTGGACTCATTATTCATTTCATCTTGTATTTTAGTTGATAAGGCCCTCATCAGAGACCTATAATAGTCCCTTATGCAACATATTACAATAAAAAACTAGATTACCTCTTGCTGCTCCATCAAAGTTTAACTTAAAAAATCCCATAGGGGAGGAATCCAAGTGGTAATTCTGTGAGCTAACAAAGGAATATTACTTATTATTAAACCATTAATAGGGGGAATGGTAATTAATATCCAATTAAGCTAGACCAAAATATCCCATGAAAAAGGTTTGAAACCTTATTGTACATTTGAGATGGCACAAATAAGATATTACAATTTCTAGCTTTATTTGAAAGTATAATAGGGCCTAAGAGTGATCTCAAAAGATATGATTGTTCCTTTCCTTCTATATCATCTAAATGAGGATGGTACGGATTTATAACCATAGAGATCCCAAAGAGTCTCCTTCTCATCCTAAGTTCCAAAAAGAAAAGGCCCGATATAAAGAGGTTGCATGAGCCCAATGCCAATTTAACTTGATGTTGAGCCAATCCTAACAAGGCATTATAAAGAGGTAAAAATAAAATAGATGGTCCACACTCTCCTCCTACTACATACATAATCAACATTTCAATGGCCCATACCATCCTATATTGATATGCCTATCTTGCATCAAAATTTTGTATGATGTTGTTAACCAGGAAAATTCCCTAGCATTAACAAGTCCCTTATTATTTCAAAAAAGTACCTTAACATGAGTACCTGCACACTTCCTCATCATATATAAATTAGTATCTAAAATTAACCATATAATTACTTATACTATACTTGGTCCAATAGATCAAATCCTCCTTATTGTTAAAAAATACATTAAATTTTATAAGGATGAATCCAATCAGAGCCTTTTGATCATCGTGAATGGTGGTTGTGTCAAGAGAATTCCATTTCCAAATCATAATTGAGCCATGCATGTGTTAATATAGATAGTTAATTATTACCCTGAGTGATGGATATAATTACCATAGATTCATATATATCTTTGCATTCTTGAAGTGGCATGTTCCCATTCCAATAGTCATCCTAAAAATTATCTTTCCTACCATTATTGATGACCAAGAAATATACTTGATGATGAGAGGTCTACAATGGATGAGGAAGTTCCACAAATGAGACCCTACTAGAGGAGACAAAAAGGTAAAAATTCCAAGTGGATCTAAATAAACCTAATACTTTAGCTAAATAATTTTACCCTAATACTTTAGCTAAAGAATTTTAATCCATAAGGTTGTAGGGTTTGAATACACCTCCCAAACCAACATAGTCCCCAAAGCCAAAATCTAAAGTGTAGTGTTATTGACAGCCACACCACCATCACATTTATCTTTGTACACTCATTCCCATTTCACCAATGAAACTATTTTAATTTATTCAATACCCTACCACAATTTTTTTTATAAATCTAGTTATTTCATTTAATCACTTTCACTAGAGGGCAACACATCAAAAGTAGATAAATATGGATTGTGTTAAGAACAAATATGATGAAGGTGAATCTACCTACTAAAAACATAAATTTTCATTTCCATGAATTTATTTTATCCCTTAATGATCCTAAATTTTTTTCCCATGGATTAAATTTTCCATTCCCAACAAAAAGAGGTAGCCCAAATTTTTTTTAGGAAGTTTACTTATTTTGAAATTTAGGGACTATGTTAACCTTTGTTGAGAAACTTTAGGAATATTAATGAAACAAATTTCAAATTTAAAATCATTCACCACTTTCTTGGAGGCTAAAAAATACTAATCTAATATGTTTATTAACGTTTATTAAATATGCATTTCCAAAATTAAAAGTATCACCCACAAAATATTGATGCATAATATTTTGCAACACTGCAATAACTTGAATAGACCTGATCAATGCCTCTACCATCAAAATGAAAATAAAATGGGAGAGTGGATCCCTTTGTCTAACTCTCTGAGTGACATCAAATAAGGCCATTGTGCTATTGTTAAGTAGAATGTTTAATTTTAGGATAGAGATGTAGTTAAATATCCATTCACACCAAGCCTTGGAAGGCCAAACCTTTCTAAAATTTCCATTAGGGATCTCCAATTGAATCTATCATAGGCCTTTATAATGTCAAGTTATATGATCAAGCCTTTTTTATTTTAGGATTGGAGTGAGTCATACAATTGATGAATGGCAAGGATGTGGTCTTTAATATGTCACCTTAAAACAAACCCCCTTGCTTAGGGCATATCAACTAAGAGATAAATGATTTCAACTTGAATGAAATTAATTTGGTGATGATATCATAAATTATGTTACACAATATGATCTATATGTAGTCCCAAAAGTATGATTGGGTGACCCCTTTAGGAATAAAAGAGAAAAAGGTTAAATTGATATAAGTAATCACCTTTTTATTATTTCATGAAAATTCCAAATTTGTAGTGACATCTTCCCCAATGATTGGCCATAAAAATTGAAATAAATCTATTGGAAAGGCATCTAGACCCAAATATTTGCCCTTATTTATTGGAAAGACCACCTTATTGATCTCATCATGTGAGAAGGGAGCTAAAATCATGTCATTTTTCTATTATGTAACCAAGCAAGGGATGACTTCAAAAATATCATTTTGAGACCTAAGATTTGTTGAGACTAGGGAAGCTAGAAGGGAGTTGAATAAATAGACCACTTATCTTAGACATATGTTCAATCTCCTTTCCATACCTATACACTATTATATAAATTAAATTACAACTCTAATTTTCCCACATGGAGTTATGAAAAAAATTTATTTTGATCCCCCTCCTTTATCTAGTGCTCCCTTGATTTATATTTCCAATGGATTTATTCCTTGGTGTGCGACTCTTATAGCTTGAATAATAATGATCATTACTTCTCATACATGTTTTTAGTGATCCCTAAGTTAGAAAACACCACATTTAAAGCTTCCAACTCATCTTCCATTATTTTGGTTTCTTTGAAGATATTTTAAAAATGAGATTTATTCCAATGTTGAATGTAGGTTTTGATAAAGCGAAGATTTTTCAAAAAATTAAAAATGTAGTTTCCTTTGAGGGGAGGTGCATTCTTCCACTAGTATTTTACTATATCAAAGAGATAAGGATATATTAGCCACATAAGTGTGAACTTGACTAGGCATAGGGGAAGGGCCTAATCAGGCATTATCACCCAATCCACTAGAGCATGATCAGAGATGATCAATGGTAAAATTACACTTTCAAAAATCCAATTGGAATCTAACTAGGATGCCTCAATCAATAAACTATCTAAGCATTTAATAATAATATTAAAAAAAATTATTCTATCAACCCAAGTAAATTTCCCCTTCTTTAGAACAACATCCATGAGCCCACAATTAGAGATAAATTAGGCAAAGCCCACCTAAAAAACAAGTGGTCTTCCCATTCTACCTTGTTTATCAGCTAGGCTAAGAATGGTATTGAAATCACCACTCAATACAAAATTTTCATTAGGGTGAAGAGTGATGATTTGGAAAACCTCCTCCTAGCATTCCCTTTTGAGAATCAGGTTGTTAGGGCCATAAAAATTGAAGAATCTAAATGAGATGTATGAGGTAAAATATTTTATCTTACACTAATGTCAATTTTATCCATAACCTAAGGGCATCATTTCCACATTGAAAGGATTCCATGCCAAATATATACCCCCTAAAGTTCCCATTGAATCTAAAACATCCCTTTTAACATAACCACCTTAGAGATAGAAACCACTTTGCCTCTATATCAAATTTGTTTCTTTAAAGATGATAACATTAGGGTGAAGTGGTGCTAGTCGAGGATTTACCAAGCATATTTTTATAGGGGATTTGAGGCCCCTAGTGTTCCAAGTGATGATATTCATGTCTAAATTGAGGGGATTTCAAACCTTTGAACTCTAGGTTTGATTTTCTAAAACCCTTAATCTTGTACCTTGATGTTATTTGGCTTATGCTCTCTTTTAATTTTCTTTCCATAATTTAGTTCAAGAGATAGGGTAATATTTTTTGTGAAATTCAACATTTTGATAGCTAAGTTCTCCACCTAACATAGACTTTCCCTCTAATTCTAAATGGATAAAAAATTCAAATTTCAAATTATTGTTTAAAAATTCTAGATTTAGGTAGGGTAGGTGAAAGAAGGCAGTGATATAATATTTTAACACTCCCTTATTTATAACCTTACTTATATGCTCTTATAAAATATTTTCAATGCATAAAACATATTTATAACTTCTTATTATCTATCTATGTGATTTTAGAAAAAATATGATAATCTCTAGAGTTGGTTTGATGCAATCTAGAGATATCTTATAAGATTTTGGAGATAGACTATGAGACTATAGAGCTAGGTTAATGGATTCTAGAGCTACCCTGGTAGAATCTAGAGCTAGGTTGTGGGAATTTGGGAGCTATGATGATGGAATCCAAAGCCAACCTAATGGACTTTGGAGCCATGCTATGGAACTTCAGAACAAGCATAAAACCTTATAGAGCTAATGTTTTTATATCTATAACTCCTAACCTCTCTATTAAACATATAAAACTATCTTTTGATCAAGGCTTAGTGAATATGTCATTGAGTTGTTGCTATGTATTGAAAAATTTAAGCTCTATCACCCTTATTTTAAATAAATCTCTAATAAAATGATACCTAATTGTAATATGTTTACTTTTACCATGAGAAACATGATTCTTTGATAATGAAATGGAATATACATTGTCATGGTAGATAGTTGAATATCCTTTATATTATTCATGTAAATATAAAATTATTATCCTAATCCATATTAACTAACATGATATTATATCTGATAGATAATTCATGATTACGCAAGAACAAATTAAAAATGGTAGAACTGTGTTAAAATAATTTTTTAAGCCTCAAAGTTTTAGGCCTCATGTTAGGCCTATCATCAAGAGGGTATGATGAAAAAGGACAAAAAAAATTAAGCAATAAATACAAGTCCCCAAGATATAATAAGAGGTTGGCTAAGGAGGGTGAGTGATATTAGATTCATTCTTTAATAAATGGATGATAGGTTTCCAATTTATATTAAGTCTCTAGCCATCATCCATATTTAAATTGAATGGATTATTCTCAATTTTGATAGCCTCACACACCCTTATTTTTAAGTAATAATATTCTTTAGTAATAACTTTAGCTTTATCCACGCATATATGATGAACTGTGTTATGAGAATGTTTTGTAATGGTAGATTTTTGGAACCAATTATGAGTGAGGTTAACATAATGATCTTTGAGTCTATAGGAAATAAACTCATCACAAAGTTAGAAATAGGCCTCATTTTAGGTAAGAGGATGAAAGTATTGGTAAGGTTACTCTCCCTTATATCAAAGGTACAACTAACTCTCTTACTAAAATTCTCAAGAAAAAGAACATTAAAGTTTCTTTCTCTCCTTTCATCACTAGGATGTTTCTAATCCTATGTGTCACAAAGGAATTTATTCTATTCCTTACAAGTGTGGGAAGGTTTATATCAGTGAATTTAGTCATTCTATTCAAGTGAGACTTAAAGATCATTATGCTAACCTCACTCATAATTGGTTCCAAAAATTTGCCATTGTAGAACACTCTCATAACATGGGTTATCATATATGCATGGATAAAGCTAAGGTTATTACTAAATAATATTATTACTTAAAAATAAGGGTGCATGAGGATATTGAAATTGAGAAGAATCCATTCAATTTAAACAAGGATGATGGCTAGAGACTTAATATAAATTGGAAACCTATCATCCATTTATTAAAGAATGAATCTAATATCACTCACCCTCCTTAGCTGACCTCTTATTATTTCCTAGGGACTTGTATTTATTGCTTAATTTTTTTGTCCTTTTTCATCATACCCTCCTAATGATAGGCCTAGAGTGAGGCCTAAAACATTGAAGCTTAAAAACTTGTTTTAACTCAATTCTACCTTTTTTAAATTGTATTTACTTCTAATTATTCTGCTTTAGGCATTGAAAGTGAAACTATGGGTTATTTCTTTGAAATGCAAGAAATGGCTCCTGATCTAAAATGAAAAACATATCCTAATGTTCTCTTTCTATCATCAAGAATATCGATCCAATCACTATCTATGTAGCCAACTAACTCAAATTCACATGTTGATACATAAAAAAATCCATGGATTATTATACCATTCACATACCACAAGATTCTCTTGCTTACTTGCCATTGTGTCTTTTTTAGTGTCCCCATGAATCTAGATATGAGTCTAAATGCATATATGATGTCTTGTATATCTGTATTCAAATAAATCAAACTTTCCACCATGATATTTTACTATGTGGGATCCACATTTTTATTGAAATATTCCTTATTTAGTTCTTATCATTTATATTTTCACCCTTTGAGGAGATATCTCAGCTCTCCTCATCTAAGTGTCACAATTGAAACACATCTAGGCTTGTGGGTAGCCTACGGATGAGGTAAATCTCTAGGTAAGGATAGCTCCATTGATGTAACACTTTGGATCACTACTAAACCTAAAATTTGAGGGGGAAAAGGGAGAGAGAAAATTGAAATCAAACTATCCTAATGGAGGTGATACACCAAATAAGTTGATGACTTCCAACCAGCTACATGTTACACATGAAACCAAGAGACTAACCAAACATACACTTCTCTAATATACATCTTCTCACATCAATGTTACATTATGAGGTTATGGATGAATGTTTAGGCTAAGAGGAATAGAAAAGAGGCCTTGAATGGAACTAGTGAATAGACTAACTCACTCAACCTTTAAACTTCCTAGAATACTTCACATGCCCTACAAGAAGAATCTTTCCAACTGTAAATAGATGATAGAATGAGACAACATGCTCATGAATCCATAGTCTTCACTAAGAAAGATAAAAAATTCAAGTAAAAAACACTATAAATATTCATTAATAGGTAAAAATTAGTAGTCTTGTTGATCAAATATTATGTAAATGAGTAGGGCTTCACCATACTTAGGTGGAGCATAAGTTACAATAGCCAAAATGGCTAATTATTATAAAACTTGAGAGAGAGAGTAGAAGAGAGAAGTCCAAGGGTCACAAGGACACTTGTTAATATGAGAGAATTAGTTAATTGTGCATGATAAGATTATGTGGGATGAAACATGTAAGGTTAGAAGGAACAAGTGGCTCTCCAAGTCATGAAACTCTTGCAAAGTGGCATGAAAGTTCTCATTCTAGTTCAGAAAACTACCTTCATGATTTAGACCTATTTTAATGTCCCAAAAATTATTAGAGATATGTATTATGATTTTAATTAGGGGGAATTATTTTAATAATTCCTCTCCATGCATTGGTTGTAGGTTTGGTCATTTGGAATCATCTAGGAATGAGCCATCATCATTTACAGTCCAAAAAATTCTTCCTTCATGCACCCTACACACTTCAAATCCAAAAAGGCATAAATTTTACATGAAAATCCATGGGAGTAATTAGATTAAACCTTTTCATACCCTTTATGTCTTTAGAGGCATCAGTCACACCATAAAATTAGCTTACTTGAAGCTTTCCACCATTCTCACTAGCTTGGTCACTATGCCAGTTTTGATTATCTAAGATGAAGCAGATGGTTTAGGAAATAAAGAGTTATTCCAAGGCATGAAATTTACTTTTTTATTTATCTTAAGTCATAATCCTCCCTCCCATGTGATTGACATATCTTGAAACCTCCTACAAACTACACAATGCACAAAATTTTCAAGAAAATCTTATTTTGCACTCCATTCATATTTTTCAATACAACTAATCTTGATGGGGACTATATTGAGAGAGTATTTTATAGCCTCAAATAATAATTATAGGAAAACTATTCCATCAAATTATATTACCATCCTCATATTCCTAATTAGGTCCTTATAAGGGTTTATCAAGGGTTTTAGACAGTTTGACCACTTAAGCTTTATTCATAAATATAGGACATTCAAGTTGAAAAAAATTCAACTAATGTGATTTTTAGGACCCATACTAACTTACCAAAACTCCTTTGGCATTCATGAAAAACATCAAGAGAGATATAAGCACTTTAAATCATCTTATTAAGCTTCTCCTTCCCTTTCCTACAAGACTAAGTGGTTTTGAGATCAAAAATGGAATACATTATGATTTATCTACATTAAAAAAGATTTAACACATCTAAAATGTTTCCCCAAACATCATATGATAGGATATAATGCTCACCTCATGTGAAAAGTATAAGTGACTCTCCATTTGGATTCTAGGCCTAAATCTTGCCTAGTAGGCCTACCTACACCCTTGTGTTTTATGCCATTCAACTGAGCTTATTTTCATTCAAAAAAATTTATCACATATATTATAAACCTATGAGAATGTTCCAATAGGTTATAAATAATACATAGGGATAGAAGTGTAAGCAACCTACCTACAAGTTTAATATTCTAGAAAATTATATTGGTATTCCTCCATATATTATTTGTTTATTATTATTTCATAAGTGATATATAACTTTATAAATCCCATGTCAATGTTTATACATCTTTTGGATTCATATTTTTACCTTATTCTCCTAACCATGCCAGCTTTGTTCACAAAGGAGTGCCCTCTCTCTGAGACAAAACAAAGTGCATTCCCTTTGATTTATTAGACATATGAATATTTAAGATGGTTATAAAATTTATGTATACCCTATCCACCAAAATTGGGCTCTTGATTAGGTCAAAAAACCCCTACTCCTTCGAGCTTCAAGATAGACTATTTAGGAAGGCAGACTATGTAGGGGTATTGGAGAGTAGATTGTGCCTTACTTGCTTAAAGTTACTTATCTATTATATATCCATCATAAAATATACATGATAATATAATTACCATAATTAAGGTATTAAAATCTTCACTTATCCCTCTATCCTATCATATACCCCTCACATCCCTTGACTTAGTCAAGACTGAGCATAACCCTGACTACGTTTCCTTATTTTAGAGGGCACATGTAGGTGTGAATGTATGAATAAGGTTTTTAAACATTTAAAAAACAATAATAAGACATTAAAAGATAATTTTTAAATTATTTGGACCTATTTTTTTTGTGTTCATGCTATATCTATACCAAGAGCACTATCCGTGTTCACTGTCCGCAACAATCAACTGTATTTGACTTTTTTGAAGTAAAAGGCTTGGTGAATTAGAATTATCTTTTGAAAATCATGACACATGTTATTTTTTAATTAGTATAATAAATTTAGGAGTAAATTATATTAACAAGGTTGTTACCCCCATACCTAAATCTTTGTTAAAGATTGTATACATCTACAGTCAGTTGTAGGTTAGCATTTTAGCATAATGGGACCCCTGTAGGTGTATTTAGGGCATAAAACATAAGATACAAATTATTTAAAATAAATTTAGTTCATGATATTTCCATTAACCATTTAAAACCACTATAACATGGTGTTAATGTCTCATACTACATCCTATGTTTAAAAGATCACTTGGGGGTAAAACTTGTAGATGAAACTATCATATTTTAGTGCATAACGGTGCATCTTTGGGTTGTCTAACAACCATCCTCTATTTTTCATATACCTCAAAAACTTATAAAATTATTTATCATATGTAGAGGATATAATTATTGATCATATATATGATTTTAAATAAATTATAACCTTATTATCGGATCTCAACAAAACATCAAGGATCTCTATTTTGCTCTTTTTGGGATTTGATCCCTGAACACTGTCACTTAACCCTAAAAGGTGATCCATACTTGTATTTTCCAAAATATCTTCAGAAATTAGTCTTCCATTATTCTACACCAATTCTAGGACTCTAATAAATGGTTCCATCACATGCTTCGGCACTTAATATGGTTATTTAACTCTTTGTTAACACCCCCTGTAGGTGGTTACTTTCATGTCTACAAGTACTGAAGATAAGAATGAGAAGTGAGAATTTTTTTGACCATTTGATCAATATAAACCCATTATATTCCTTTAAAATTCATATCTATCATCATGAGTATATTTAACCAATTTCAAAACCTTCATTTCAATGTGATTTTTTCTTTCAAGCACTTATAAGTGTATGTTAATGGTAGAATTATGTGGGATAGTCCTTCTTCCACCAAATACAATACTTTTAATTGACTATTATTGTTATTATAGTTAATTTAAACTCTAAATATAATAAATAAAACACCATGGATGTGTTAAAAACCTCAACTCAACTCACTAAGTTGACTGTGTCTGACAGTCATGGGACCAATTGACTGCATAGTGCTTTGTGCTTGTAACTCAAGTGAAATACTTATAATAATGGATTTTAAATGTAAAACTAATCATGAGAGAATTTTAAACATTAAAATTAACCTAACACATCACCTTAAATTCACCATCAAAGCATGAAAGTCTTGATGATGGTGGAAACCTACTTGTTGCACAAAAACGTGCTCCCTCTTGTAACTTAAGATGATTAGCATATAAAAAAACTTTGATATAATAAAAAAACATGGAGATAATAAAATAATGAATCAAAAATAATTTGGAATCAAATTTAGTAAATGGTTTGTATGAACTTTCCCAAAATGGAGCAAAACCTATTGGGTGCATGAAACAACAAGCAAAAAAACATAGTCAACTTCATGAGGATGTTTCATAAATAAAATGATACCATTATTAAAAATATTGTTATGTAAATTAATATCTCTAGGTTTAATTTCACCTCCCAAAGGCATTTTATTTGGAACCTCCTTTGTTGGCCATACCGAGTACAAACTTGAAGACTGGTTCTATATGTCTAGAAGGATGAAAAAGGAGCATAATGGTTTTGGGACATTTTTAGCACTTAAAAAGCATGTAAATAATTTATATGGATCTAATAAATTTTGAGAGTCATTATATGACCTTCTCCCATGTGGCACACTTCCCCATGGGCCGTACAAGTGCCAAACTCTTCTCTTTTCCTAAGAAAACTACCCTTTTTTTGGAAGAACCTACCACTTTCAGTTACCAATAGTTGATTAAGACAATTTAGGACACGTATCACATTATATCACCTTTTTTAACCTTAAAATTTCACTAGGAGGCCATAAAACTCATTTAATGCCCATTGATGACCCCCAAAATGACTCCAAATGATAAATAGACTAAAAGAATAATTGACCAAGGATAATATGATATGGAATAACATAAAAATATATATAATACATCCTATTACATAATATTATACCCCAAAAAAAACCTAAAACTCAAGTTTTTAACTATAGGTGTGCTAATTTAACCTGCAGGGTCAAATTTTTTAAACAAATTGGTGACTCATAGGGGTAGTATTTCTGTTGTACTAACTAGACTGGTAGCCTTATCATTCTATTTGGATTAGGGATTCATCTAAAGTCTAAAACAAAAAAATAATATCTTTGACCACTTACTACAAGCTTTAATCAAGACAAGACCACTTCACTACCTCAACCACACAAAACAAAGGACACACACAAAGCAAATCAAACACACTAACAAGACACACATGTGCTAAAAGAACTTAGGAGAAATAGGAATAAAATAAATATGTACAAATAAAATTAAGCATGCCTCCCTTTGCAAGATAAAAATGAAATTTTCTTGTATCCCCTTCTTCATGAGATGCATCATGGTGCCAAGCATGTTGCTCTTTAGAGTGGATACTTGATAGATCAGACCTACTTCTTGGCACCTTAATTTTTATAATATAAAGTAGACCATCTTAAAATAGGTCTCTAATGTGTGTGTGTGTGTGTGTGTGTGTGTATATTCCTCTTATCCTTGTACACATACCTCATATTTCTACCCACTCTTCATCCCATGATCAACATTCATCTTCTTTGTAGGCATGAATTCAAGAGGAATGGTTTCTTGTTCCTTGGAAGATTGAGGCAAATAAAAACTTATCTTAACCTTAAAAGGCTGATGTGAACTTTGTTCTTGATCATCTATGACATTTTAGATAATGCCATCTTGCTTACCATCAATTTTAATCGTCTCTAAATAATTTTTAGACCCCTTGAGAGATTCAAACTCATTTAAAAGGTTTTTAAATTGCTACCACAAGTCCTCATCCTCTTTTTGATCAACATCATGAAGGGGAACAACAAGATAATCTTATTCATCCTCTTTTTCAATACTTAGGACCTCTTTAGGGATCTCAAATTATGTCTCAATTATCATAATATGATCTTTCTTCTCAAGGGCTGCAAGATATTTAATCTCCTTCTTCTTGGTGTTGCCAAGACTCAACATCTTGAAATCCAATGATCTAGCCCAATGAGGCTGCTAAGGAGTTGTATTTTATTCAAGAAAGAGTTCTGAATTTCCCTTAGCCAAAATATCCTCTTTATGTTCCCATACCATAGGTCCATCAAGACAAAGGGTGATGGCATGAGGACAAGATGAACTAGTTGGTGGAGGTGGAACATAGGGCTCAAAATTAGATTAAGAATACATTGTAGGGGATTCTTTTGGGAGCTAATGAGGAACTGGAGGCAGACCTTGGGATATTATAGCTTAGTTATCTTCCTTCCAATTGACAATAAATTCATTCACATCTGATTCAACTTGGGAACTCTCTTGAGGAAGGTTAGATGGGGTGTGTTTAGGCATAGGATCTTCTTTCGAGTCTAAACCTTCCATCACACCTTAACATAGCAACTTCATCCTTGACTCTAAATCTTTAATTTTCTTGGCTAGGTTCTCTTAGAAAAGTATCTCTTGAAGTTTATAGGCATCATCATGAGGATGAGGAGTATAATAGGGTTGACATGGAACATAAGAGGTCTCTTAAGGAAGGGTGGGAGGGACTTGCAAAGGATCAACTTCATACTCCTTATCAATGCTTCTACCCTCTTTCTTTCCCCATGATTCCGCTTTCTTATTCTAGCTTAGGATTTTAGGATTACAAATACTCTCTTGAGATGGTGATGCAATTTTAGGAGTGGATGAAGTGTTCAAGAAACTTGGAATCTCCTTAGGCTTGGATTCTCCACATTGTCTCCAACTTGAAATCTCATATCTAGAGGTCAATTCTTGAGGTGGGGATGTAATTGAAGAGAGAAATGAGGGATTATATTCCACTTATTTTGTTGATGACATGGACTATTTCATATTCATATTATCCAATTCAATATGCCTATCAAGATTAGCTTTAAAAAAAAGGTTTCTCTCTTCAACTTTCTCTTCCAACTAATTGGGAAAGTGGTCACTTTGATAAGCTTGATTGGGCTCATGATTAGGGGTCAAATAGGAATAATAGCAATCTTGGGGAAGTGGATATGAAGGCTAATATGCTAGTGAGTCTGTATTTCATGAATTCTTAACCTATATTGTAAGGAAAAAACCAAGCCACTCACATCTAGCATCTCACTTGTGAGCCTTTACCAATTGGCTCTCTTAATAGGTGCCCACTCTCTTTTGACCAGCTCTAATTTATCTCTCACCTTATGAATGAGATGCATAGTAATATCTAGACCATGTGCCCTTTATGTGTTAAGGTCTAACATATACTTCTCATATCGCAAAAGAGTTTGCCTGAAAGTGGAAATGGATTGACTTGAGAAGTGACTAGGTTGACTAGGAGCAAGAAATGGAGAAGGTTGATTATAGGGCTGATACACTTCATGACTTGGTTGTAAATGGTTATATTAGATATGGCATGAGTCATATTGGAATTGTTAGGGGTTAAAACTAGGATGATAGGGAATGCCATAGGTTGGATAAAATTCACCAACTTGTGCAAAACAAAATTCAATACCAAGGTCAACCATGAAACTTCATTAGGCAACAAGAACACAAGGAATGATCATTAAAAATATTTAAAAGGAATACCTAGGTTGCTTTACCAACAGATGTAACTTCAAATTCATCAGTGATGCTTTGATATATGCCTCCAAAGGTTGATTGTTGAAAGACAACACCAAAAATCTTTTAACCTCCTAGACCAAGAGTCCCACTAGGTATGCCAAAAATTATTGTCACTTGAATTTTCACCCTTTGAGAATATTTATCATCTCTCCTCATCCAAGTGGCACAATTGAAACACCTCTAGGCTTTTGGGTAGCCTAAGAAATAGGTTAATCTCTAAGTAAGGCTAACTCCCTTGATGTACCACATTGGATCACTATTACACCTAAACTTTGAGGGGGGTAAGGGAGAGAGAAAACTAAAACCAAAATATCCTAATGGAGGTGATACACCAAATAAGTTGATGAATTTTAACCAAATGTATGTTACACATGAAACTAAGAGACTAACCAAACATACACTTCTCCAATCTACATCTTCTCGCATCAATGTTACATTATGAGGTTATGGATGATTTTTTAGGCTAGGAGGACTAAAAAAGAGGAATTGAATGGAACTATTGAATAGACTAAATCTCTCAACATTGACACTTACTATAACACTTCATATGCCCTAAAAGAAGAAGCTTTCCAACTGCAAATAGATGATAGAATGAGACAACATGCTAAGGAATCCATAGTCTTCACTAAGAAAGATAAAAAATTCAAGTAATACACACTATGAATGGTTAAATAGAGGTAAAAATTAGTAGTCTTATTGATCAAATGGTATGAAAATTAATATGAATTTACCATACTTAGGAAGAGCATAAGTTATAATAGCTAAAATCGCTAGTTCTTATAGAACTTGAGAGAAAGAGGAGAAGAGAGAAGTCCAAGGGTCACAAGGACACTTGTTAATCTAATAAAATAATTTATTTGTGCATGATAATATAATTTGAGATGAACCAATCAATTCTAGAAGGAACAAGTGGCTCTCCAAGTCATGAAATTCTTGCAAAGTGGCATGAAAGTTCTCATTCTAGCTCAAAAAATTGCCTTCATAATTTAGACCTATTTTAAAATCCCCAAAACTCATTATGGATAGGTATTATTATTTAAATGAAGGGTGAGAATTTTATTCATGCCTCTCCATTCATTGGTTATAGGCCTAGTCATCTGGAATCATCTGGGAATGAGCCATCATCATCTACAATCCAAAAAACTCTTCCTTCATGCACTCTGCACACTTGAACTCAAAAAATGCATAAGTTTTCAATGAAAATACATGGGATGGAGTGGATGAAACCTTTAAATACCCTAAATGGACTTATAGGAATCAATCACAACTTAAAATTATCTCACTTGAAGTTTTTCATCCTTCTCACTAGCTTGGTCACTATGTCAGTTTTGACTAGCTGAGATGGTGTAGCTAGTTTAGGCACTTAGGAGTTATTATAAGGAATTAAATTGACATTGGGAGTTATATTAATTCCTAAAATTCCCTCCCATATTATTTTCATCTCTTTAAACTTCTTACAACCTACACAATGCATAAAATTATCAAGAAAAGCTTGTTTTTCACTCCATTCATGTAGTTTCATACAACTAATCCTAATGGGAAGTACCTTGAGAGAGTATTATATATCTTAAAATAATAATTATGTTAAAAATATTCCATTATAGTATCTTACCATATTCATCTTCCCAATTGAGTCCTTATAAGGGTTTATCAAGGGTTTTAGATAGTTTGACCTCTTAAGCTTTGTTCATAAAGCTAGGATGTTCAAGTTGTATAAAAATTCCACTAATGTGATGTTGAAGACCCCTAATAACTTCACCAAACTACTTTTTCCTCCATAAAAAACATCAAGAGAGATATGAGCACTTTAAATCACCTTATCGAGCTTCACCTTCCCTTTCTTACAAGCTTGAGTGGTTTTGAGATAAAATATGGATTATCTTGTGATTTATATGCATGAAAAGAGTTTTACCACATCTAAAATATTCCTCCAAAACATTATCTAATAGGATAGAATGTTCACCTCATGTGAAAAGTATAAGTGACTCTCCATTTGGATTCTAGGCCTAAACCTTGCCTAGTAGGCCTACCTGCACTCTTGTGGTTTAGGCCATTCAAATAAGCCTATTTGTATTCCACTATATTTATCACCTTTTTTATGACCCTATGAGAATTTTACAATATGTTATAAATCATAACTAGGGCTATAAGTGTAAGTGACCTCCATTTGGGCACTAGGCCTCTTCAAGGCCTAACAGACCTACCTACAAGTTTATAATTCTAAACCATTCTATTGGTATTAATCCCTCTATGATTGGTTTATTATTATTTTATATGTGTTATCAAAATTTATAAACCACATTTCAAGGTATCTACATATTTTAGCTCCATATTTCTACCTTATTTTCCTAACCCTACTAGCTTTGTTCATAAGGAAGTGCCCTCTGTCTAAGAAAAAATAGAAGGAAATTCCTTTGATTTATCAGACAAGATGAATATTTGAGAGGGTTATAAAATTTATGGAGACCACCTACAATGAAATTTTCATATTTATCAGGTCAAAATACCCCCTACTCCTTCAATCTTTAAAACAAACTATATGGGAAGGCAAACTGTGTAAGGGTGTTGGAGAGTAGATTGTGCCTTAATTTCTTAGAGTTAATTATATATTATATATAAATTATAAAATATCCATGAGAATATAATTACCATAATTAAGGGATACCAATCTTCACTTATCCCTCCAACCTATCATATATCCCTCATATACCTTGACTTAGTCAAGACTGCGCATAACCTTGACTATGTTTCCTTGTTTTAGAGGGCACCTATAGGTGTGAATGTATGAATTATGTTTTGAAACATTTTAAAATCCCTCTAGAGACATTCTAAGATAATTTGGAAAGTATTAAAACCTATTTTATTTATGTTCATGCTATATCTATACCAAGAGCACTATCCCTATTCAGTGTCTGCAACAATCAACTATAGTTGACTTTTTTGAAGTAAAAAACTTGGTGAATTAGCGTTATATTTTAAAAATAATTACGCATTTTATTTTTTAATTCATATGATAACTTTAGGAGTCAAATTTATTAATAATTTTGTTACCCCCATGCCTAAATCTTTTTTAAAGATTGTATACATCTATAATCAGTTATAGGTTAGCATTTTGGCATAATGGGACACCTGTAGGTGTATTTAAGGCATAAAACATAAGATACAAATTATTTCAAATACATTTAGGTCATGAGAGTTACCTTAACCATTTGAAACCACTCTAACATGGTGGTAAGGTCTCATACTACATCATATGTTGAAAAGATCACTTGGGGGCAAAACCTGTAGATGAAACTATCATATTTTAATTCATAAAGGTGCATCTTTGGGTTGTCTAAAAAAAATCCTCTCTTTGTAATTTTCCTCCCAAACTTTGAAAATTATTTCTCAACAAAACATTAAGGATATTTATTTTTCTCTTTTTGGGATTTGATCCTTGAACACTATCACTTGACCCTAGAATGTGATCCACACTTGCATTTACCAAAATAGCTTCCCACATGAGTCTACCATGATTATAAAATAATGCTAGGACTTAAATAAATGGTTACATCACATTATTAAACACTTTAAATGACTATTTAAATCTATATTAACACCACCTATAGGTGGTTACTCTCATATTTTTAGGTAGAGAAGATAAGGATGCGCAGTGAGCATTGTTTTGACCATTTGATCACTCTATCCCCCTTCTATTCATTTCAAATGCATGTTTATCATCATGAGGATATTGAAATAGTTTCAAAACCTTCATTTCAATGTGATATTTTATTCCAATCACCTATAAGTATAAGTTAATGGTAGAATTATGTGTGAGTGACTATGTTAATTGGGACAATCCTTCTTCCACCAAATGCAAGACTTTTACTTGAATTTTATTATTAGGTGATTTCCTTTAACCTCTCAATATCATAACTAAAACACCATGGATGTGTTAAATGCCTCAACTTAGCTCACTAAGTTGACTATGTATAATAGTCATGGGACCAACTAATTGCATGGTACTTTGTGATTTCAACTCATGGGAATTTCTTTTAATAATGGATTTTAAAGGTAATGGGAGTCATGATAACATTGAAAACATGAAAATGAACCTAACACAACCCCCTAAAGTCACCATCAAAGCATGAAATTCTTGAGAATTGTGGAAACCTACCTATTTCACATAAAAGTGCTCCCTTCTACACCTTAAGATGATTATCATATCAAAACACTTTGAATTGATAAACCAAATATGAGTATAATTATATAAGGAATCTAACATCATCTGGAACCAACTTCACCAATTGGTTTGTATGGACTTTCCCAAAATGGAGCAAAACCTATAGGGTACATGAAATAAGAAGCAAAAAAATAGAATCAACTTCATGAAGATGGTTCATAAATCACAAACCACCATTCTTCAAAATCTTTTTATGTAAATGAATCTCTCTAAGTTTACTTTCACCTACCTAAGGTGTTTGATATATAACCTCCCCTACTGGCCATACCAAGTACAAACTTGAAGATTGGTTATATATGTTTAGAAGGATTAAAAAGGAGTAGAATGGTTTTGGGCATTTTTATCACTTCTAAAGTGTGTTAAGCATTGATATGGATCTAAGGAATCCAAAGAGTCATTCTTTGACCTTCTCCCATGTGTCACACTTCCCCATGGGATATACAAGTGCCAAACTCTTCTCTTTTCCCAATAAAACTACTCTTTCTTCTAAATAACCTACCACTCTCAGTTACCAATAGTTAATTAAGACATATTAGGACACATGGAGCATGAAATCATCTTTTGGAACCTTTGAATTTTCCTAGGAGGTCATATAACTCATTTAATGCCCATTTATGACCCCCAAACTGACCCAAAATGATAAATAGACTAAAATACTAACTAACAAAGGCTAATATGATATGAAATAACATCAAAAGACATATAATACATCCTATGACATAATATTATACCCTTAAAAACATTTAAAACTCAATTTTTTACCTATAGGTGCCCTAATTTGACCTAAAGGGTCAAATTAGGTCAATAGTAATTTCAATCTTATTTCTACTGGGGTTGATACTAGTTTATTGTCTATTATCCTGGACCTATAAAAAGTATCCTTTACATACTTTAATTGGAATATAAAGATGCATTCATTCATTTTCTTAACTTTTATCCCAATAAAGTACTCAATAATCCTAAATTAGTTATATCAAACTCCTTCATGATTGATTTGAATGTTTTTATGGATTGGCTTGTATTCTCAATGAAGATTAAATAATCTGCATACAAAACCAAAATTAAAATACCTTATTTATTTTAATTTATTAAAGAGTAATCTCACTACCACTTTTTCTAAATCCATTGCTAAAAAATTAAGAGTCTATTTGGTTGTACCATGCCCTTGGTGCTTGCTTGAGCCCATGTAATGTTTTTTTTAGCCTATATACATTTTTCTCATGCCTAAGAATCTCATATCTAGGTAGTTATCTAACATAAGCCTCTTATTATAACAATTAATTTAAGAAGGTCATCTTGACATCCATTTGATGCACCTTACACTTGTGTTGAGAAACTATAGCCATGATTTTTTTCACCATATCTAGCCTTGATATAGGGGTAAATGTCTCATTATATTCATATCTAGGACTTTTATTGTAGCTTTTCACTATTATTCTTTCCTTATTCCTCTATATCTTTCCTTTGAGAGTGGTTTAGGTTTTGTAACCCCATTTCATTCTAATGACCTTTTTTTTTATTGTAAGGTATACTGTTTCCCATGTCTAATTTTTTTCAATGGCATGCATTTATTCATTCATTTCTTCACACCACTTATTATCCTTGATTTTTCCTCAAAATAGATAGGATAAATTGATAAAAGGAGAGTGTAATTCATTTTTTCATCTTCATTTTATTCATACCTTGACTTTTCATAGACTTCTTTCAAGCTTATTATCCTTCTTAAGTGTTAACTTGAGTTGGAGGAGGATGAAGTTTACTCATGAGCTGCTACTTGAACTCCTTATTGGTTTCTACTAATATATGAATAATCCATTTATGGCATAGGGCTCCAAATTGATGTATGGGTGGTTTTACCACCCACTATTTTAATTTCAAGAAAGGGTCCACTAGCCCTTGTTTGCACTTATTATTCTTCTTGTTTCTCTTCCCATGCTACATAATTATTCAATTAAACATCCCAAATGATTATAATATCCTTAGTGATTAGATTGTATAACTAGTAAGCCTTTGATTTCTCACTCTACTTAATGAATATACACTTCTCACCTTTGCCATCTCACTTTTTCCTTCTTTTCTTGGGCAAATGTGCATATGCCACACAACTAAACATTCAAAGGTGTTTAACACTTGGTTTTTGGTTGCTTCATACTTATTGAGAGATCATATCCCTAACACTCTTAGTGAGGTATAACTTGATAAAAATATATGTCTATTACTATAGCCTCAACCCAAAACTCATTGGACAAACCTTTCACCATTATCATGCTTCTTTCCATCTCTTAGATGGTTCAGTTATTTCTCTTAGCCAAACAATTTTTCTATGGTGTATACCTAGCTATAAATTTATTCATTATGCCATTATCTTTGAAAAAATTCTAAAAATCAATTGAAAAATATTCTCCCCTCTATTCATTCTCAAAATCTTTATGTAATGGTTGCTTTTCTTCTCAACCATGGCCTTGAATTAATTAAAGGTTTCAAATGCATCTAATTTATTCTTCAAAAAGGACACCAATGGATTCTAACTGAATTCATATATGAATGTCATGAAATACACATTCTTGGATATGGATATAGTCTTCATCGGACCACATAAATCTGAATTTATTAGTTCAAGAGGAGATCTTTCTCTCCATAAATTACGCATGGGAAGCACACTCATATGTTACTTCCATAAAATGTAATATTCACACACTTTTTTTGGTTGTTCTATGAGGGGAAACCATCTCACCATTTTATTCTTGTGAAGAAGGTTCAACCCTCCAAAAATCAAATGCCCATACCTTAGGTATGAAAGAGTAGACTCATCCACTAGAACTATTTTAAATGATGCTTCAAGTTCACTTTTCATCCTTAGAGGGAACATTATATTGGTTGTCATCTTGATTTATATAATTTTATTGTTTAAGCCACTTATATCAAATATTATATGCTCTCCATATTCAAATCTCACTCTATATCCTTTTTACACAAACTACGGAATGTTGATTGGGTTATGCTTCAACTTGAGCACATAGTAAACATCCTAAATTTATCTTTTGTCCACTTTCTTGGTGCAGTTATAAATGTTGTCTCTACCCATGATGGAAACCTTCTCATTGTTTCCCATATTCACCTCTGATTTTATTGACTCATAAATGTACTTAAATTTGTCTTTGTTCCCTCTCATGTGGTTGATACAAACACTATCCAAATATCATATCTCTATACTACTTTGCTTAATTATACTTCATGTTATGAACAACATTCCACATTTCTCATTCCTATTAGGTTCAACCTCTTGTGTTTTGGAGAAATTTTAGATTTACCTATTCAAATTAGACTCTTTCTTTCTACACTCACTAGCATAGTGTCTATATTTATTGAAATAATAACATTGTACATTAGACTTGTCATACCTTTGTGTAGAACCACCTCTTAAAGTGTTATTGTTCCTTAATTTTCTTATTCCATGTGATTATTAATGGTTACATCTTCCACCTTCTTGACTACTATAATTTATTCCACTACCTTTGTTGTTTACTCATCTTCCACTACCTCTCACATTGACAGAAGACTTGGAGGCTTGTTCATTAGAGGAAGTGGTTGATCTATTCAATATTTGTTCATGGATTTATAAGGAAACCATCAAATCATATATTTCCATTTGTCTCAAGTCTTTATAATCCTAAATTTTAACCATTATAGGTTCAAAAATCATTCGAAGGATCCTCAACACCTTTTCTAAAATTATATGATTTTGAATAACATATCTAGTTGTCTTAATTTGATTGACTATGCTCATTTTCCTTATGAAAAAGTCATTGATTAAATCATTTTATCTCATCATCAGGGTCTCAATAACTAAACCTTGATAAGCTTCAACTTGTCACTATCTTAATAGGCATTTTGAAAAATGGTCCAAGATTGTTTGGAGTGGGTAGTTGTTGCTATCCTTAGAAATATTAAATCAGCTAGTTCCATTTGAATATAGCTTATTACATTATCATACTTATTGATATTCTATTTCAACACATTTATTTATTTATTTATAGGTTAGAGTATTAAATATTGTTAGGTTTGTAAATTCATTATATCCACCTTTTACAAGCTCCCATAGCTATTGTGAGAAAAATATTATCTTTATATTGATACACCATACATCATTGTTATTTCCTTTAAAGTTTGGAAGCTTTTGCAAAGAACTTATACTTATTTCCATATATTAATAGACCCAAGGATATGATACCAATTTTTGGGAATATTAAATCATATATAGGTAGAAAACACACTTAATGACAAGCTCCCTATGTATGTATACCCTCAACAACTCATATTAGATCCTTAGTTCTATTAAGACATGAAAGCAAGTAGTAGTTCTTGGCATTAGCCTCCAACTTTTGAAGATAATAAATATGATGTATGGCATATAAAGTGAAGAAAACGTTTTTCTCATAAGATCTATGGGAGTTTATAGAAGGTGCTTATAATGAGGTTACAGACCTAGCAACATTAAATGTGTTGAAAGATAATATAAATAAGGATGATAAGGCTCTAAAATATATTCAAATGGCATTAGATAATTTAATATTTCCAAGGATAATAGTAGTTGTCCACTCCAATAAAACATGGTAGATTTTGAAAAATGCCTATCAAGGTAGTGACAAGGTGAAGCTTGTCAAGTTGAAGTTATTGAGAAGGGATTTTGAGACCCTAATGATGAGAGAAAATGAGTCAATCAATGACTTATTAAAAAGGACAATGAGCATAGTCAATCAAATTAAGATAAATTAAAATGATCTTAAAGATCATATAATTATAGAGAAGGTGTTTAGTATCCTTTTGATAAGATTTGACACTATATTGGTTGTAATTGAGTCTAAAGACTTGAGACAAATGACATTAAATGAGTTGATGTGCTACATACAAACCCATGAACAAAGATTGAATAGATCAGCCACTTATTCCAATGAACTAGCCTTCAAGTCTAATGTTAATGTGAGAGGTAGGGGGAGAGGAGGAAAAATCAATGTAAAATAAGAACTTACATCAGTCAATAAGGTGGAAGACATAACCATCAATAATTACATGGAAGAGGATGAAGAAGCAACACTTAAAGAGGTGGTTCTACAAAAAGATATGTTAAGTCTAATGTTCAATTCTATTATTTCAAGAAGTATGGACATTATTCTCATGAGTGTAGAAATAAATAGTGTGATTTGAATAGGCAAAGGTTAAAACTTCTCCAAGACACAAGAGTATGAAACTAATAGGAATGAAAAAGGTGTAAATTTCTTCATAACATGCAATATAGCTAGGCAAAGTAGTATAGAGATATGGTATTTGGATAGTGGTTGTAGAAACCACATTAATGGGAACAAAGACATGTTAAACCACATTGATAAGTCAATAAAATCAAAGGTGAATATGGAAAACAATGAGAATGTCCCCATCATGGGTAGAGGTAACATTTCTATTAGTACCAAGCAAGGTGACAAAAGATAAATTCAAGATGTTTACTATGTGCTCGGGTTGAATAACAACCTAATTAACATTGAGTATCGTATGAAAAAATGATATAGAGGGAGATTTTAATATGGAAAGTGTATCACCTTTGATATAATTGGCTGAAAAAATCAAATTACAACAATCAAAATGACAACCAATAAGATGTTCCCTTTAAGGATGTAAAGTGAACTCACAACAACATCCAAAACACTTATAGTAGATGAATCTACTCTTTAGAACCTAAGGTATGGTTATTTTATTTTTGGAGGGGTTAAAATTATTCAAAATAATAAAATTGTATGAGGGATTCCCCTCATATAACATACAAACAAAGAGTGTGAGGGCTACATTCTTGGGAAACAACATAAGAGTACATTTCCCATAGGTAAGTTATGGAGAGCAAGAGATACTCTTGAGATAATAGAGAAAGAGCTCCTCTTGAGCTAATACATTTATATGAATGAATATTTCATGATTTTCATAGATGAATTAATTTGAAAGACATTAGTGTACTTTTTGAAGAACAAATTAGAGGAATTTAAAACCTTCAATACATTGAAGGCCATGGTCGAGAAGCAAAGTGACCATTACAAAAAGATTTTGAGAATGGATAGTGGGGAAGAATATATTTCAAATGATTTTATTATTTTTTTCAAAGATAATAGAAAAAATAAGTATTTTATATCTAGGTATACACCATAACAAAATGGTATGGATGAGAGAAATAAATGAACCATCTAAGAGGTGGCAAGAAGCATGATAAATTTGAAAGGTGTGTCTAATAAGTTTTGGGTTGTTGATGAAACAATAGAAATATATTTGTTCAATATATTACTTATTAAGAGTGTTATGGATATGATCTCTCAAGAAGCATGGAGAAACTAAAAACCAAGTGCTGAACACCTTAGAGTGTTTAGTTGTGTGGCATATGAACATTTGCCCATAAAAAGGACAAATTGGGATGACAAAGGTGATAAGTGTATATTCATTAGGTATAGTGATAAATCAAAGAATTATTGGTTAGATAATAAAATCACTAAAGAGATTATAATAAGGTAAGATGTTCAATTTATTGAGGATGAAACATGGGATGAGAGGCAAGAAGAATAACAAGTACAAACAAAGGCTAGTGGACCCTTTTTTAAAAATGAAAAAACATGTGGTAAAACCACCCATACACCAAGTTGGAGCCCTATTTCATAAAGGGATGATTTATTTAGTGGAAACAACCGACAAGTAGGTCAAGGAGTATATCACGAGTCAACCTCATCCTCTTCTAACTCAATTTAATGCTTAACAAGGACACAAATCTTACAATAAATATATGATCAGTAAATGCATGAAGAAAATGAAGATGAAACAATGAATTGTGATCTTTTTTAATCAGTAGATCCTATCTATATTTAGGAAATAATCAAGGACATAAAGTGGTGTGAATTAATGGATGATGAAATGCATGCCATTGAGAAAAATCAAACATGGGAACTAGTAGACCTTCTAGTAGGAAAAGAGGTCATTGAAGATAAATGAATATAAAAAATCAAAATTATTCTTGAAGGCAAGATAGATGGGCATAATTGAATACTATTAGAGATTGGATACAAGAAAAGTCTTGATCATGACTAAAATGAGACATTTGCTCCTCTAGAAATGATGGAAATGGTGAGAATAATTGTAGCTATAGCTTCTCAACACAAGTGGAAGGTGCATTAAATGGATGTCAAGTTAGCCTTATTGAATGGACTATTATAAGAAGAGGTTTATGTGTGACAACCTCTTAGATATGAGATTATTAGGAATGAGAACAAGGTATATAGGCTGAAAAAGGTATTGTATGAGGTCAAGAAAGCACCAAGGGCATGACATAGTTGGATAGACTCATACGTGTTGATAAATGGCTTTAACAAAAGTGGTAGTGTGCCCACTCTTTACATCAAGGAAAACAAAGAAGGTATTTTGATTGTTGTTTTGTATGTAAATGATCTAATCTTCATTTAAAATGTAAATTAGCCCATAGAAACATTCAAATCAACCATGAAAGAGTTTTGGATGACTGATTTAGGCTTATTGAAGTAACTTATTGGATAGAAGTTAAGAAAATGAATGAAGGCATATTTATATTCCAAGCCAAGTATGAAAAGGATATTTTAGAGAGGTTTAGGATGATGGGAAACAAACCAATATCAACCCTAGCTAAAACAACCTTAAAATTACATAAAGAAGATTGCAATAGTAATGTGGATCTCACATGGTATAATATCATGGTGGAAAGTTTAATTTATTTGACTACAATTAGACTAGACATCATGTATGAAATCAACCTCATATGTAGATTCATCGAGAAACTGAAATAGACACATTGACAAGTAGGCAAGAGGATCTTTAGGTATGTGAATGGTATAAGAAGCCATGGAGATCTGTATGCAACAATAGATGAATTTAAATTAATTGGCTACATGAATAGTGATAGGGATGGTAGTCTTGATGATAGAAAGGGGTAAGTGCACAAAGCTAGGGGACAAAAGGTGGCCTACCCGTGGACATGATTTTTTTGAAATTTCATAAATTTTTACTTCTATAGTTAATTTGAGATATCTACAGTCCAAATTTGAAGATGGTGTAAAAACATGAAATGTAGAATTTTGAGTCTAGTTTCCAAAACACAATTTTTTTTAAAAAATGGATAAGTATAACTAGTCAAACATATAAAATTTGAATATGAACTATAGTTTTTTCAAAAAACATAATAGATCAATGGTCATGATGTGCACCATTTTTTGAGCATTATTTAATATTATTTAAAACCCTTTGGGAAAAATTTAGATAAAAGTTTGTAGGATGTCACCTATATTTTTTTGAATTTTTTCAATGAATACTTTTTTTAATGAATTTTGAAAGTAACTAGATGCTAAAAATTGACAAAGAAATGGATAGTCATCCGTGAGTCAGGCTAACTACCTCAAAAAAAAATGAAAATCATTTTTTTTAAATGTGTGTAGAATTAAGCTTACTATGTCACCATATAATTTATTTTTCACTTGGATCAACGAAACACAAATTACATGAACATGTATAGATATGTATGTTTTTGGCATGTAGTGACCTAAAAAAGGCATAGTTAGAAATAAATATAGTTTTAAACCTAGAATTAGTCCAAAAAATATAAGATTCATATTTTTGGAAAGAGGAGAGCATGTTCATGTGATGGTATCAAGTTTTTGAATTTTTGAGTTGAAATTATTAGTTTATTTGGCAATCAAATTTGTTGTTTATTTTCATACCTTTCAATACTCAATTGTATATTGACAACCCAAGCCTTTGTTTCAGGAATCCAATCCATTCCCAAGTAAAAAGGCACAAGAATTGAATTTTAATTCAAATACCATGATTGTGATAATAACATGATCATGTTATTAACTATGTTATTAACATGATTGTGTTGTTATACAACATGATCATGTTAATAATGTGATCATGTTATATATTCTAAACATCCTAAAAATTGAATAGGAGCCATTAAGCCTAGTAGTTTTAAGATTGTTGTCTAATATGACATGTGATATCAAATCCTTGATTGACATTATATTGAAGGAATTCCTTGCATGGGGACCAATTAATATTAATTGTAAAGATTATAAAAAAGAAAATACTCATTTGATTAAATATGATGTGTAATTAGGGGAAAATATTCATAATGGATAAATTAGATGAACACAATTCATTGCATGGGGTGAAAAATGCCTCGATTGATATTCTAGGTGGAAGTAATTAATTACATAGGAATTAGTTGTCCTCAATTATGTATAGTATTAAAAAAATATCAATTGATTCAACATGGTGTATAATTAAAGCCCCAAATGACATTAGATGGATCTAATTCCTTGCTTAAGGATTGAGTGGCCCCAATTACATATCATATTGAACCTAAATACTCAATTAGCTCAATATGGTATGTAATCAGAGCTAATGGAACCCAACTAGAACATTATATGGACAAAATTACTTTCATGGGGCTTAGTTGGCCCCAATTATGTATGTAAGATAATTTACCAAATGCATGATTAGCTATATATAGTTTGGAATCGGTCCCAATGAAGTTGTAATTGACATTAGATGTATTCGGTTACTTGCATGAGTCTTGGTTGGCCATAATTACATATTCAATTGAATGAGATACCTAGTGGATTCAATATGTTATGTATTTGGGACCAATAGAGCCCCTTATTGACAGTAAAAGGATGAAATTTCTTACACAAGGCTCAAGTTTGGACTAAATTTCATAGATCATATTGAACCATTATATATTTTTAGTTGAAATTGGTGCACAATCAGAATCCTAATTATTATTAAAGATGGATCTATAATTCCCTAAAAAGGGTTCAATTGGTCATGGTTTCATATCAGATTCATGATAACACTCAATTATTTGAATAAGGTGTGCAATTAAGGCCGTAATTAAAATTATGTTAACACAATCCTTGGGCATGCCTCAATTGGCCCCAATTACATATCATCTGGAACTAAATACTTGATTGGTTTAATATGGTATGTAATAAAGGCCAAGTAAGCCCCAATTTTCATTATATATGAATGTACTTCCTTTTACATGGCTCCTTTGGACTGAATTGCATATCAAATTGAAAAAATACTTAATTTTTTTAATATGGTGAACACTTAGATCCCCAATTGATATCATATGGATAAAATTCCTTATATTGAGGCTCAGTAGGCCCTTGGGATCAATTTAACCCTAATCAACATCCTTTATATATAGTAAGAAATAGATTCACAAAGATAAACTTGGTTAAAATTGCATTAGTCATTACCACAATTGACTTCACAGGCTTAATCTATGATGATGTGGGGGATAATTGATCCAAAATTCACATTATTTACTCACAGATCTATGTTCAAGGATCTCAAATTTACCCTAATCACCATCATGATTGTACCTTATATACCCTAAAACCTATACCCTAATCCCTAATCCCTGAAGTTCCTAATCCCCTAAACTCTATTTACTATAAATATAAAATCTTTAAACCTTAAACCAATCATTTTATCCCAAATTAACATCATTTAGACTAAGAATTGATTTCATAAGGCTTATTTTTACCTAAATCACATGACTAATTGACCCATTTGAATAATTCACTCAATCTACACATGTGACATGACATCCATGGCATAATGACAACCTAAAAACACATTCTATAGTCGTAAATGGGTCCAAGTGATTCAAATTATCCTCAATTATCTTTACAATTGAACATGTGGACCCTAAACCATGTATATATATATATTAAAACCTAGAAGGGTCATAAACTATAAACCCTAAACACTATACCCTAAATTGTAAACCATTTACTTTCCAGGTATTTACCAACTTTAATGTAGTCCCAATTAACATCCTTTATAATAAGAATTTAGTTTGAAAACATGGCATATCTAGTGATTAGATATTAATATACAGGTCTTTAAACCTAAACCTTATGCCCTAATCCCAAATGATCCCTAAAACATTTAAATTGTAATCCCTATGCACTAATTCCCATAATGTATGCCACAAACATACATGCCTTATGATATAATAGATTTTATCACAAGATGTCATTTAACTTATTCACTTTTTAAACCTATGGCTAAAGCCTTTAGAGTATCAATCTAGCTATATGCATATGTTCAATAAATTAGGGCTATTTCGATCCCCTTCAACCTAATTAACTAAAGAGGAGGAGAGGTAGTTGATTATTTTAATCGAGGAGGCATTTGAGGCCAATTTGAGGGTATTAAATAGCAAGATATGATTTGGGGAAAAATCAAAAGATCGATCTTCTATCATGAATTGATCTAATTAGTCAATTTCTACAATTATCTACATGAACTAGGAAAAATTGAGCCCCTAAACCAAATTTATGGCTCAATTAATTTTATAACATGTACATGGAATAATTGACCCTACTTTTATTATAAATACAAGCATCAAGTTAATCAAGTCATAAACAAGTGTCACAAGCAACTCAAATCTTCTTCAATTACCTTAGTGATTGGACCCTATATCCGATATCTTAAACCCTAAGTTACCCTATATCATTTAACTTTAACTCCAAACCCTGTACCACTTACATTAAACCCTAATCCATAAGCCCTAAACTCCAAATCCTCTAAATTATAGACCCTAAACCCTAAACCAATAAATTTATCCCCAATTAACATCCTTTATATATATTAATAATTAGGTTCAAAGGGATGAAATTGGTTAAATTTAAATCCCTCATTACCATAATTAACTTCCTAGGCTCAATCTATGATGATGTGGGGGATAATTGATCCCATATTCACATTTTCTAATCATAGATATAGGTTTAAGGCTCCCAAATTTACCCCAATTGCCTACACAATTGTATCAATGTACCTAAAACTGATGTAACGTAATCCTTAATCCTTAAAGTTATTAATCCCTAAACTCTAAACCATGATTATAAACTCTTTCAACCTTGAACCAATCATTTTAGCCCAAATTAAAATCATTTTTAGACTAAGAATTAAGTTCACAGGGCTTAGTTTGGCATAAATCACATGATTGATTTCCCCATTTGACTAATTCACTCAATCTGCACGATGACATCTAGGGTATAATGGTAAAATAAAATAATATTTTATTATTAATGACTTATTATTTTTTTTGGGGATTCAAAATGCTTAGATTTTCTTTTTCCAAGTATTAGGAAACATCCCTATAGCTATGTACCTTCACTTTAGACCTTAATTCTAATCACTAATTCCTAAAACATAAATTATAATCCCTAATTCCTAATCCCTAATTCATAAACCCTATGCACTAATTGTACTTAATCCCCAATCCCTAATCGCTTATCTATATTAAGTATAATGTGATCATGATATTTAATAATGTGATCACGTTATTGTTAACATAGGCAACACTCGCTCATCATTGCCAATTACCAACCCCATAGCTTGTATGAACAATAATGTGATCACATTATTATCGATATCAACTTTTTAATGGTTTGGGTGTGTGGGGACCTTGTAAAAATCATAAAATGATCACATTATTTAGTAACATGATCATATTATTGTCGTTATCAACTCCCTAATGGGTTGGGTGTGCTCGAAACTTATAGAAATCATAACGTGATTGCATTATTTATTAATGCAATTATTATATAACATGATCATGTTATTATTATTTTAGTGATAAGATCACTTATCAACAATTATTTTTATCCCAAATCAAGACTTCTATCCCCACAAACATTCTTTGCATATTTCTATGAGATCTATTTACCTATGTACTTGACCCTACCTTTGAAAAGTTGTTAATTGTACCTTATGATGGGTTCTAGATCATGTTCAAAGAGGAAGAATTTTTTGAAGAACAAAACACCAGAAGAATTATAATATTTCAAAGAGAAATGCAAGATACTAATGCAAAAAGTTCATGGTAAACAAGGTACAAACCCTAATCTTGATGAACTAAATGCCATAGATAATGAGCCAATTGATAATAATGAATTAAGCAATGATGAAATTGATTATAATCAATTGAATAATATTGAAATTGACCATAATGAAATGAATAATAATGAAATTGACTATAACAAAATGAATAATAATGAAATTGAAAATAATGAATTAGTTAATGTTAGAAGTTCACATTCAAATTTCCAAGTTTTTTATTTTGTTGATGATGAGTCTATGTATGATGTTTCACCCCCATAAATGAAGAAAATTTGATGGAAAAAAATAATGATGAAATTAACCATCAAAATAATTTCATGGAAATATGTAATGAATAAATTAACAATGAATAATTTAAGGTCATCCCACCTCTAAACAATGAAATTAATAATAGTTTTGAAACACCCTCTCATTAAATTCCATAATTAACAACACCTCCAAGAATTGTGCATAGAAAAGACAAGTACTTAATTAAATTAGATGAAAATATTTTAAAACCAATGCATAATAAAATGTTTGATCACCATTCAAGAAGACTGGCTCAACAAATTTGGGATATTTTCTTTCATAATTTGAAGTATGATAGTCAAAGATGTCAATTATCTATTTCATTGGTAAAATTGTAAAAGATGAGACCAATAATGTACACATTAGGACTAAGAACATCTAACATGGATGATAAAAATGATGAAATTATTGAAAATCCACATTATGCATATCATATTGTAGGCCCAAAATCATGCACCAAAGATTATAATGTTGCTTGACATATACTTATAAATTGTGTAGTAAGTGACATAATAGTGAAAAAATGAATGGTTTCAAAAACAAGCCGAACACTTAATATAAATAGAAAAATAATAAGGAAAGTAATTGAAAGATGTGAAAAACTTAATGAACCTAATACCAATGAGCTCTGGGCATTATCTGGTACATTTTCATAAAAGGATAAGGCTATATCTGATATTCTAAAAGAGTTACTTTCTCAATTTTGGAAAGACAATACAAGAGTTTTGTCTAATGCAAGAGATGTCAAGGGAGATTATGAGCACCTCTTTAACATGGATTTCTCTTTTTTGTTAAAATTCAAGTTAAGGGAGGTGTCTAAATCAATTATTCTTATCAGATTATTTTCATCATCAATCACCAATGGTGAAGAGCATAATTACATTTTCTTACAAGGATAAGAATTATATTTTACCCTTATCATATTTAAGCATTCTTAAGGGATGGGTGAAATAATTATATATTGAGAAGGAATTTCACATGTTTAGATCACATTCTAACCATTTCTAAAAATAATTTAATATTTTTATTTAAGAGGGGCAATTCTACATATTATATATCCTTAATTTTTTAAGTATTTTTTTTTATCAAAGGATTAAATTGAACATATATCCTTAATTTTTTAAGTATTTTTTTAATCAAAGGATTAAATTGAACATTTTTTTAGATTTATTGTATTTTATTAAAAATAAGTAGTATTATTAAATAATCGTTGTTCATATTCCTTATAATTTATTTTCATTTCGATAAAGTTTAGTTAGATTGAGTGAGACTTTAAACGAGTGTAGGCTCTGAATTATTAATTTTAAATTGGGAAGCACTATGCTACATACCAAGTACACTACCTACCACGTCTTGAAAATAGAAACCTAGATGTGATAAGAGCCCAGAAAAATGAAACATAAAAAAGATTGGTTAGTAAACAAAATAGAACTCTAAATCGGGTTAAAGATAATGAAAGATTATAGCCAATTTCCATTATAATCCCTCTAAAATAAAACAATCGTTGTGATTTCTACTATGTTAAATGAATAGTAGACTATGATTGAAAGGGTTGTAGTCCAATTGGTGAGGATGATAGTTGCTTATATCCATCCATTACGGTATAAATATCTCTACGTACTCGATATAGAGAGTCAAACGATTAAAGCCAAAATCGTGTCTTAAATAATTTTGATAGCATAGATATCCTTTACTCATAACTGCTTAACCAAAAAAATTCTCTGATTTAAATATATGCATACTCATTATTATAATCCACTTTGTATTTATTTTTAAAATATAAACTGAAATATCAACATTCTATATAATTCAATAATTCTATTTAAGTACTATAATAATAATAAAATAGAGTATTACTTTTCTCTTTATATAACTTAGCCGGATTACATGGTCTTCATTTAATTGTTCACTTTCAATTATTTGTCCACCCTCGCTCATGGTTCAATTGATAGTAGTTTACAATTTTCATTAAATGGGAATATCTTTTATCACATTACTTGGTTGTAAAATGATTATCCACCATGTGGCTTGGGATTTTCACTGTAATGGCCAAAAACATAATTTATAATCACATTTCTTCACGAAGCTTTTGGCTTGTCCTCTTATTTTATGTACATTAGTTTAATTTTTTCAATGTACATAGGGATGATGATCACTATATATTATCTCAATGTATTTATGCTATGAAAGTATACAATACAAATATCCATGCGACCAATGCGATGTGTATTGAAACTATATATTCATAATTGTTTACAAATACCACTCTCGAGATCATAATATGTGTGGAAAACTATATTATTAAAAGCAATCATGCTTCCTTAATGGAAACATAGGTGGAAAACTATATTAATAAAAAATTTGATCACAAATATGATACATGGCTTTCGTAATAAAACATGAAAAGTTGTGATCGCTTATTTTATTAATTATAGTTATATATTTTTATTTTATTTATTATCAATGAATATGTAACAAGTGGAAATGGTTTATTGGTTATATAATGACATCATTCATATTGTATAATGTTGTGGTAGTTTTAGTTTACTATGGTTAATTATATTGATACATGTGACCTCATTTTGTTTATCACAGGGTCATTGAGTGTCGAAGATCATAATGATTGTTTGTTGAAGTTTGTGGATCCGTAAATGTATCAATTTCACTTTATAATTTTTATGCATCCACTTTTGTATGACAAAGTGCCAAATACCTTTGTGGCCAATATGCCACATAAACCATGTGTGTATAAGGTCACTGCTACCACTATCCTATTATCAATATCCACTTTCATTGGTATCTCTATGGTATTAAAAAATATACTCAAAACTATAATAATTAAAAATTAAAATCAAAATTAACAAATCCAACATTATTTATATTTAATAATGGGAATAAGCAAAGGTTACGCTAGCTAGGACACAACACATAATTTATTCATTGTATTTCATAATTAAAGACAACCATACTATCTCTTAGGGACTTGGCATTCCATGCTCTTGTTAGACATTACGCCCCTCTATAATTTCTACATATATCTCGACTTCCACATAATGGATCTCTTGGTTTTCCATGATATATGGAGTCTAGAACACACTATACTAGTGATTGCATCAAGTTTTTCAAGGGAAATACTAATAAGAACAAGGAGTGAATGGAAACGAGTGATATTTGGAGAAAGAAAGACACCAAGGTAAGAGGAATTAGCATGGTGAGTGGTGCACATTATGAGAGAAGGGAAGGAGAGAAATTTTTCAGAGGTATGGTGTGAAACATAGTTGAGGTGAGGTTGTGATTTATATGTGTTGCATTGTATCTAGAAATATGAGCAGGTTTCAATGAATGGGTAAAACCTACAATATGGGAAGCAAGATGTGAAAAAATTAATTGAATATAATTAAGCATAGAATGTGAATGATTAGTGTGGATTGATAATAGAATAGGGAGAATAAGTGGAAGCATAGAATGGGAAGCAAGGGATGAAAGGAAAAACTGGATAGAATGAAATACAATTTATCCATTGGTATGGATAGACCGAATACTGAGAATAATAAGATGAACCTACATGAAATTATCCTCTCAAAGAATCACACAAAGAACATGACATTTATTAAAGGAGCAACATGTTGATTTAAAGTCTACAAGCCTACAAAATAAGCATGTGGCATGCAACTTGCAAGAATGGTTTATAAAAATGATCACAGTAATCAGAAAGGAGTGATGCAAACTATCATGAATGAGAGTGAATGTATTCAATTTTCCTCCATATTTATTCTTTGAATGTATGGATTATATTGCATCTCAGAATATTTTTTGTCAAAGACGGAAAGAAATGTTGGGAAGTGTTGTCATTGATGCAAGAGAGAATTTGAAGGCAAGAGAGAATTTAAATGCAAATAATGCCTCTTCTGTTAGTTGATGTCAATGTTCATGTCAACTTGAAGTTGTCAGTATTATCACAAAGAGGTATGATGGTCAAGTGGGCATTGAAGCATGGTTATGAGGCTTTAGGTCTACATGAGGTCATGAGAGAATGTTGATCAGAAAGAGATTATTGAAGTGGTGTTAGAGTGATATCTAAAGAGTTTTCTTTTTTAATATCATTAAGGTAAGCATGTTTGAGTACTAGTTCTTGAGTACAAGATGTCTTGAGAAGCATAGTCTAGACCCTGTGAGAAGGTGTGCATAGTGAACATTGGTGAAGTGAGAAAAAGCTTATGAGACGTTGTTTGGAATTGTTTAATAATGTAAGTAAAGTTTAGATACTTTTATAAGTTTTTAAAGGATAGTTTTCAAGTTTAAAGTGCTTGAAAAGCCTAGTCATAACACTAGTCATAACATGAAGAGGCCTTGTGAGAAGATATGAGTATGATGGCTTGGTGAGATGAGTTCACATAGGAATGAGTGGTTGTATGAGGTTTCTTGAGAACATATGTGAGGCATTAGATAAATCATAAGAGTCTTAGGGTGACCCTATAGGGGTAGGACCTATAGATCAAGTCTATAACTAAACCACTTATAGACCCTACCTAGCCTAATGAGGTATCATGATATATTGTCAAGGTATGTGAAGGATGCATGACAATGTTTAATAATGAAAGAGGTTTCTTGAGTGTGTGAGTGAGGTGGAGAGAACATGGAAAGAGGAATGAAGGCCATTTTTAAGGCCTAATATGGTTTGCAGAACAAGGTCTATAGAGCAAAGAGAGAGAGAGAGAGAGTATGGCCTAATGAGGGGTTATGATTAGAGTTTGGGTTGTTTGAGATCATATAATAATTTTTAGAGGTAAGGTATGTTTTTTCAAGTTTTTTCATTCAGTTTGAGGTCATAGTTTGAAGGACAAGGCATGAAAAGTGGTTTTTAGGTCTCTCAAGTGCTCATAATGAAGGGTTCTCAAACTAAAAAGGATTTTTTTGTGGTCATTATCTCATAAAAACTTTGCATGGTAACCTAAGATATTCATGGTATATGGGTAAGGGTCTTAGATCAAAATTCTAGGCATTCATTTTTGGATTGAAGGGCTATACTCTATGAACTATTGTTAAGAATGAAAATAGGTTTAAACCCTCTTAGAACCCTAATAAGGACCCAATGTTGAAGATGTTGATAAAAAGTATCTAGAATGGATTGGTATGCTCAGGTAAGCTCTTTTAGGTTGTAATAAAATTTCTCAGGCACCTCCAGGTGTGATTGAGTTGTCAGGTGTGTGATTAGACCCTACAAAAAAGTCCTACTTTCTCATAGATTTATTTTAGCAGTTAGAGTTGACTAAGTCAAATTATGTAAATGGATAAATAAAGAAGGTAGAGAATTAAATTTCATGTCCATGAAGGTTTATAGATAGGTTCTAGTCCTCAAGTGTGCTAAAATAGTCATCCAAATTAGTCAGTCACTAATAGGCCTAATGGTTCAAATAATGAAAAACCCAAGCAATAGTGAGAAGATGAATAGGACTATGTTATCATGATAAAATTATGAAACCAAGTGCATGGAGATGTTTTTTTGACTGGTATGTCCTATTCATGATTGGTATAAATCTTATAAGTTAGGTACAGTGGTGAAAATGATGAAGCCAAAATGGCTTGTTTGACCTAGTAAAGATTGTGTAGTGAGGTCAACAAATCGGTCTGTAAGACCAATAGTTGCCACTATACCATATATTATTTATATTTTAAGATGGTATGGAGATGTCAAAGGATCATTTTAATGTATTTTAAGTCTTTGAAAGTGGTCATACAGGTTTTGAATGTCAATGTCACCATGACTATGCTTTAAGGTAAATTGATAGTTCTGAGTAAGTGAATTACAGTGATGTATTTAAGGATCTATCCCTGAGTTAAAGTATCTAATGCATATGGTGTTTATTTTTGAATTTAAATTCCTATTAATTATTTTTGAAATCTTGTAAGTCAATGTAAGAGGTTGAAAATTTTAAGTCAAAATGGTCAAAATGGCTTGTCTAGTTTAAACAAGACTGTGTGAGATAAGGTCAAGAGATTGGTCTACAAGACCAATGTTTGATATTTGAGATTATAGTTTTTGTATGTGAGGTTGTTATGAGGATGAAAAAGTATCATGTTAATGTATTTCATTCATGATAAATCTGTGTATAGGTGTTGAAATTCAAGTTCATCTTGATCAGTTTTTAGGCTAGTTGGTAGTTCTGAGTGAGCAAGTTATAGGAGTGTTTTTGAGGCTCTATACCCTATGTGATGAAGTATAATTCACTTGGTGAAGTTATCAAGAAATTTTAGGTTTTGTGTATGTGATTTATTTTCATTTTTTTGAGGCTAAATGATGTGTTATATACATTTGTTCAAGACAAACCTTTCTATGAGTGTGAAGGCCTAATGTAAATAGTACTAATAGTGTGCTTCAAGTGGTGGTTGGAGTTAAAAAGTGTCATGGACCTAAGAATACATCATTTATAATCTATTTTATTATTATATGATATTTTACTATCATGCGTAGAGTTTTAAATTGTTTTTAAGATGGTAAAGTGTGATGTGTCCTAAAATAGACCTAATGGAATTAGGTCTTCATGAGACCTAAAAATGAAAATAGGTCTAATAGAGTTATGATAAACCAAAAGGGGAATAAATATTAATTTTTAATCATGTTTATGAGATGTCTTAAAACATATTACATGGCTGACCTAATAGGTTAAGGGTGATTACCTGACTAAATGACACATGAACAAGGAATGGTATATATACAAGGCAATTTTAGGTCTATTTAGGTGTGAACAAAGAATGTGAATAATATAGCATATTTTTTAGAAAAGATAGGCATTTTAGACAATAATAGGAGTGTATATGATATTTAATTAAGTTTTTATAATGTGTCTGCATATGAAGATCAAGGTCATAGGACCTAATCTGTCTTGAAGAGACCTAGTTGAGCGAAGAAGCCTAAAAGGTAGTTTGAGAGGGTAGAAGAGAGAGAAGAGATGAAGAAGGTGATCATAATTTATTGTATAAAAAATAAGGTTTTTTGAATTTGATCAAAGGTTTTAATTTGTTATGTTGATGTTGATTCATCTAGGGGATGGTGCCTCCTTGCAAGTTGGCACTTGTTAAAGCCTAATTGGGTTGGCGCTTAGCTAGTTAGGGTTGGTGCTCTATGTGGAGTTAGTGATTCACCAAATTGTGATATTTTTAATTATAATAATGTATTCCATTTATAGGGATTAGTGGTTTTTCTTCCCCTTGAGGTTTTCTCACATATATGACATGTTGTCTTGTGTAATCTTGTTTCATGTTTATATAGTTGATTGCTTATACATTTCTTGATCTATATGTTGACATGATGTTGATGTATGCTAAGGAGGAATTTAAAGAAAGTTTTTAAGAGACTCATTCACCCCATATTTCATTAATTTTGTTTCTAAAATTTTATATTAGACTATGTCCTTTAAGGCAGGCCTAACAACCTAAAGGAGATCTTATAAGCAAGGATGGCTAGTTAGTAAGCTCAAATTAGTTTCTCTACCAATAAGGATTTGTTCTTAAATAGGGATAATTATTATTTTTGGAGCATAAAAATGAGGATACATATAATTTCAATGGGCCATGACATATGGTAGTTAGTTATGGTCCTACACCACCAACTAATGCAGTAGGCAAGAAGGAAAGTGAGAGAAATTTCAAGGCAATGAATGCCATTCTATGTGGCCTATCATAGGTAGAGTTTATGAATGTGATACACTATGATTATCCAAGGTAATATGATATCATTTGAATATTTATATAAAGGAGACACCATAGTGAATATGGATAAATTATAGACTCATAGAAGGTAGTTTGAAATTCTGAGTATGAAGGAAGATGTGAGTATTGCATCGTACATGTTAAGGGTTTATGAAGTTACCAATGTCATTAGAGGATTAGGAGAGTAAGTGAAAAAGTCCATATTTTTTCTAAAATTATTGAGATCACTAACTCCTAAGTTTTATTCTAAGTTGTCTATAGTAGAAGAGATACAAGATTTGAACAAGTTGGATATGGATGAGGTTCATGGTATCTTGACTGCCTATGAGATAAGAACAAATGAAGGAAAACCTCTCAAGAAGGAAGCAACTTTCAAAGATGATAAGAATTAAAAAGTGAAAAAGGTCAAAGATGAGGTACATTTAGATATTGATGATGATGAATTGATATCCATGTTTGCTAGGAAATTGAGTTTTGGATCTAGTAAGTATAAGGCTAAGTTGTCTTTAAAATGTTTCAATTGTGGTAAGATTGGTCACTTTGCATCTAAGTGTCCTAACAAGGGTAAGATTGAGCATAATGAAGAACATGATAAAATTCATGGTGATGATAATAAGGTTTATAATTTTAAAATATATATATATATATATATATATATATATATTTCAAGAAGTATGAAAGAAATAAAGGGTAATTCAATAAAAAGAAAAGTTTCTATACCAAAGAATATAATAACTCATATGTTGTGAGTGACACAATTACATCTGAAAGTGATGATGATAGTAATGAACATGAACATGACAATAATTAAACCTTATTCATGGATATAGAAACAAAATATGAGGGTTGATCAAAAGGAAAATACCTTATGGATGATGAAGAATCAGATGAAGAAGAGGCTAAAGTGAACATTGAGACAATATTAGTGAGTAATCTAGAGGAGTTGAAGTTCCAAAGAAGGAATAATCACAAACTAAAATCATTAGTTAAGGAATATGAAGAGTATTTTTGGGTTTTTTAAGGAGAGACTGAGTAACACATCCAAGGATTATGATGAGATCATCAATCATATTGAAGCACAGATGGAGACAGTCACTGCTAGCCTAAAAAGTAAAGAGGAAGAATGCACTAGGTATGGAACTGAAATGGAATCCTTAAAATATGAGTTGGATCAAGCATATAGAAAGTTTAATATCTTTATGAAGTTTTAAAAGAGTACTAATAATATATATAATATCTTGAGTAGTCAGAAGCTTGCAAGTGATAAGACAAGTCTTGGTTTCAAATAAGACCAAAAGCAGGCAACTTGAGTCAAAGAGAAGGCTAATGAATACAAGAAGGTCAACATGATAAGACAAATAAGATATCCTATTGCTATGAGGTATGCTAATTTATTCAATGGTTATTGTTTTGCATGAAATCATTTTGGTCATAGAGTAAGAGAGTGTAGAAGACCTTATAAAAATGAATATGCATGGGATTATGAAAGGAATAATCAGTCAAGAGGTATGAATGATGTTGTTTGCTACAGTTGTCATAATATGGGACATATTTCAAGATTTTGTCTTTAAAGAGTTAAAAGTCCATCAAGTCAAAACAAGAGGTTTGAAGCCCCTAGAGTGCAAGTTAAAGGAAAATGAATGTGTGGAAACCAAAGATAGTAAAGGTGAGTCACGATCAGTCTACAAGCCCAAATGGAATATTAGTTATGGTAGAGCATACTTCAGATGTGAAATCAAGTCAGGAATGTATGATATCATCTTATATTATCGATAAAATGATTGATGAAGAGGTTAATACTAAGGTGTCAATCAGCCTAAAAAGATCCTAAAATATATTTAATCTTATAACAACATAGAGATCTGGGAATCTCCTGAGTTTGTGTTGTTTTAGTTCCCTATGAAAAACTTGAATCCATTAGGCTTTATGGAGACACTCTTCAGTTGAAATAAGTATGGTGGATGCTTGGTTTGAGGGGGAGATATTCAAGTTATTCATAATATCCAAGTGTAGTTGATTGACAAGCATAGAAGAGGTAATCAATGTTGTTTTATGTTTCTAGCAGTTGGCAGTTGAGCATGAGTTGTACTAAATATTGTTTGAGATCTTTGTTGGTGAGTTCAAGTTGTGAAGATAAAGGTAGAGTTACTATTTCTTCAATTGATATCAAGAGCTTGGTAGCTCTGAGTTATTTTTCAAGTTTCTGAGAGTAGTTGTCAAAGAGGGATAAGGAGTGGTTTTAAAAAATTTAGTGTGTATGACCCTTTATCATTAATGTCAAAGGGGGATAAAGTTCAAGAAGGGAGTTTGACCAAATTGGGGGAGATGCGAATGACCAGGTTGTAGTATGTTTGCCATCAATGATAAATGGGGAGTTTTTTGAGATGTGTTTTCATTGATGTCATTTATGAAAGAGATAATTTTAAGGAAACTAATTTATCTTCTATTGGTTGATGTCAAGGTTTAGGTTAGGTTGAAGTTGTTAGTATTGTCACAAAGAGGTATGATGGTCAAGTGATCATTGAAGCATGGTTATGAGGCTCTAGGTCTGCATGAGGTCATGAGAGAATATTGATAAGGAATATATTATTAAAGTGGTGTGAGAATGTTTTATAAATATTTTTTTATTTTAATGTCATTGAGGTAAGCATGTTTGAGTACTAGTTCTTGAGTACATGATCTCTTAAGAATCCTAGTCTAGATCATGTGAGAAGGTGTGTATGGTAGAGTTTGATAAATTAAGTGAGCACAAGATTGTGATAGGTTATTTGGAATTATTTGATAATTTAAGTAAATTTTAAATACTTTAAAAAGTTTTTTAAGGTTAGCTTTCAAGTTTCAAGTGCTGGAGAAGCCTAGTCATGACACTAGTCATAGTATGAAGAGACCTTGTGAGAAGATATGAGTATGATGGATTTGTGAGATGAGTGAAAATATTCATGAGGAGTTGTATGAGGTTAATTGAGAAATAATTTGAGGCATTTTAAAACTCATGATAGTCTTAGGGTGAGCCTACATGGGTAGGACCTATATTTCAAGTCTGCAACTAGACCACTTTTAGACCCTCCCTAGCCTAATGAGGTATCATGATCTAATTTCAAGGAATGTGAAGGGTGTATGGGAGTTTTTAATCATAAGAGAGGTTTATTTAGTATGTAAGTGAGGTTTATATCACATGGAAAGAGGCATGAATGTCAGTATTAAGGCCTAATGTGGTTTGCATAACAAAGTCTAGAGAGAAGAGAAAGAGAGAGTGTGGCCTAATGAGGGGTCATGATCAAAGTTCAAGGTATTTGAGCTCATGTAAGAATTTTAAGAGGTAAGGTATGTTTTTAAAAATTTTTTGAATGCATTTTTAGGTCATATTTTGAAGGATAATGCATGAAAAGTGGTTTTTAGTTCTCTCAAGTGCTCATAATGAAGGGTTATCAACCAAGGAAGGATTTTCTTGTTATCATTAGCTCATCAAACCTTTGAATGGGAACCTAATACATTCATGGTATATGGTCATGATATTTATCTCAAAATTATAGGCATTTATTTTTGGATTGAGGGGATATGCTTTATGAATGATTGTTAAGAATGAAAATAGGTTTAAACCCTCTTAGAACCCTAATAAGGACTTGATGTTGCAGATGTTGATCAAAAGTGGCTAGAATGGATTTTAATGCCAAGGTAAGATATTGGATTTTTTATTAAACTTTCCCAATAACCTCTAGGTATGATTGAGTTATCAGGTGTGTGAGTGGACTGTACAAGAAACTACTAATTTCTCAAAGATTTGTTGTAGCAGTTGGAGTTGACCAAGTCAAAGTATGAAAATGGATGGAGAAATAAGGTAGATACTTATGTTTCATGTCCATGAAGGATTTTTGATAGTTTCTAGTCCTAAATTATTCTAAAACAATCATCCAAGTTAGCCATTCGCTAATAGTCCTAATGGTGTAAACACTGAGAAACCCAAGCAACAATGAGAAGATGAATATGAATGTGTTATCATGATAAAGTGATGAAACCAAATGCATGAAGATGTTTTTTTGGATTGATGTGTACTATTAATAATTTTTATAAATATTAGAATTTATTTATAGTGGTGAAAATGATGAAGCCAAAATGGCTTGTCTTACTTAGTAAGCATTGTGTGTAGTGAGGTCAACAAATTGGTCTGTAATACCAATAGTTTCCACTAAAACATATATTGTTTATATTTTAATATGGTATAGATATGTAAAAGGATCATGTTAATTCATTTTAAGTCTTTGAAATTGGTCATTACAAGTGCTGATCTTAATGTCACCATGACTATTCTTTAAGGTAAACTGACAGTTTTAAGTAAGTGAATTACAATGATGAGTTTAAGGATCTATGCCTTGATTTAAAGTATATAATACATATGGTGTTGTTGTTTATTACTTGAAAATTATATTAATGATTTTATAAAACTTTTAATTTAGTGTAAGAGGTTGAAAATTTGAATTCAAAATGGCTTGTTTGGTTTAAACAAGACTGTGTGAGACAAGGTCAGGAGATTGGTCTGCAAGACCAATGTTTGCTATTTGATTATATGGTTTTTGTATGTGAGGTTGTTATAATGATGAAAAATCATAATGTGAATTTATTTAGGTCTTGGAGGTTATGTTTATGTGATTTATTTTCATGTTTGTGAGGCTAAATAATGTGTTATCTTTAGTTGTTCAAGACAGACCTTTATGTGTGTGCGAAGGCCTAATGCAGACAGTATTAGTGGTGTGCTTCAAGTGGTGGTTGGATCTAAAAAGTGTCATGTAACTAAGGAAAAATCATTGTGAGTATATTTTATTTTTATATGATATGTTCTTATCATGTGTGGATTTTGAAAGTGTTTCAAGGAAGGCAAAGTGTAACATGTCCTAAAATAAACCTAATGGAATTAGCTCTCCATGAGACCTAAAAGTGAAAAGAGGTCTAATAGAGTTTTGAAAAACCAAAATTGGACTTAATATTCATTTTAATTATGTGTATCATATGTCCTAAGACCTATTCCATGGCTGACTTAAGAGTTTAAGGGTGAGTAGCCAACTAAATGGCATATGAACAAGGAATGATATATATATATATATATATATATATATATATATATATATATATATATATGGTAATTTTAGGCCTATTTAGGTGTGAAGAGAGAATGTGATTGATATGTCATATTTTTGAGAAGAAGGAGGTATTTTATACCATAATAGAAGTGTATAGGATCTGTAATGAAGTTTGATAGTGTGTCTTCATATGAAGATCAAGGTCATATGACCTAATTTGTCTTAAAGAGACACAATTGATCGAAGAAGCCTAGAAGGTAATTTGAGAGGGTAGAAGAGAGAGAAGAGATGAAGATGGTGATAATCATCTATTATATGAGCAATAAGGTGTTCTTAAGGTGATAAATTTTTTCATGTGGATGAATTTATGCTAAATCATCTAGGGGGTTGGTACCTCCTTGCAAGTTGGTGCTTGTTAAAGCCTAGCTCGGTTGGTGCTTAGCTAGTTGGGGTTGGTGCTCCATGTGGATTTGGTGCTTCACTAAGTTGTGATATTTTGACTTATAGGACTATAGTCCATTTTTAGGGATTAGTGGGTTTTCTTCCCCTTGAGGGTTTCCCACATATATGATGTGTTGTCTTGTGTAATCGTGTTTCATGCTTGTATGATTGATTACTTAATATTAAAGGAGACAACACCAATTGGAGATAACATCAATAAAGGTAAGTGATTTTTGATCCCATGTGAAGATAATGAAAGATTAATGTTATAAATGAGATATTATTTTATTTTATCTATTATTAAATTTAGATATTCATTCTAAGTGGCAAAATCATACCTTGTTGAGTGAAGTGTTGTAGAAAGATGTAAAATTTAAGATGTCATTTAATTGAAATATTATTAGGTGTGGGAGATGTGAATCAACAAATACTATTGATTTTTTCTACCACATGAGTGAAATATATAAATGAGGAAGAAATTATCTCTTGCGAGGAAATAATTGAAATAGTATAGTAAAGGTTAAAGTCAAAATACCCATGACAAAGCATGTTTGTGTCATTTATGTTGATGTAATTGATAGGATGAAATTGAGATAACATTTTCCATTCATTATTATCAATATCAATAGTTTGAGGATAAAGGATATCCTAATTGGAAGAATTCCCATCAAGATATGTTTTTTTCACAAATGGTGTGCAGTTAACATGCCATGGATGGTAGGTGATGCTCATACATTCCTAATTTTCATTGATTTATTGTGTGGAGGTACCAATACTTCAAGAAATTTTATATAATGGTTTATATAATAGTAGCTCAGTTATTGAAAACCCTTCATAACAATTATAAAATTTTGATGAGATGAAAACGTAATGGAACAAGCCCTGAATAATGGTTGGCATGTTCTTCCTCTTCCTTTTTTAATACCATGGCTAGAAACACAACTCTAAGATCTAAATTTTTTTATAAGGGGTAATGAATTTAGTATGGGTGACTACAAAATGTATGTCTCAATAAAAAAATATGTTGAAAGTGTCTATGATGAATCTTAGGAGATATGACAAAATCTTGTCGCCAACATTTAAAGAAGCAAATGAATTTTTACATATTACAAGTGGGTTTTTTGGTAGAATGTGTAAATCCTCCTATGCACTCATGTCACACTCAAAAATGACTTCATAAAAAGGCCTATGACAATAAATTAAGGTGTGATTAGATGTCTCTCCAAAACTATAAACATTAGGCAATACTTAATTGTACTTTTGAATTTAGCCTATGCCTTTGAAGCATACCTTATAATTATTTTATCATATAATGGTAGGAAACTATAGGCTTGAAATCAATATTTTTACACCAAATAAAAAACATGTCTAGGTTTTATCACTATGGGAGGGAATGTATTTTTTTGTCTTGTTTCATTTATGGAAAGAAAATATATTGCTTGTGCCACACAAGGAGAATTTTACTGACATTGAAAGATTACTCAATTTTTATAAAATCATGTTTGTTTTCAACATTTAGTGTTCCTTTAAACATGGTTTGACAATTATTCATAATCCCACTATGCATCAAATGCTAATATTACAGATGTGTCCAAGAATACAATGTCATCAAGAACAAAACAATGCAATAAAGCACTTGCACAAAGTGTTTTCATGGATACCATGCTGACACATATTTCTTAAATAAGTTTTCAGAAGCTAACCTTACATGTGTAATAACCTTGTTAGAAGATTATTGCATGTAATGTAACAAGTGTTATAAGGCTTTTCTAAAGAGATGTACTATATGATTTTATAACGTATATAATGGCATCTATTAGAGGTGGTAGTTTCTGAAGATCACCATTAATAAAAATTGAGTGTAATGGGGTGTTTTAATGGTGGGGGGAATGATTGACACAATCACTTTGATTTTTGTAATAAATTTGGGCCTTTGAATATATGATACATGCTTTAAATATTCTTAAAAGGATTCAAGAAACTATCCTTCTTTAGGTTGTATGCATTTTAATAGTATGCAAAGGAAAAAATATATGGTAGATTACTAATATTAAAGGTAACAACACCACTTGAAGCTAGTGACAACACCAATTGGAACTAGTGATAGAATTATTTCTCTTAATTTCTACTCATTTCTTAATTAAGGAAGAAGGTAAGAAACTAATAATAAGGCTGTGGTAGAAGAACCTAGTTGTTGATGCAAGTGCAATCTAGATGAGTATGGAGAGCTTATCTTTGTCTTGGAAGTAATAACATGTATATAATAAAACACTAATAAAAGGGTTTGTTAGTAAGATAGTTAGGTGGACTACCTAGCATGAGCTAGATCCAAGAAGCGTGAGCTTGTTAGGAGATTGTCAATCCACTCTTTGATAACAATTAAGTTAAAAGAGATAAAATTAAGATATTTGCATCAAATAATAGAAAGTATTAAAATGGAATATAAGAAAAAATAGATGATTGGAAAGGAAAATAAATTAAATATAACATAAATGGGTCAATACTAGTGCTAAAATGGATTGGGCTAGGTTTAGAAAATTGGGTAGGAGTATATGAATAGGTAGGAACATAAAAGTTCAGATTTTGTTGGGGGTAAGGGGTTGGAAATAACTTATTGTTATTGCATGCCAAAGTGACCATCGATGGTTGGGATGACTATCGATGGTTAAGCTGACCATCAGTGGTTAGGTAACAGTCGATAGTTTTAGGTGATCATTAGTGGTCTAGGTGACCATCGATGGTTCCTATAAATTCTAGAAGTGCTTAAAAAAAGATTTTGTAGAATGGATAAGTGATTAGGTAAGGTTTTGTTAAGGGTTTGAGAGCTAGAAAATAAGATATAGAAAGCTATGATGGGGGAAAGAGGTTAGAAACCAAAATAATAAAACTAAAAACACCAAGTATACTTATTTTGTTTCTTAATGGTTGATGGTTGGAGTAATTTTGGTAGAGTAATGGTACTTTGCCTCAAGAGCAATTTTTGTAGAGATTTGGGTCTCTATTATAGTTTTTGAATTTCTAGAAAGAAGACTAGCTGAAAAGCTTGAATACCTATATGCTATAATTCTTGTGATGATCCTTTCTCACCTCCTACTCCCCTTTTTTTATAAGTAAAGAGAGATGGAGGATAGAAGGTTCTATAAGAGATTGGCTTGTTGATTTTCATGCTTCAGAGTTTATTAGCAATAATCAAGGTGGACATATTAAATTATGTCATGCTAGCTTGTACACAGTTGGTATTTGTGTTAGAATGAGGAAGACCTGATCATCGATAACCAACTTAACCATCATTGGTCATGTTAACTGTCGATGGTCGAAGGTCTAGAGGTAAATTAGTCAAGGTGAATGAAATGGTTGGGTTAAGGGTCAGTTAGTGATTTAGTGAGTTTAGATAGCTAAATAGATAACTAGACTTAGGGTTTGAGGGGTTAGGTGGTCCCTAGGGGGTCTTAAGGCATTTTAACATCTAGAACTGTTATGTGTAATTTTCTAGTGTCTGTATTTTTCCCATTTTCGTTCTATGGCTTTGAATCAACAAGATGTAAAATAAAAATAGATTTCTAGTCAAAGGTATGGTTGCCTTGAGTATGAGAGGAGGTGTTCGCCCTCAAACTCAAAGTTAGTGAGGTGAAACTTAAATTGAGTTGAGGTTTAACAAGCAGTTTATGGTGAATCATGAGTTTGGTGATAAGGGTGTTTGGGTATTTGAAGTATGAACATGTGTATAAAATGTGACTAAGTGCAATAACCAATATCATGTAAAGACTGAGGTTTACCATAGTTGGTAAAAATAATGTTGGTTTTAGGACAAGTGATAGGGTAACAGGTCCACAATGTCAGTCATAGCTGATCAGGTTACTCTATAAGTATCCTAAATAGGGTTGATGTTTTTGTAGGTATTTGAGGTAGGAAGTGCTCCTATGAAAAACACAAATGGTTTGGTCCTATACTAGGTGGTTCAAATTTAAATGTTCAACATGGCGAGGTTGGTCAGTGTAGTCAAAAAGGACCAAGGCAAGGTTGTCACAACATATGTGATAGTTCAAGCCAAAAATGGAGAACATCATGGTAGACATGGTTGGGTGGTTGGTTGGTTGGAGAGGGTACTCTCTGAAGGTTGGTTTTGGTTTTGTGAAGAAGGTAATCTCCAAAAATATGGCACTAAGGTGTTGGTGCCTAAATTTTATAAAATGTGGGTTTCCTGACTGTCAATGGTCGGGCATCCTAAACTCAACCATTGATGGTCACCCTAACCATTGAAAGTCGAGGGGAAACCCTAAAACCACATAATATAAAATGTGAAAATGATAATTTAGTTTTATTTTTTGTTTATGACTCCCATGACTTTGGTGCTCTTGGTGATTTGGTAATTTTTGGGTGATAGTACTAATGAGGTGGGATTGACTACTGACTGGGTGGTTGTTGATTGGTGTGAGGCATATATTGAGGTGATCGAGCATGGAATCAAAGATACAAGGTAGATGAGGACATGGATGGGTAGCAGGATGTGGGATTCATCCTTGATAATAGTTGAGTAATGAGGTAGGTGATGCCTTAAATTTTTAGATTAGTTGAGTTTGTTTATTTGATAGTTGAATGATGTTAGTTTTTGTTTATTTTGGTAGGGTTTTGATGGGTTTTCCCTAATTATATATTTTGGGTGTGATTTGGTAAAATGAGCAAGTAAGACTCAAAATTAAGGGAGTAGTTAGGTTAGGGGTAGGGTAGAGGGTAGGGATAGGTATATAATTTCTTGAATTTTGATGTTTTGGGTGGGTTTTAGGAAAGTGAGTGTGGGCATTGGTTATCAATGGTCACACAGAGTGACTATTGATGGTCATACCTGACTGTCGATGGTTAGACATGACCGTTGATGATCTACTACCAAATCTAAATGTTTACTTGACATCAAGGATTGGGCCCTTCAAGATCTTGATTACGAGGAGAGGGATGAGCATATGGATCTCTTGTATGGTGAAGATCAGGCCCTTACCAATTGGCATGCTGATAGTTTTAATTATAGGCCATTGTACTAGAGGTCTTGAGATGATAGATGTTTTATGATGATGATGGTAGTCTCCTATTTTACATTACCAAATTTGAGTAGTGGGTAGTTTTCTTATATAATATTGGGAGTGTTGGTGGAGATGTTGCTTAGTAGGATAGTGTTTGGATTGGCACCAATTTTGTTAATTCAAATATACAGGGAGATGTGGGGATTCTAAGCTCATTAGTGATATGGGATTAGTGTGGGGTTTGTGTTCCATTATTGGGCCTATGAGTATATTAGGGTTTTGAGGTTGATGGGGCTACGATAGGAGGGCTATGCCCAGATGGACTTTAGAGTGGGAGTTATGTGGTGGAGGGGTGAATATGCACTTACAAGAGTTAAAGGAAGTATGAGGGATATTGACTAGTTCAGGGATGCACTAGATGGGTTCATTACTAGAGACATGGTTTAGAGGACATATGTCAGCTTTCCTAGGTGGGATCACTACACTTGGCATACATTATCATTATAGAGCTAGAGATGGATCTATGAGAGGAGAGAGGGTGAGACTAAGCTTATCCCGTTTGACAAAGTTCGCATGTAGTTTGGCATGGTATAAAGGATTCTAGGTCTGTTCTTGAGGTATAGGAGGGTGGATGCTGAGTTTTTACTTTGTAAGCTATAGCCAGAGGAGGTGGTCCTAGATCATGAGGATCTATTTATTAGATTAGAGGTTGATTATGTTGGATTTATTGATGGATATGTGATATATTACCAAGCCCTTCATGTAGTAGTTGATTTTGGGTGGGATGATGGGGGTCAATAGGCCATGGATGTGGATCTAGCTAGTGGGGGTCCATAATTACAGGTATAGGTAGGGGCAACATTGGCTATTACATAGGCACATATTATAGCTTTATAGGGGTAGGTGGCCACATTGCAGGGCCAAATTATGACATTATAGGGCCAGGTTTCCATTGTGATAGGTGAGAGGGATCAGGACAAGACCTCAATAGGATTGGTGGCCTAGGAGGGACACTTTGAGATAAAGGGGAAGAGAAGTGGTAGTACCAACAAGATCACCAGGTACCATCCCTATGCCATAGTACATGGCCATAATGGAGGATTTGAGGTATTATGAGGCCATAGTTCTAACACAGTGTCCTGATTAGCCCTGATGGGGTGAGTATAGAGCTATCTTGGCAGGTGGGGTAGTTGTGATGACTCTAGGTTAGTGGAACACTTAGGTGGGTAGATATGTAGGCATCCCAAGAGGATAAGCACTAGACGGAAATGGTAGTGTAGGCGAGGTAGTGGTAATGGTGCCCTAGGGGCATGTTGTGATATGTCATGATGTATAGATATAGGTGTACATTATTTTAATACCCACCTGCATGCCAATACAACTAGATGTACATGTTTTGAGAGAGAGATATATACATTATTACATGTATTATTTATTTTTATGACATTACATATATGATGATGTGATGCTTATTTATAGATAGTTTTGATTTATGTTTAATGGTTACTGGTTTTGGTTTTGATGTTTATGCTTATACTTTATGAGATTTTGACTCAGTAGCTTAGGCTGTGATGATTATGGATGATGTTTTGTTTTGTTCATTGATATGATGTTTATTATTATGAATAGTTTGATTATGTTTATTAATATGGTTTATGATATGATGTTATATGATGTGATTTATGAGTAGGGATAGGATGATACTCATGGTTATAGATATATTATGTGGTTTATTTCATTGATTATGGATGTGATGTTTTAAATGTGGTTATGATGTTATGATGTCTATTGATTTTGTTTATGGTTATGATGTTTATGATTATGATCATGGCTATGTGTTGTATTAAATATGGTTATGATGTTAATGAAAGGACATAGAGCAAGTTAGATAACAAACTAGATATGGGAAAAGAGATGAAAATCATGAGACATGTCTACATGAACCAATGATGAGAGGATAAGGAAAAAGCGTGATGCTTTTTCATTGGTAAGGATAAAACAAAACCAAAGTTAGATTGGATTAGGAAAAATAGGCCTTTTAAATGCTTTACATTAGCATACTTTGGTTGATAAATAAGTATCTTGATAACATTGTGTCAAGTAAGCTCATAATCCTTTAATTTGTAAATGGTATAAAGGGGAGATGGGTGGTAGGTGAAGGGTAAATAGGTGATAGGTAAGGTAACCTTATGTGGGTGAGTTTTCTCCTTATATAGGTGACCTAAGAACCATATTAGACAAGCCCATGTCTTCATGCAAGGTGTAGACTAATTGATGTGGGAAGTCTACTAATGCTAGATATGAAAGCTAATTGTATCTTTCTTGGGATAGCTTATTATAATTTTGATATAGGGTTTTTTGTTATTGTTCCTATTTTGATAAGTTTATGAAGCTGATCAATGCAAGAAGCTTCAAATGATTGATTTGACAAATTTAACTTAGCCATCCTTTGAGGGAGTGGTCTAAGTTTGGGTTTGTTTATTTGGTATCTATCTTGTAAGGGAATAGTCTATCTTTTTAAGCAATTTTTAAGATTTTGGGTAGCTATCCTTCAAGGGAGCAATCTACATGCTATAAATGTTTGGCCCAAGTGATATTTAGTTATCCCAAATTTTTTTGATGCTAGGTTTAGACATGGACAAGTCTATATATGCTTAGATGTTTACCTTTATGAGGGAAAAACTTTAGCACAAAAGGTTAATGATAGGTGAAAGGGTTTTGAGAAACAATAACCATAGGATGCTATCTGATATGAGAAAAAAAGTATCCATGAGAACCATGTTATGGGTAGAGCCATGGTACCCATATTTAGGATTAGGCTATGACTATGATGGTTAATCCCATGGTTCTATGTTGTAATTGGTTGTCCTCAAAGGGATAGGGATAGGTAAGTCAAGGTGAAAATCTCATAAATCAAGGGATGAGCTTAAGTTAGACAAGAAAATGAATTTAATCCTTGTTTAATAAAATAAAGGATGTAGATGCAAAGCATTGAGAGGCTTAGGTTTTGGTTTTCCTTTGTGAGAGGAAAAATGATAAGCTCTTGATCCATACTTGTGGGTTATGATATAGGGTCCAAGCCAATTGAAAGCAAACTTGCCTCTCTTGCTTTTATCCATATTTGTGACATGTTGATTTTCCTTCAAGACAAGGTCTCCAATATTGAATTCTTGTTCTTTTAGGTTCTTATTATAGGTGCACTTAATTCACTCTTGGTAGACACAAAGATGGTAAAGCATTGCTAGGCAAGGTTTATCAAGTAGCTCAAGTTGTGCTAGACATTCTTGATGATATTCTCTCTTATAAATGATGTCTTGTAAAGATATAAGAAGATAAGGAATCTAGACTTTGAGAGGCAAAACTACCTCTGCTCTGAAGACTAGAGAGAAAGGGGTAGCACCCGTAGAGGTTTGAATGCTATTGTGATAGGCCCATAAAGTGAAAAGGATGTACAAGTGTCAATCCCAACCTAAATCATTGACCACTTTGGTTAACATATTGTTGAGAATTTTGTTAGAGGCTTTCGCCTATCTATTTTCTTATGGATGATAACGTGAGGAAAAGATTAACTTGATGTCAAATGCGTCACAAAGACCTTAGACTTGATTTTTTTTAAAGATTTTCCATTATCAGTGATGATATTATGGGGAACACCAAAATGATAAATGATATGATGATTGATGAAGTTAACTATCTTTTCAGCTTTGTTTGAGATGAGGGGAATAGCCTCCACCCATTTGGTGAAATAGTCGATGGTAGTGATGATGGATTGGTGCCACTATGAAGAATGAGGATTAATTTTCCCAATGAGATCGAGTCCCCATTGTGAGAAGGGCTAAAAATCCTTGGGTACTTGAAGTCTATGGGTAGGTGCATGATGTAAATTGGTGTGATGTTAACATTTAAAACACTTCATTACATATTCAAAATAGCCCTAGTTGAAGGTGAGCTTGTTATTGTAGTGTTTTTTCCCACTGAGTTTTTCCTACATGACCGTATGGCCATTCTATGTTATTTAAGCTTCCTTAGGTTAGTTATAAAGGGTCCATAGGCTAATTATATTTGATTTTAATTAGTTAATTAAGAAAATTAGAGGCTTCATCATGTTGCCCTAATTTTTCCTATATGTACCCCACTTTTACTTTTTGAAAGGTTAATGAATAATCTCTCAATCAATCGACTCATTCACATTTTGCAATAGATGGGTTAATGTATATTTTTCCTCTCTTAGAATTTTGGAGCTCTCACACTAGCTCACAAGATTCAAAATTGATTGCGTGAAATTTGTTCAAAGATCTTGGCACACTCTTTCATGGTATCAGAGCTATTTTGATAGTCTCATGCATCAAACTCCCTGGTAAGATCCTCCATGCATTCACCTTGCTAGTTTTTCTTCTGTCTTGGCCACCATTTTTGACTTTGAAGGCATTTTTTTAATCTGACTAAAAAATCATGTCGAAAGGACTTTAATGAAAAATATGTTTGCTTACATTTTTTGGGTTTTTTGAGATTTAAAATGTATTGTTTTTAGATTTTCTTAAAAATTAATTTCTTCCATCTGTTCAAACATCTGTATGGACAAAGTAATACAGCCTACAAACCTTGATTTACTCTCTATAGACCAAATCAAGTTCTTGAACTCCTTCAACTTCTCAAAATGTAATTACTTGTAATTAATCAGGTTCTCAAAGGGTGATTACTTAATTGCAGATCAAATTGGGTTTTCTAAGTACTATAACTTGTCTGCTAGACCCATTCAAGATTTTGGCATTACTTTGCTTCATTTTCATGAAGTTAGGTAAAGTTGTTTGAAAACTTTGAATTACTCTTGGAAGAAGTAATCAGGTTTCTCAAGGGTAATAACTTATAATTAATTGTGTTTATTCAGGGCAATAACTTATAAGTAATCAAGTTTCTCCAGGGCAACTACTTTGAAGTAATCAGGCTTTCTAGGGTTGATTAATTATAACTTTTTATAAGTAAATTATTTACAAAAAACTAAAGTAAAGTAGTTCAAAGAACCTGAAATACATTGAGGAGATGTAATCAGGTTTCTTAGGTTCAACTATTTATAACTTTTTATAAGTAATGTAGTTGGGAGATCCTGAAGTCAAGCAGTTGGAAGAACCTGAATTACACTAGAAAAAGCATTTAGGTTTTCAAAGAGATTCTACTTATTAATTTTTATATGTCATGCATCTACATGAATATGAAGTCAAGCAATTTCACAAACATGCATGATGTTCAAGGAGGTGTCAAATTTCAAGTGAAATGTAATGAAGAAATAGAGTAAAATTGTTTCCATTTTTGGATTTTTGGATGAAAGTCTGAAAAAAATCCATTTTTGGAAAGGGTCCAAGAATATGTGGGAGTAAGAACCTGTAAGTGCTATAAATTTCAATCCATATCTCTTTTTTGAGTGCTATTTTTTTGAAAGTGCATATTTTCTTGAGCTCTACACATTGGTGACATTATTTTAAGACTTGTGTAACACCCATTTTTTACATGGTGTAATAGCTTAAAACTCTCCTCAAACCTTTTTACCTTTCCTCTTGGATGAATTATTGGTAGTGGTCAGCATCCCTCTCATACTTTCTCAAACTGATTACTCATAGATGCATTCTTGGCTATGTCTAATGTCTAAGATTGAGCATGTGTGTATTATAACTTCAGGGGAGGTATTATTGATAGTTCAAGGGGTACTTGTACTATGTGATTTCTATTTTTTGCTTTCATTTCAATTTTTCAATTTGTCTCATTCTAATTTTCACTAATGGATTTAAACATCGAACCACTCACACTGTTTAACTAGCTAGAATGAAAGTCTAAAATACAACTCGGTTTGAGAGGTAAAAGACTCTATCAAATTACTATGGGTAAGGAAACTAAGCCATATATAGATGTGATGAGGCCTATGGGTTTCTATTCCTGTAAATGTCTCTTGACCTCTTATTTCATGTTGAATATGTAAAAACTCCAAATGAAGTCTAGACAATCTTGGATAAGCTTTTTGGAGTGCAGGACATCATGAGGGGTCATTATCTGGAGAATGAGCTCATCAAATTGAGCCCAAGTGACTATGACACCCTAAAATACTTAGTTACAAAGTTTAAATCACTGAGAATATAGTTGAAACAATGTGGCATTGAGAAAACAAATGACTAGTTGATTCTATCTGTGCTTGAAAAACTAGGTCATGACTATTTAGTTTTCATGTCTACATTTCATGCTACCAAATGTGCACTTGGATCCACTGAGAAAATGCCATCATTTGATGAGTTTATTGTCAATATAAATTGAGAGAAAGATAATTTGGTTCAAATGGGTGCACTGAAGTCTTCAAAATCACATGCCTTGATTATCAATCAAGACAAGAAGTAGTCTTCTAGTAATGGTAAATAGGAGAAGAAATAGTCTAAACCTGATCATAAGCATAAGAAGAATAAAAAAATTAGATTCCAAGCCAAAGGTATCATCAAATGAGTCCTCATCAAGTAGGAAACCTAAGAAGGAGAAACTCAAATGCAAATTTTATAAGAAACTTGGGCATGATGAATCTCAATGCATGAAAAAGAAGATTGACACCTTGACTAAGATGCTTGAGAAGAACATTAGTGTTCTTGAGTCCCCATCTCAAAACACATCAACACAAGATTATATAAAGGGTAAAGACAAAAAAGGGTTAAAATAAGGGAAAGGCACTAGTTTTAGTAGCTTCTTAGCCTTTGACTTGGGTTATTGACTCAGGCACTTCCTATCACATCGCCTCCTTAGAGGATATGTTTTTAAAAATAGAGCCATGTTCTATGCCTTCAATTATCATGGGTGATGAAACTTTAGTAGAAGTCAATGGTAAAGGATCAGTAAAAGTAAGTGATGGGATATTTAATGATTTTTTGTGTGTTCCTTCACTATCTACCAATCTTCTATCAGTATATCAAATCACTCACATAGGTGTAGGGAAGTGAGTTGAGTTCACACCTAATTCAGTGGTCATCAAGGAGTTGTACAGTGACACCATAATGACTTATGGGAAGGCTAATCATTAGTCTAGGCTATATACCTTCTCATAATTTTCCCCATATCAACCCTTAGCTACACTACTTACTCATGTAGATGGAGTGACCAAACTATGGCATGAACGGTTTGGCTATTTAAACTACCGTTACTTGGAGAAATTCAGTCATTAGGACATGGTTTTAGGGTTGCCTAAAGTCAAATTATTGGATGGCCTATACAATGGATGCATTATTGGTAAGCATCTAGAAGATAAATATGATAAGGGCAAAGTAAGGAGAGCCAAACATAAGTTAGAAATAGTCCATAGTGACTTAGCATATCCATTTACAAAACCTTCATTCAATAAGATAAGATACATGCTCACATTCATTGATTAATTTTTGAGGTAAACATGGGTGTTTTTTCTTAAAAATAAGTTTGAGGTATTTGATCACTTTAAGGACTTCAAGGCACTTATGGAGAAGCAGCTAGAATGTTACATCAAAATCTTAAGGATTGACAATGGTGGAGAGTATGTCAACAATAGGTTTGAGTAGTTTTGCACATCAGAGGGGATTCAAATGCAACACATAATTCCATATAGTCCTCAGTAGAATGGTATGGATGAATGTAAGAATTGTACCTTGAATAAAATCACCAACTGCATGATTTAATCAAAGTCTCTTGCTCCTTAGTATTGGTCTGAACTAATCAACTATGTGTGCTACATTCATAACTAAGTTTCACATAAAGCCTTGAAGGGAATCACTCCTTTTGAATCTTGAGATGGTCAAAAGCCCACAGTAGATCACTTTTGAGTGTTTGGATCACCATCAATGGAATAGATTCCCAAGAAGAAACACAAGGCAATGGACCCTCAGGGTCAGTCTTGCATCTTTGTGGGGTATGTAGAGGGTGTTAAGGGATATAAGCTTCTCTATCCTAAAAATCATGAGTTTTTCATTGAAAGGAGTGTCAAGTTTCATGAGGGCCCACTTGAACATAATCATGGCACTCTAGAATCTTCAAAAGTCTCACTGGACCTTGATTCCACTTCTAACAATGACGTAAATCCACCTCAAGATCCTCTTGATGATGAGGATGACTCTTATTCTTCAAGTTCAAGTGATGAGAGAAGTGCTGAGGATACTCCTCCATCTCACACTAAAACTATAGATGATAAGAAATCACCTCCTAATTCACTAATCTCATAAATTTTGTGTCCTATTTGGGATAGATAGACACTTCAAAGTGTTGGAAGATGGGTTGGAAATCCATCAGATACAAGGTGAACATGATCATAATTTCAAGGGACTTTACATTCCTACTTGGCCATTGTATCAGATATAAAAACCTTTCATGAGGCTTCTGTCATTCTAGAATGGAATTCTGCTATGCAGGAAGAGTATAATTCCCTAATCAAGAACAAAGCATGGGACTTGGTCCCTCTTCGTAAAGGAAGAAAATTATTCTTATGTAAATGGGTTTATCAAACCAAGTATGGTGTAGATGGGTCAATTGATAAGTACAAATATTTTCTGGTTGTAAAGGGGTTTTATTAAGTGCCTGGCATAGACTACACTGAGAGATTTTATCATGTATCCAAGATGATGTCTATAAGACTTAATCTAGCCATCACAATTACACATTGGTGGGACGTTCACCAAATGAATGTAAAGAGTGTTTTTCTACATGGTGACCTCAAGGAAGAGATATATATGGAGAAACCATAAGGATTTATGGGAGATACCTCCTTGGTCTATAGACTCAACAACGGACTCAAATAGGCCCCTAAGGCATGGTATGCCAAGATGGACTCCTTTCTCCTCATAGTTAGGTTTATCAAATGCCACTTAGATCTGAATGTCTACATCTTATGGTAGGATAATTATTTGTTGATCCTAGTTCTCTATGTGGATGACTTACTGATTATAAGAAGCACTTTCAGATAGATTTTCAATGACAGACATGGGATTGTTACACTACTTTCTCAAGATTGAAACCATTCAATTAGATTATGGGATAACTTTATCACAATCCAAGTATTCTCTTGATTTACTTGTAAGGTTTAACTTGGTTAATTGTAAGAAAAATCATACTCCCTTCTTGTCTGGTGTGAATCTTGAGGCTGATTGCACTACACCACTCATTGATACAACACTGTATTAACAACTCATGGGTAGTCTTATCTATCTCACACACATTAGATCTGACATATCCTATGTAGTTAGGTTGGTCTCTTAGTTTATGAAGAAGCCACATGAGTTGCACTAGAAAGTAGAAAAGTGGATTCTTCACTACATTAAAGGTTCACATAACTATGAGATACACTATGGAGTAAGAACAAAGGTTGATTTGATTAGATACATAGATTTAGATTGGGTTGGACATATTCAGAGTCAAAATTCCACTTCAGGCTATAGTTTCTCACTTAGTTCAAGTCCAACAAGTTGGTCAAGAAAGAAGCAACATGCAATTGCTTTATCATCCATAGAGGAAGAATACAGAGGGGTTGTCAATGCCACCACTGAAGCAATCTAGCTTCAATGGATTCTCACTGAGTTTGGTGTCCAATTTCATAATCCAACAATCATATAATGTGACAACCAAAGCATTATCCAAATTTATAAGAATCCAGTTCTCTATCAAAGGACCAAGTACATAGAGATTCATATGTATTTCATTAAGGATATTATCAATGAGCAAGTCATTTATCTTCAATACTATCCAACATCAGATTAGATTGTAGATATTTTAACCAAGCCCTTCATAGAGAGTAAATTTGTTCATCTATGAGCTCTCATTGGGGTTATGGCTACTCCACCTTCTTCTTCCTCCTATGGAGGTTCATCACTATATACTTGTGTACCTCATTAGGATTTCAATGTTGGGACCCAATTCTCATCTCACCTAAGCTACTTAAGGGGGGTGTTAGTGTATTGCTTTTTCCCATTAGGTTTTGCCTACATGGCTATATGGCCATTATATATTATTTAAGCTTCTTTAGGTTAGTTATAAAGGGTCCATAGGCTAATTATATTTAATTTTAATTAGTTAATTAGGAAAATTAGAGGCTTCCTCATGTTGTACTAATTTTACCTATATGTACCCCACTTTTCCCTTTTGGAAGGTTAATGAAGAATCTCTCAATCAATCGACTCAATCACATTTTTCAATAGACAGGTCAATGCATATTTTTTATCTCTTGGAATTTTGGAACTCTCACACTAACTCATATGATTCAAAATTGATTGCATGAAATCTATTTCAAGATCTTGGCACACTCTTTTAGGGCCAATAGTAGCCGAGGTGAAGGATACATTTAGCAATAACTAAACCACTAAAGTATCCCCCATAGATTTCATCATGCATCTCCTTGATATCATGGGAAGATTCATGGCTATATAGACAACAAAGAAGGACTATTGAAACCACATTTGTAAAGGATTCCTCCTAGTATAGTATAGTGAGAGGTATTTTGGATAAAATATATTTAGGCATTCTTAGAGAGGTTGGGAGGAACAATGTCAAGGCTGAGGTAGTTAAAGGTTTGTTCATACCAAGCATCTAATGGAGATTTCTCCATATGAAAAATGGTAGGGAGATCAGAATGGATATAAGAGGGTGTGATAAAATTATAGATGGTGACAAAGAGCTTATAATCGATATGCATAGATGGCATCTAGTAAGTAAGGGAAGCCTTTGTATCTATGAACTTGTTGTTAGATCATGGAACATATTAGATGAGGTAATGATCAAATGATGATAAGAGTACATCTACTAGTTGTTTGTACTTTTTCAAAACATCATTCTTACACTAGTAGGATCCATTGACCTAGTTGACCATAATTTGGGAATCACCAAAGACACTTATCATCTTAACTCCCAAGGCTAGAGTAGTTTGAAGACTTATAATAGAGAATTCATGCTCAGCCACATTATTGATGCAATCAAAATCAATTTTGAAAGAAAGGAGAAGAGGTTCACCATTAAGGGGAATGAGAATAACTCTAGAACCCCCACTATGCTAGCATTTCAAGCCATCAAAGAACATGGTCATTTGATAGATGGGATCTTCTTAAGAAAGAGTCATGATGGACTCATCCAAAAATATAAGAGGAAGTGGTTGGTTATCTAGAAAAGGAGATTTAGCCAATTGATCAGCAATGGCTTGCCCTTTTATTGAATTCTATTGAAAGAAATCAAAGTCAAACTCAGCTAAGAGCATGAGCCACTTATGTATACACTAGTTTTGATATGGTTTAGAGTGCATGTACTTGAGTGGGTCAGTATTAGTGATAATGAAAGTTTTGTGATTGAGGAGGTAATGACAAAGTTTGTAAGCCACAAAGACTAAGGTGAGGAAAATATTCTTAGAATGGGTGTACCAAGTCTCATACTGTATAAGTGTTCAACTTATATACTAGATAGCTTATTCTTTATTTTGTTCATCTTAGTGAGTGAGCATTGCCCATATGGAATGGTCAGTGGTAGATATATAAGGGTAGAAGGGTTGGTCCTCTTTAGGAGGGATAATAATGGGTAGAGAAAGAAGGTACGCTTTGAGTGAATCAAAGGCTTATTGATAGTCCTTAGTCCACTTAAAAGATGTAACTATCTTGAGAATATGGTGAAAGGGTTGACATCTATCTGATAATTGAGAGATGAAGCAATAAATGGATTAGAGCTTCCCTTGCAAGCTATGAAGTGGCTTAAAGTGGGTTGGAGCTAGCATTTCTAGGATTGCTCTGACTTTGGTTAGATCTACCTCAATTCCTTGAAGAAAGACAATAAAGCCAAGAAGCTTTCTAGATAAGACCCTAAAAACATATTTATTGGGGTTGAGTTAGACATGGAAATGGATTAGGCACTCAAATATAATTTTTAGAATATCTAGGTGATCCTTGTGATGTTTATAATTCCCAAGGAGATCATCTACATAGTATACTAGGATTTTATGGATGAGATCATGGAAGATGTAGGTCATCACATAGTGATAGGTTGCTCCATCATTTTCAAACCAAATGGCATAACCCTATAGAAAAAGGTCCCCCATGGGGTGATAAAATAGGTCTTATGATAATATTTTGGAATAATCAATATTTGATTATATCCTAATAAACCATCCATAAGAGATAACATCTCGTGGCCAGCTATAAGATCAACAAGCTAGTTAATGCTAGGCAAAGGGAAGTCATCATTTAAACAAGTAAGGTTGAGGTCATGAAAGTTAATATAGAGGCAAAGTCCCCCTATAGGCTTGGTGATGGGAATGATATTTGAAACCCATTGGGGATAGTCAATGGGTTAGATGAATTTGACAAACAAGAGGCACTAAAGTTATTCTTTGACTATAAGGGTTATGCAAGGGTGCATCCTATGAAGCTTTTGCCTAATTGGCTTAGTGTTAGGATAGATGATAATGTTATGAAGAGATATGGATGGGTCAATTTTAGGCATATACTGATAGGACCAAGTAAATTCTATGTTTCGATCATGAAGGAAGGAAGGGTAATCTTGTTGCTTCGTAGAATCTAAGGATTGACCAATCTTTAAAATGAGAGGGTTATTCTGAGTACCCAATTTGACATCGATAATAGATTCATTCAACATGGTTTGGTTCTTAGGAGGAAGTGATTTATGGATATAAGAATTCCCCACACTAAGATAGGTGAGAATGAAATCATCATCCTGACATTAGATGGTGTAAATGGTAGGAGAATCATTTTCTACCATTTTAGGATGAATGAGAGGAAATATTTTCATTTGGCCAACCTTTTGATAGGTTAGGGGCCCAAAATAATGGTATTAATAAAAAAATTATAAAAGATGGTATTGAAATCCTCAATTTTTGAAGGATATGGGGTTGGTGAGGATGGAACATCCTCATCAATGGTGGTAATGGGTTTAGGTGAATCAGTGGGTTCTTCTGGTGGTATGAACCCAAGGCCAAATAGCTCATGAGGTTTATGGGTTTTGATCAAAGGTAACTCATGAGGTCCATGTTCATAATGGTTTAGGCCAAATACTTTCCAAGCACACTTGTGAATGTACAATTTGGCAAATACAGGTTTGTCTAGATAGGAGAAGTCAGAGGTAAATGGTTGGGTGGAAGGGGTAGTGGTAGAAGCAAGAAGTGGATGATCAAGTCCACCATAGATTAAATTGGTTTGATGGTTGGGTGGCATGAAAGGAATGATGGTTCTAATGTTAGGGTCATAACTAGGATCATGGTCAAGGTTCCCATACTCTTAAGGAGTAGGGAAATCATCAAAATCTAAAAGATGATATTCCCCCAATGAGAGATGTTAGAATGTGGGTTACAAGGGGTCCTCTATGGGGATCTGAGAAGAAGGGATAAATGAGCTAGTTGAAGCTTCATCAATGGTAGGGGTGGAGTCATTGGTGGTTGATGGTGAGGTGGATGAATGAGGAAGAGGAATGTTATTGGGTTGATATGTCACGTTTCAAGGTGTGAAAGGACTAAGGTCAACTTGTGTGGTAATGACTTGACCCTCATGTTCAAACTTCACACATCGATGTAAGGTAGATGGGACACATCTCATGGCATGGATTCAAGGGCATCCAAGTAAGATGCATAAGAACTTGCCTTCTATAATATAAATGAGGTCTAAAATTGTATGAGGTCCTAAGTGGATGTGGAGGATGGTTGTCCCTAAGGTAATGGCCATAATATCATTAAAGGAACAAAAAAATTATTGTTGTTTCTAACATGATATCCTTAGGCAATCAGAGTTGGTCATAAGCATGAGAGGAGATAATGTTAATACTAGCTCCTCCATTGATTATCACCATTTTGATGTGGGTTTGATTGATATATACAATGCTAAAGAGGGTAGGATCAGGATCTTTAGGATGAATAAAAAGTATTTTTGAATCTTTGAAAGTGACAAGGGTGGAAAGTTGAAGGGCTCCAACAAAGGCTACAAGTGGTTGAGGATATTCAGATTGAACCTATATAGATTACAGGATATCTATTAGTCTTTGATGCTGAGGAGATGAGGTGTTAATTAATTCATACAAACTCATCTTCAATGGTGTTTGGTGAAGTTGTTTCAACACTACATGTTGAATATATTTAGAAGGGTTGGAAGGAGAAGTACCCAAAATGGATTCCTTAGGTTTTGGTGAAGGTGAAGGTGTTTGGGTTCAATTGAAAGGTTTAGGAGTGGAAGGATATATCCATGGAATGGACACTTTGGCCTTCCCTTATCCTTTTTTTGAGCTTATGATAGGGTGACCATATGGATAGTGTGGATGAGGGGATATGTTGGGTTAGAAGACTACTTCGGTTCCTCCTCACTCTTAGGTGAGAGTGTGGGATTGGTTAAGTTTTGGATAGGTTTGTCTAGTGGTTGGGTTGGTAATGGGCTCAAGGTAGGTTCATCTAATAACATATCATCCTCATCCCATAAGTTATGGACAATGTTTGCAATTTTCTTTGTCATGTGTAGGTGTTCTATGGTATGAGTAGATTAAACTATCATTAAACCAAGATGGTTTAGGTTTTGAAGGGTCAAAAGGTCTGATAGGTGGTAGGATTAATGAAGAGGTTTGTAACAACCTTTTTATAATGGTTGAATAATATTTAAGCAAAGGTGTTGGGGGTGTTGAGTTTATGGTTTTAGGAGTGGGAGCCTTCTTAGAAGTAGGCTTAACCATGAAAGTTGTAGGTGGTGGAATGGTTTTGGTAGGTGGTTTTGGTTGGGATTTCCTGGTTGTGGTTGGTTTTGAGGTGGATGATTTGGGGATGGATGATTTGGATGATGAAGGTTTGAATATAGACGCGAAGGTAGAGGTAGATAGGTTAGTTAAAAATGATGGGGAGTTTGATGATTTAGTGGTGGTAGATAAAGGTAAAATGAAAGGAGAAGGTTTAATTTGGGTAGTTGTGGGAGTGTTTACCTTCTTTTTAGAAGGATGAGATCCTAGGATGGTTGAAGGATGGGGTCCTAAGATATAAGTTAAATGGGAAGGAGGTGGTATGGCTCTAGTTCTAGGTGGGAGTTTGGGTGACTCCACCTTCTTAGTTAGTTTGGTTAAGGTTTTCTTTGGTGGACTGGATGAGTTTAAGTCCAAAGTCAAATATGGATGAACAAGGCTAAGCGTAGGAAGTATTCCTAAATTATTGATATGTTTAGTTATATAGGTGTAAGGTGATTTGATAATATTGGATGAAGGTGGATTGGATAGTTCCCCTATGTTTTAGAGGAAGAGGTGTTTGATGAAGGGTTTGAGGTGATGATAGGTTTAATGGTGGATGAAGTTGAGGTTGAAGGTTCATGTTTGTTTTGATATGGGAGCCCAAGATGAGGCCAAAATGTGGCTCTATCAAGATTGTCTTGGGAGGAGAATTATAGGCTTTGGACTAGTCTGAAGAAGGGTTTGTAAACTAGTTTAATTCCTTGGTCATTGGTTTAAAATATTAGGCCCATAGGTTGAGGTGAGGAAATAATTTCTTCACCTTTGTCCTTGATGGAAGGTTTCAAGATTTGAGAAGATGTTTCCTCCATGGAGGGAGCAAATAAGGTGATCTCTTCTTTTAGAATGGTTTCAAAAGAGAGAGTAGGTGACTCCATGATGGGGGTGGAAGGTGTGATGGCCTTAAGTGAATTAACAGAGGTGGTGAATTCCTTTGTTTGGGTGTCCAAAGGAATTGAGGGAGATTCCACCACTTCAATGAGTGGAGTGGAGGAAGAGGTAGTTGAGGCAATGGTTTCCTCCTTTGGTATCTCTATCAAAGGAGAGGTGGGTGGGTCCATGGTCTCATCAAGTAAAGAAAGAGAGGTGGTTTTTTCCTCCATTTGGGTATCCACAAAAATGGTGGGTAATTCCACCACTTCAACAAGTGAATTGGAAGAAGAGGTATTTGAGGCAATGGTTTTCCCAATGATAGGTTCACTGATAATAACATTGAAAATATGGACCTCACAAGCGTGAGATGATTCCAGTTTATTGCTATCATGGTTGGTAGAAGGAAAATGATTAGGGAAATATTGCCAAAAGATGTCAAGGGATTGATTAGAGGGTGCATTGGGATTATCAAATACAAGTTCTCCCTTATTAATCAAGTTTTGGATAATGGTTTTGAAGGTGTTACACCTACTAACGTCATGTACAATGACATGATAGAAAACACATAAATCATTCTAATTATACCAACTAGGTGTAGGGTAAGAAGCATCAAATTTTTTGGAAGGTTTGATAGGGGAAGTTGTATGATGTTGGATTTGAGAAACTTGTCCAAAATTGAAGCATAAGACTCCCCTAGTGGGTATATTGTTTTTTGGCATCTTGGTTTTGAGTATGGATTTGTTGATTAGAGGAGTTAGAGGAATTAGTTTGGTTGGGTTTGTTAACTATTGGAGGTGGAGTAATTTTAAAGACTATCATGTTTGTGGTTACATTTAGTTTGGTGTCGGGGTGGTTAGATTGGTTGGTGCTTTTGGATAATGAGGGATCATTGGATTTGAAGCTAAAATTTTTATTTCTCAATTTCAATTTTCCCTCATCAATGGATCTAATTTCTAGTTTGCATGCCATGGTGAAATCCTCATCAAAGGTTCTGAATGTTTAATTCTATAGAATAGAGATAATGTGTTTGGCACAATCCTAAAAGAAAATTTTAATCAACTCAGGTTGGGGTAAAGAGAAAGAGAGTTGGTTGATAAGACCTCTCCATTTAGCTATGAAATTGGTTATCGATTCATCATCAAATTTCCTAATGGAATAAAGGTCGGTAATAGAGACATTCTTAGATATAGTGACTTAGAAGTGATATAAAAAGGTTTGGGCAACTTGGGAAAAGGAAAATATGGAGTGCTTGGTGAGAGAACTATAACAATCTAAGTCTAGTCTAGATAAAGACATAGGAAAGGTGCAAAGGAGAAGATCATCGTCATATGCAATCAAGTAGAAATAATGGCAAAATTCTCTTAAGTGTTGTTGGGGGTCCTCATTATTTTAGAACTTGGAAAACTTGGTTAGTTCCCATTGAGGAGGATAAGGTTGGATAAGAATGGATGGGTGAATAGGTTCATTGTAGATTTGATCATAAGATAATAGGTTATGAGCCCCAAAAATAGATGACTCTAGGTTGGTCATTTTATCCATTAACATTTTCACCAAATCCATTTGAGGTTTGGAAGTTCCATAATTGTGTGGTAGGTTTTGTTGGGGTTGGGTAGATGCAATATATGGATAAGTGATGGAAGGTTTAATTGATGCCACATATTGGTAGGTGGTCATTAAAGGTTGGGATGATGCCACATAAGGGTTAATGGGCACAAAAGGTTGGGTAGAAGGTGTTATGTATCCTTGTGGATTAGGAACATATTGGTAGGATGTCATGGGTTTTTTTTGAGGGATTGATATGAGTTGATTTGGAGGTATTAATGGGTTGGTGGATTGAGGTTGAGTGGTAAATCTTGTAATAATAGGTGAAAGAGTATGAGGTATGGAAAACACCTAATTTTGAAGTGGAGTGGAAATTGGTGGGTTGGTAGTGATAAGGGGAATGGTGGAAATAGGGGTAGAAGATATCCCCCTAGTGAATGAAGTATGGGTAACAAGAGGTGAGGTTTCCCCTATGTTGGAGGTGTTGGTTGGTGTAGGGGGTGCTTGGTTATGGGTTGGGATGTTTGATTGATTTTGGGTGGAGGTAGTGGATGGGATATTGGTGGAAGAAGATGCTTGGGTGATCATAGGTTTGGTAGAGGTGGTACCATTCATAAGATGGGGAGGCATACCATAAGGTGGATCCATAGGAGGAATCAAAGTAGTAGGGGTATGGTGAGATAAGGTGTTGAGGTAATGTTGGAAGGCCATGAGGTTGTTATCAAGGAAGGTGGAAAACTATTCATCTCCCTCAGCAACTATCTAAGGCATGATAGGATGGAGAGAAATATGATGAGAACTCTCAATATCCGAAGTGTAATCCATAGAGGAAGAAGAAGAGGAAGGTGGTTCTTAGTTGATTTGATTCCTTAACTATTTTATAGTAAAGACCATATGAGGAATAGAAAATAAATGACCAAAAGCTCACAACTGAAATATAAAGCAAGCAAAAGAAAAAGATCTCAAGGAAATCAAAACATACATTAGAGTGCATTTAGAAACATAGGATTCTTTTTACATGACTTTTATCGTATGCCTTAGAAATTGTGAATAAAAACTTTGGTTTATAGATCAAGTACTAGATAGAAAATTTAAGGTTGGTTTTAGGTGTTAAAGGCTCTCAAAAATAATATGTATTGGAAATAAATACATGGCTTGGTATTAGGGCCTACCCCCTCACTTCACACACTACAATGATAAGGGTGTTGGGTGATTAGATAGTATATACCAATTTCTAGAGTTTATACTCAACCAGAGAGTTGAGTTGGTTCTCCCCTTGGTAATGACCTCAGAGTAAGATTGTCAAAAAAGGTTAAGGTTACTGCTAGGTGATGAAATCCTAGTTGGGCCTGGTCTCATGTTTATTTTGATGTGTTGATTGATTATGTGGTTCGGTAAAGTGTGTGATAACAAGAGTGAAACTATGATTGATTAATTTGCTTTTAATTTAACTAGATGAACTAAAAATATGCAAGCAATCAATGTATGCAAGGTTTATTTTATACCTAAAAGAAATTTTCAATTTCTTTGGATGAGAATAGAATAAAGGAAGAAAAGGGGAACCTAGATGCTATTGGGTCCCACCGAGCATGCCAAAATGTTTCTCTTAATTTTTGCTCATTTATTAATATAGGAAGAAGGTAAGAAACTAGTAATAAGGGTATGGTAAAAGAACATAGTTGTTGATGTGCTCATAATTTAGATGAGTATGGAGAGATCCTCTTTGTCTTAGGAGGAATAACCTATAGATAAGAAAGTACTAAAAAAAGGGGTTGCTAGAAAGATAGTTAGGTGTGTTGTCCCCAAAAAATATCACTCATTATTGGGACAACATTTGAACTATTTTGGTCCTATAGACCAAAATTGTCTCTTCCCTTTTCAAAATTTGTCCTGGACATTCACAATCCTCAAATTTTCAAGCTTCTCAGAAATCTACAAACTCTGCAGGCTTAAATCTATGGACTCTTCAGGCTTAAATCTATGAACTCTATAGGAAGAGAAATCTATGAACTTTGTAGGCCAAGTTCAATGGGCTTTATAGGTTGATTTCTATAGACTTGATTTCTATGGACTCTGCAGGTAGGTTCATTTCTATAGGTTCAAAGGCTTTTGTAGGTGGGTTCAACCAAAAGAATCAGTTTCTAACACTATCATTTTTAGGATTGGTTCAGTGCCTTGGTTCAATCAAAAATTTCTATCGACAAGCATTTAAGCAAAAGAGGCTTGAACCATTAAACTGTTGAACCGTTGAATCATTTTGGTTCACTAGGTTCAATGCTTTCAGTTCAATTGGTTCAACGCTTTCGATTCAATTGGTTCGTTTGCTTTGTTTTAACATTTTGGTTAATCCTTTGGTTTAATCAAATGGTTCATTAATCAGTTCAAGGCTTTGTTTGAACCATTGAACCAAATCTTGGTTCAACGGTTGGTTCAACATCTTTTGGTTCAAAGGTGGGTTTAAACACATGGTTCAAAGGCTTCGTTTCAACCGTTGAACCAAAACTTGGTTCAAAAATTGGTTCAAACAAATGGTTCATCGTATTAAACCATTTTGGTTCAAAGCTTGGTTCATCAGCTTGGTTCAATGTTTGGTTCAACCAAGCGGTTCATTATCGTGGTTCAACATCATGGTTCAACGAAGTGGTTCAATGGAGCGGTTCACTCAGATAGTTCAAAGGAGTAGTTCAAATGAAAAAGTTCAAAGATCCTCCTAAAGGACAAAGTGCCCTTATAGAGGACACTTGGATGAAAAAATTACCCTTCAAAAGGGTCATTTTCAAAGAAGCCTCAAAAGCTAAATTCTTTCGGATTTTTGTTTAAGGCATTTGAAAAAGACTAAGGCAATAAGCAATTCCTTCAAACTTTTTGTTTGAAGGAATTCCTTTAGACAAAAATCTCGAAAGAATTTAGAGAAGTTGCAGCCAGAAAGCCTGAAGAAATAACCAAGGCTAAAGTGATAGGAACATTTTCTGTAGACTTTTTGTCCGCAAGAATTTGTTCGGGGAAAATCCCTGTAGGAAACCCGTGAAAGGCTGCTGAAGGACCCCAAAGGGCAGGTGCCCTTGTGGGGGACTCCCAAATTATGAATATAAGGACACTTCCCCGAAGCCAAAGGGTCACCTTTCCTTCGAGAAGATGTAAAACAAGAAGCCCGAAGGCCATTCAAAGACTGCCCAAAGGGTAGATACCTTGCAGGGAGCTCTTATTAACCCAAAGCAGATAATTTCTTAAGGCCTAAAAGGGCAGATTCTTTCCAGGAAAGTGCCAAATAGAAAAGCCAAAGAAGGACCAAGGGGTGACGTGCCTGAAGACGTCAAATTCAACACAGTGAACTAGCCATTGAAAACATAGTGACGGGCGCGCGAATTTCAATTTTAAAGCTCATAAAATAGCCATTGATCCTTTGAATCTACAGACCCAAATGCATTCACAGACTTCAAGGCCAAGACCAGAAGAAAGTGAGGAAGGAATAGAATAGCAAATTGAATCTAGGAACTGATTTAATTAACCAAAAAAGGAGGAATGATGAAGGTAGGATCAGATCACCAGGTGGACATTGAAAGTTGTAAAATTTCAATAGCGTGACTTGTTTCTCTGCATTGATAAAATCAAATGCGTAAATGCCCCTAAGTTCTAGCTTGTCTTCTTAACAGATTCCAATGCAACATGATGTGTTATTGTTCTCGAGTCCTTCTTGAAGAGGCTATATAAGGGGCTCTCTTCTATTGTAAATGGATCTCTTTTTGACAATCAGAATGAAACTCTGCCCAAATTGAAAGGCATTTTTTGAGACTTTGAGCTCAATTTGTTGATCATATTTTGTTATTTGAATAAGAAAGCAAGTGATTTACTAGACTTTGTGCTATGATATCTTTGTTGTTGAGAAAACTATTCTTATGTCTTTTTCCTTAATATATCTTCTGTTCCTTTAATTTAACAAGCAGAATTAGTGATAGCAGTTAGGAAGGTGTCCTAAAGAGTCAACTGTGGAGAGACTTTGTGCCCCCATAATTGCCTTTAGTTTGTTTTCTTTTTATTTCTATGTAAAGGACCTTGGGATGACTTTATTCCCTCATTGTCCTTCATATCTTACTCTTGAGAAATTCAGTTGGAGACGTTGTGCTGCATCTTGATTTGCTAGTTACTACATCTTTTGCTACATTTTTCTATTACTACCTAGAGTATTCTTGTGGTTTGCTGAATAGTACTTCTGAAAGAAGAGGAGTGTTGTCTGTCATTTCCCTTGAGTTTTTCCTTTGATTTTCACACATCATATTTGAATAAAGAGAGATGGATGGTTTGTCCTACCCTTGAGTATTATTTTCTATATATATATATATATATATAGCCTATCTATAGGGAACCTCCCCTTGATGAGAGGAGAGATCAGTCTCCTTCTGATGTGGTATACCTACACATTTGGACAACTAATCTTCCTACTTTAGCTGATCAGACCTATTTTGTTTATCAGTACGCTGGTCGACAAAATATTCAATCAACAATTTTTGGTGACTCTGCTGGGGATATAAAATCCATCATCTATTTATAATCTATCCATTCACCTCCACACTAACTAAGAAAGAATGCACAATTTAAAGCCTCAAGATTTAACTGAAGCAAGGTCAATTCTTTTCCATTTTTGTTTCACAATCTGGTAGATTCAAGGTATACACGAAGCTAAAGGGCTAAAGGTATTGTTGACCCTGTATACGAGTTGGTACAACAAAGTGATTTTGATATGTTTCCTTCACCATCTCATCTCCAACAAACCAAGAGTTTTCCTCCTACTAAAGTCAGATCTCCATTGCCAGATGAAGTATCTACTTCTATTATTGATAAAGCTTTGCCAATAATTACCCCTCTAAGATTTTTTATCCCTCCTTTTCATAATCCTACAATGGCAGTTAAGGCCGCTAGGGTAATGATTTTGGTCCTCTCAATCTTACTCCACCTCTACATGAGCTTCCACGCATTTCAAAGAAGAATTTCCCCAAATTCTATGGTGATGAAAAATTTCATCCTGATGAACACATTGCAGCCTTCAACATAGCTTGTGGAGTAATCGGAGTAGAATTTGAAGATGTAGCAGTCAGGCTATTTGTAGAAACATTAAAAGGTGCTGCTGTAGATTGGTTTTATCATCTATAGGCTTAGTCAGTAACTGATTGGAATACTCTCAAAACTATGTTTGAAGTCAGATTCAAACTTGCAGAAGATGCACATGCACTTCTAGCTCAACTTACACAGATGAAGAAAGAACCTTACGAGCCTATAAGAGATTTCATAGCCAAATTTGACAAATTGAGAAATAGAATTCCTATAATATCTCGACTTACAGCTAAGAATCTCAAATGCTTTTTCATTAATTCTCAGCTACTTGAAGTAAGTTTTCTCTTGAGATGTGCTAGTCAAATAGATCTTGCTATAGCTCAACATTTGGCCACTGAAGTAGAAGATGATCTCATCTTAGCAGGGAAGATAAGAAGAGATCCAAATAGAAATAAAGCTTCAAAATATTTTGAATATGCATCTACAGGCACCATAGATCCAATGGTGCAAAAATTGGCAAATGAGTTGCTTGCTCTCAAAAATAAAATGGCTCAATGAATGTATTCTACTCCTTCATACAGAAGGACATTCCCAAATTAGTCATATCAGGGCAATGCTGCCAAGAATCAAAGACAAAAGAATCACCTTCCTCCCCCACAAGGGAAACTTGCCCTGGAAGCTCCTCTAACCAATTCAACAATGGGATATCTTGAAGTAGAATCAAAGTTCTCTTTCCAGCCTGAATTGAATCGAGAAAATGATGATGATCTCCATGAAGACAATCAAGAAGAATCAACTGGTGACTCCCACATTGGTTTCTTGAACTACCAGGATGAACTCAAAAGCAAAGGAGAAGCTTTTGATGAATCATATACAATGTTTACCAGGTCCAAAAACTAATCAGTCCATCAAGTTGATAAAGAGAAGATAGAAGAGCAACCACAACTAGCAGTCATGATTGCTAAGTGTGGAACCACTTTGCCCTTTCAGTCAAAGGATCCAGTAATCACTAAAAAGGCAAATACATCAATTTTGCCTTCCCCTTCTACTTCAAATTTGTAAACCAGCCCACCTCCCATCCCTCCTAAAACTTAGAAAGTTGAAGTACCTTTCTTTGTACCTAGCTCAATTCAACCATTTGACATAATCGATCATGTCAAAAAGACAAAAATACAAATGTCTGAGTTTGAATATTTGCAGTCCAATCTTGATCAATTGAATAAGCTGGTCTAATATGTCAAAAACCAAACTATCCCTGTAGGATAAAAGGCTAAAAAGGTAACTCCTAATTCTCCAAAGAACATGCCTATTCCAAATAATCTGGTCATTACTCCCCCAGCTGCTCCTAGAAAAATAGAACCTTTCTATGTTTCCCTGTTAATTAATGGCCACATGCTGAGTAACTGTATTATAGACTCAGGCGCATCTGATAATGTCATGCCTACTAAAGTAGTTGAGTCTTTGGGTCTCACACTGACCAAGACATTTGGAAGATGTTTCTCCATGGAGTACAAGCAAGTACCATTGTTGAGGCAAATCAAAGATGCCCAATTTGCATTTGAAGCCTTTCCAGACAAGAGAATCAAGATGACTATCTTGGTGGCTAACATCCCAACATCTTATGGCATTTTTCTTAGAAAAAATTTCTGCAAAGACGTGGGAGGAGAACTAAGCATGGATCTATCTGAGGCAAGGATCCCTGTCCAAGGTGTAATGAAGAGGTTGCTCCCTGAAAAGGAAGCAAAATATGTGGTCACCCAAACATCAGCCCCTGAAGCTCAAATCCTTTTTGAATCCGTAGGTATGGGTAACTATTTTCTATCTACAGATGAAGTGCATGAAACACTTGATATAATTCTTGAAAGGGTCAACTCAAAAATCAGTTCATCTAGAACAACAAAAGAACTAGTAGGCTACAATATAGACCAAGAAGGATCCTCCATCTCTGATGAAGGAAAGTCTAAAGAAAAATTAGTATCAGATGAGATATAGACTTTGGAATTTGATGGTAGCTATTCCTCTACCAATTCAAGAGCTAGGATTGTGTTGATATCTCCTCAAAGATATATGTTTCCTTCATCTTACAAATTATAGTTTAGCAACACTAACAATATAGCTGAATACGAATCTCTATTGCTTGGCATGAAGGCTGCTCAAGAAAAAGGCATCATGTTTCTTCATGCCAAAGGGGATGCTGAATTAGTGGTTTTTCAAGTGAGGAACTTATACCAAACCAAGAATGAAAGATTACGCCACTACCCTAACTTGGTTTGGGACCAAATTGAAAGCTTTGATGCTTTCAACATTTCTTCTATACCCAGAGAGTCTAATGACAGAGCTGATGCACTTGTTTTTTCAAGAACTCTCTTAGTTCCTCATTCATATTTCAAAAAAGATAGGTATACTATTGAGATGGTCTATAGACCAAGTGTTCCTAACAATGCTAATCATTGGCAAGTATTCAATGATGATCATTAAATCATTGTCTTTTTGGAATGAAAAGATAATTTTGAACAACTATGTTTTAAAGGTAGTGAATCTCAAAAGAATGAATCTGTCTCTGAATCCAGTTTAGATATAGATGAAGAATTCTTACAGCTGAAAGGAAACAAAATTCCCAAAAGCCTAGTTTCTCTTGAAATGTTGTTTGACAAGCATGATAGATTCATCAAACAACAAAAAATAGACTCGAGTTTCTCTTAGGGATTCGATCAAGTGAATCTGACTACTAAAGAAAATCCCAAGATGATCAATATTGGTAAGTGCTGCACCCCTGAAGAAAGATTCAAGTTTACCTCTTTACTCCATCAATACATAGATGTCTTAGCATATTCTTATGAAGACTTGAAGTCTCTCAGACCTGATGAAATTCACCATGACATTCCTCTCAAGGCTGACTCAATGCCCTACAAGCAAAAATCTAAATAGTATAATTCAAAAATATCAGGTACTATTTGTCTGAGATACAAAAAATGTTAAATGCTAGAATCATCTTCTCAATCCATCATTCCACATGGATTGCAAACATAGTGCCTGTAAGGAAGAAGAATGGTGAAATTTGCATTTGTGTAGATTTAAAGAATTTGAATCAAACATCTTTGAAAGATAATTACCCTTTACCAATTATGGATCAAGTGCTTCAAACAGTGACAAGTTTAGAGATGTTATCAATGCTGGATGGCTTCTCAGGATATAATCAAGTTGAAGTTGGTGAAGCAAACCAACACAAAACTACATTCACCACACCTTGGGATACATTTGCATATAGAAGAATGCCTTTTGGTTTAATAAGTGCTAGTGCTACCTTTTAGAGAGCAATGGATATGGCTTTCTAAGAAGAGATTGGTAAATTCATAGTGGTATACCTTGATGACTTGAATGTCTTTTCAAAGTGTCAATCTGATCATGTACGCCACTTACAACAAGTGTTGGAGTGCTTCCGCTAGAATGGTATTTTCTTAAATCCTAAAAAGTCTATTTTTGGAGTAACAGAAGGGAAACTCCTTAGACATATTGTGTCCAAAGAAGGCATAACGATTGACTCAGATAGAGTCAAGTCTATTCAAGAACTTAATTTGCCTACAAGTAAGAATGCTATTCATTCTTTCTTCAGAAAGGTGAATTTATTATGGAGATTCATCCCCAAATTTTATGAGAAGACTAGACACATTGTGAACATGATGAAAGGGAAGACCATGTTTAGTTGGACTAAGGAAGAAAAATCAATATTTCAAGATATCAAAAATGCCATTGCTCACGTACCTACCTTGGTTTGCCCACATTACAACAAAGATTTCATCATATACAGCTATGCATCTAAACACACTCTTTCAGTAATTCTTGTTCAACATGACAAGGAAGATATGGAATCTCATATCTCTTTCATGAGTTACCCTCTCAAAATCCATGAGATGAAGTATTCAAATATAGAGAAGCATGCTTATGCCTTGGTGAAAGTAGTCAAACATTTCTGCTTCTATATTCTGAATTCACACACTACTGCTTTAGTTCCTGACACTACAATCAAGTCTATATTAACTCAATAGGAGTTTGGCATGAAAAGAGGTAATTGGATTACAAAGATCCAAGAGTTTTATCTAGACATCAAGCCAACAAAGATGGTCAAGGGTAAAGGCCTATGCCAATTAATTGCTGACAATAAGCCAAAAGACACACAACATGAAGAAACTAAAGTAGAAGAGACTCCAATAGTCCTTTTTGTCTCCACTACCAATGAGTGGTATCCAGGTATCTCTCATTTCCTTACTTATGGTGAATGTCTTACTCATTTGTCTTACAAAGAAAGGAGGACTATCAAGTTGAAAGCTGCCAATTTTGTCTTTTGGGACAATGGCTTGTACAAGAGAAGCATAGATGGAGTATTCCTTCCCTATGTAGACAAAGAGAAACAAAGCCAAATTTTGAAATCTTTCCATAATCTGGCCTATGGAGGACATTTTTCTGCTCCTATGATTGCTCACAAGATTCTGAGCCAGGTATTATTGGCCAACTCTTTTCCAAGATGCACATAAGTGGGTGAGAAAATGTGAACTCTGTCAACAATTTGTTGGAAGACCCAAGTTAGCTGCTATGCCTCTCAAGCCAGTGATCATAGAAGAACCTTTCCAGCAATGGGGGATTGATTTTATTGGGACAATAAACCCATATTCAAGTGCTGGACATGATTATGTCCTTACAACAACTGACTATTTCACCAAGTGGGTAGAAGCAATTCCAACTAAGCATGCTACTTCAGAAGTTGTATGCAACTTCCTCAAAGAGAACATCATTTCCAAGTTTGGAGTTCCAATCAAAAATTTTACTAATAATGTATCTTGTTTCACCTCTCAAGAGATTACACAATTCTATTTCCATTATGGAATTATACTCTCTCACTCTTCTGATTATTTTCCACAAGGGAATGAACAAGCTGAATCTAGCAATAAAAACCTGGTAACTATCATCAAGAAGCTAGCAGATGACAATCAAAGGACATGGCACAAAGCATTGGTTGATGTTCTATGGGCAGACAAAATCACACCAAAAAGGGCAATTGGTATGTCTCCTTTTCAACTTCTTTATGGTATCAATGTTGAGATACCAATCACCTTAGAATTGCTAGCCTTGAAATTGGCAAAGGCAATTAAAGATCAGACATATGAAAGTTCTCTTGATAAAAGAATCATTTGCCTAACTGAGCTGGAGGAACAGAGAACCATGGTGGTGGATAGAATTGTTGCTCATCAAAGTCTGGTAAAGAAACTCTTTGACTAGAAGGCCAGAAATCATGATTTCCAAATTGGGGATCAAGTCCTACTATGAGACAAAAGGAGAGAACCAAAGGGGATGCATGGAAAGTTTGACTCCCTTTGGAGAGGCCCATTTATAATTCATCAGCACATTGGTGAAAACATATTTCTATTAAAATATCAACATGGCACACTCTTTTCTCTGCCTCACAATGGGTAGCATCTGAAACACTTCAACTCTTGAAGTATCAGATCATTACATCTGTATATATGTATATTTGTATAGTTTTTAATTCTATTTTGTTTTGTTTGTTTCCATTTTTGATACCTTTCATTTCTGGGTAGCATGACTCCATAACCCAATGGTACACATGAAGACACTAGAGATTTTGGATTCTACTCCTTTCAATTCTTTTTGTAATTGATAAAAATTCCCCAACTGGAGCTAGCTATTGTCCCCCAAAAATATCACTCATTATTGGGACAACATTTGAATTATTTTGGTCTTATAGACCAAAATTATCTCTTCCCTTTTCAAAATTTGTCCTGGACATTCAAATTCCTCAATTTTTCAAGCTTCTCAAAAATTTATAGACTCTGCAAGCTTAAATCTACAGAATCTACAGGCTTAAATCTATAGACTCTATAGGAAGAGAAATCTACAGACTCTACAGGCCAATTTTAATGGGCTTTACAGGTTGATTTCTATAGACTTGATTTCTATGGACTCTACAGGTAGGTTCATTTCTACAGGTTCAAAGGCTTTTGCAGGCAGGTTCAACCAAAAGAATCATTTTCTAACACTTGGTCATTTTCAAGATTGGTTCAGTGCCTTGGTTCAATCAAAAATGTCTATCAGCAAGCATTCAAGCAAAAGAGGCTTGAACCATTGAACCGTTGAACCGTTGAACCATTTTGGTTCAATAGGTTCAACACTTTCAGTTTAATTGCTTCAACGCTTTTAGTTCAATCGGTTTGTCCACTTTGTTTTAACATTTTGGTTCATCCTTTGGTTCAATCAAATGGTTTGTCAATCGGTTCAATGCTTTGTTTGAACTGTTGAACCAAAGCTTGGTTCAATGGTTGGTTTAATGTCTTTTGGTTCAAAGGCTAGTTCAAACACATGGTTTAAAGGCTTTATTTGAACCATTGAACCAAAACTTGGTTCAACGGTTGGTTCAAACAAATGGTTCATTGGCTTGAACCATTTTGGTTCATCAGCTTGGTTCAACCAAGCGATTCATTGCCGTGATTCAACGCCTTGGTTCAATGAAGTGGTTCAACAGAGCAGTTCACTCAGACAGTTCAAAGGAGCAGTTCAAATGCAAAAGTTCAAAGAGCCTCCCAAAGGACAAAGTGCCCTTGTGGGGGACACTTGGATGACAAAAGTACCCTTCGAAAGGGTCATTTTCAAAGAAGCCTCAAAAGGTAAATTCTTTTGGATTTCTATTTAAGGCATTTGAAAAAGACTAAGGCAAGAAGCAATTCCTTCAGACTTTTTGTTTGAAGGAATTCCTTCAGACAAAAAGCTTGAAATAATTTGGAGAAGCTATGGGTAGAAATCTCGAAGAAATAACCAAGGCAAAATTGATAGGAACATTTTTCGTGAACTTTTTGTCCGCGGGAAATTTCTGCGGACTTTTTGTCCACGAGAATTTGTTTGGGGAAAATGCCTGCAGGAAACTCGTGAAAGGATGCCAAAGGACCCCAAAGGGCAGGTACCCTTGTGGGGGACTCTCGGATACTGAATAGGACACTTACTCAAAGCCAAAGGGTCACCTTCCCTTCGGGAAGATGTAAAACAAGAAGCCCAAAGGCCATTCAAAAACTGCCCAAAGGGTAGATACCTTGTAGGGAGCTCTTCTCGACCCAAAGTGGATCATTTATTAAGGCCTAAAAGGGAAAATTATTTCTAGGAAAGTGCCAAATAGAAAAGTCAAAGAAGGACCAAGGGATGACGCGCCCGAAGACGTCAAATTCAACACAATGAACTAGCCGTTGAAAACATAGTGCCAGGCGCATGAACGTCAATTTTAAAGCTCATAAAATAGCCGTTGATCCTTTGAATCTACAGACCCAAATGCATTCATAGACTTCAAGGCCAAGACCAACAAAAAGCAAGGAAGGAACATAATAGAAAATTAAATCCAGGAACCGATTCAATTAACCAAAAAAGGAGGAATGATGAAGGTAGGATCAGATCACCAGGAGGACATTGAAAGTTGCAAACTTTCAATAGCATGACTTGTTTCTCTACATTGATAAAATCAAATGGGTAAATGCCCCTAAGTTCCAGCCTATCTTCTTAATATATTCCAATGCAACATGATGTGTTACTATTATCGAGTCCTTCTTGAAGAGGCTATATAAGGGACTCTCTTTTATTGTAAATAGATCTCTTTTTGACAATCAGAACGAAACTCTACCCAAATTGAAAGGCATTTTCTGAGACTTTGAGCTCAGTTTGTTGATCATATTTTGTTATTGGAATAAGAAAGCAAGTGATTTACTAGACTTTGTGCTGTGATATCTTTGTTGTTGAGAAAACTGTTCTTATGTCTTTTTCCTTAATATATCTTCTGTTCCTTTAATTCAACAAGTAAAATTAGTGATAACAGTCAAGAAGGTGTCTCGAAGAGTCAATTGTGGAGAGACTTTGTGCCCCCATAATTGCCTTTAGTGTGTTTTCTTTTCATTTTTATGTAAAGGACCTTGGGATGACTTTGTTCCCTCATTGTCCTTCGTATATTACTCTTGAGTAATTCGGGTGGAGACTTTGTGTTGCATCTTGATTTGTTCGTTACTACATCTTTTGCTACATTTTGTTGTTACTACCTGGAGTATTCTTGTGGTTTGCTGAATAGTACTTCTAAAAGAAGAGGAGTGTTGTCTATCATTTTCCTTGAGTTTTTCCTTTGATTTTCACGCATCATCTCTGAAGAAAGAGAGATGGATGGTTTTTCCTACCCTTGAGTATTATTTTTTGTTTCTATATATATATATATATATATAGCTTATCTATAGGGAACCTCCCCTTGATGAGAGGAGATATCAGTCTCCTTCTGATGTGGTAAACCTACACATTTGGATGACTAATCTTCTTACTTTGGTTGATTAGACCTATTTTGTTTATCAATATGTTGATCGACAAAATATTCAACCAACAAGGTGGACTGCCTAGTGTGAGCTAGATCTAAGAAGTGTGAGCTTGCTAGGAACTTATCAATCCATGCTTTGATAATAATTAAGTTGAAATAAATAAAAGTAAGATACTTGCATCAAATAATAGAAAGTACTAAAATGAAATACAAGAATAAATAGATGTTTAGAAAGGAAAATATAGTAAATATATTAAAATCAGGTCAATACTAGTGCTAAAATGGATTGGGTTAGGTTCAAAAAATTAGGCAGGGGTTTTTGAATAGGTGAGAACACAAAAGGTCATATTTGGTTGGGGGTAAGGGGTTGGAAATAAATTTCTATTATTTCATTCCATAGTGACCATCTATGGTTGGGATGACCATCATTGGTTAAGCTGACCATTGATGGTTGGGTAAACATTGATGGTTGCAGGTGATTTTCAATGGTCTAGGTGATTGTTAATGGTTCATGTGGATTCTAGAAGTGTTTAAGAAAGGAGTTTGTAGAATGGATCAATGATCAGGTAAGGGTATGTTAAGGGTCCAAGAGTTATAAAACAATATATATAAAGTTTTGATAGGGGAGAGAGGTTAGAAACTAAAATAAAAAACTAAAAATACCAAGTATACTTATTTTGTTGCTTAATGGCTGATGGTCAATGACTGGAGTAATTTTGGTAGAGTAATGGTACTTTTTCTCAAGAACAATTTTAGCAGAGGTTCAGGTCTCTATTACAGTTGCTAAATTATTGGAAGGAAGACTAGATATAAAGCTTGAATACCTATGTTCTATAATGCTTGTGATGATCCTTTCTCACCTCTTAATCCCCTCCTTTTATAGGTAAAGAGAGATGGAGGATAGAAGGTTTCCTAGGAGGTTGGCTTGATGATTTAAATGCTTCATAGTTTTTTAGAAATGGGAAAGGTGAATATATTAAATTGTGTCATGCTAGCTTGTACATATCTACTATTTTTGTTAGAATAAAGAGGACATGACCATCGACGGTTAGCTTAACCATCAGTGGTCATGCTGACCATCGATGGTCGAGGGTTTAGAGTTAAATTGGTCAAGGTGAGTTAAAGGGTTGGGTTAAGGGTCAATTAGTGAGTTAATGAGTTTAGTTATCTAAATAGCTAATAAGACTTAGGGTTTGAGGGGTTAGATGGTCCCTAGGGGGTCTTGATGTATTTTGACATCTAAAACTATTGTGTATAGTTTTCTAGTGTCTATAAACACTAGGAACCAGTTACAACACTAGTTGGAGCTATCAAAAATAAAGGGAAGTGATTTTGGCTCCCATGTGAATTGAATGTGTTTAATTTTATTGATGAGATATTATTTTATTGTCCCTACTATTCTTTGGATTATCATTCTGAGTGGGGTAAACATGCCTTATTGAGTGAAGTGTTGTATAAATATGTCAAATGCAAGACATTATTCAGCTAACAAAGTATTAGGTGTGAGAGATGTGAATCATCAAGGATCATTGATTTTTTGGGACAAAAAATTGAAATATATAAAGAGGAATCTATATCTTACAAAGAGGAGGAAACCTTTGAAATATTATAGTCAAGGTTGAGGTTAAATTCCCTTGACAAAACATTTATGTGTTAGTTATGTTGATGCCATTGAAAGGATGGATTAAGATAAATTTTTCATTCATTTTAGTACAAAGTTTTAGGATCAATGACATCCACATCAAAGGATCTCCCATCAAGATATGTTTTTTAAAAGGTAGTGTGTGGTCAATATGCCATGAATGGCAGGTGGGGCTCATACATTCTCAATTTTAATTTATTTATTATGCAGAGTAACAATACCTTGAATAATATTATATAATGGTTTGCATATGTTTAACAATAGAATGATATAAGATCTTGGGGTTATCTATAGATTTGATTAAATGGGTATATAGAAATGAAATTTTACAAGGGTGATAATCAAATCTATGACAAGCCAATTAGTAAATTCAGACATAAACATATATTGAAATCATTAAACTAAGATAGTCTAAATATGGAAAGTACAATTAAGTTATGTATGGAAATGAAAATGAATTAATATACTTACTTGGTTTTATTTCTAACATAGTGTTGGATCTAGAACAAGTAGGAAGAAGGTTGAAAGATAGTTTTAAAACATTTGTCAAATTATGGATATGATGTTTTAGGATCTTTAGACACTAAAAGCATCATGGGGAAGTTACATTGACTCTAATGTCTAGATTCAAAACAAGTTTCATGTATAAAATGGATGATGGAAAAGGATGAAACAACTTGGATGTTACTAGGTTTGGCTTTGTCTTTGTTCTGGTGCATTCAAATCTAGGTAATAGACTATCACTCCTTATGAAATTGCAAAACCCTAGTTTTCCATCTTCATAGTGACCTTGGGGGAAAATGGGTTAGTTGTCACATAGTGTCAAGTTGATCCCAAATACCTTGATATCAATAGGAATTGACTACATAACCAATACTCCAAAATAGGGCCTTAAATTGATGTAGTTATCCCCTACATGTTGGCTTGTGTGTAAATCATGCAATATGTGGAAAATAAGTAAAACAATGACTTAGTTTTTAACTTGAAAAGTCAGAATCTTGGGTTGTTCCTTTATTAATTTATACCTATGTATGTGTTGGTATTATTAGTAATATATAAATATGAGATAATAGGGAATCTTTTTCTCACTTGAGTGCTTGATGGAATGCCTTTTGTAAGTTGTCTTGTGAGTAGGTAATAATTTTCTTGGTGGGGAATGAGTGAGGGTTGATCTTGTATTTATATCAATACCTTTGGAGTAATAAATCATATTAAATCACTTAGGCCAACCATTAGTATATGTTTCATTTTCAAATCATATGACTTTTAAAGCATTGGACACTTACATCAGGTTAAGACACTAATGTTGATGCTAGTGTTTGTCCCAAAAATTAGTGTCCAAGGAGTTGGAGAACATGTATAGGTGAAATATAAGTACATTTTAAGAATTGTAGGAAAGAGAGAGGGTTTATTTCATAAACAAAATAATGGTCAAACTAAGAGATTTTCCAAGGGGAAAAAGATAGAGTAGATGTGAGACTTGTAGAGGTGGGAAAGGTCTAGAACTGAGAGAAACAACCAAGTTCTAAGTTTGCCAAGTGTATAAGACTAAGGTGATATATAATCATAAAAGAGTGTCTACATTCCCCACCCCACAATATAAAAATGAAATTACTAGTTTAAAGGAAATGAATGTGTGCCTAGGTGTGTATGCACACCTTGTCTTTGCTTGTGCCCAGCTTGAGTGCTTTATTGGTGAATGAAATATTGACTAATTTTAGACCCCCAAGGTCAAAATGTCAAAACCTATATGAAAACACTTGGGTTTCATATTTTCTAAACGTTTTTCAAATATTTTTCATTCTATAATAGCCTTCAAAAGGTCTTTGTAAAACCTTATTAGCATTGTTTAAGGTAATTTTGGATATATTATGATAATTTTTTATCTTAGTTTTACACTAAGTTAGCCATGTCATGGAGTGATGAGAGTTAATAAAGAAGAGTCATAGGTTATCAGGTATCTTTAAAGGTCTATTCATGCTTTAATCACCTTCTAATAGCATTTCATGATGTTTTCAAAATTTAAGGTTCTTTTTTGGACTTTAAGGTAGTGTTCTATAAGAAAAAATGTGTTCTTTGCTAAATTTAATGTATATATAATCTGACCAAAGTGAAAATTTTTAAAATCACTCTTTTCAAGGACCCTGGAGTAGCTACATAACTACCACATATGTCATCTAGTCATAAAAAAGTCAGAATTTTGAATTTCAATGCTTAGAAGAGAGTTTTGGGCACTTGTATGAACTTTTTGAACTCACTTTTAGAATAAAATGTTACAGATGTGTCTCTTAGGATTAAATTTCAAATTCATGCTTGGATCATAGTTTTAGGTATTAAAATTTCAAATAAATCTCTCTCCTCCATCACTCCCTTTATAAGCTCATGAAAGCCATTTTCAGGTGAATGGTATAGGTCATACAGATAGAGTTGGAGGATAATATTTTGACCAAAGTTGGGAAGGCCTATGGGATTACAATTAGTGTAATTTTTCATTTAATTTATCTCCTTATCTTTATGAACAATCACTAAGGAGCTAAGGTGCATTTTTAAGATACAAAACCCCACTGGCTCAGTTTTTGGTAGCATAGTTACAGGTGTGAAATCATGGAGGCAAGGTAAACATTTAGAATATATTAATAGGTCTAAAAACCCATTATAAATAAGTATTAATCATCATATATCCAATATATGCAATTGTCAAGCAAGAAAGTTACTCTTCTACATAGTGTGTAGATAACTATCATTGTTATTTATTATTTCATAGTTTATATAGGGTTCCAAAATATACAATTGATGGTTACATGGTTTTAATTGTATTTACATATCCTTAAATATCACATATGTCTGACCATTCCATATTATATTTCCAACACGTTACCATGCTTGAGGACTATGTTAGGGGCTGCCTGTACAAATATGATATTAAAGGGACTTATTTGCATAATCAAGTGATGATAAAAAGGTCTATATGAAGGTTATAAATAGCCTATATTAGTATTTCAATACTATCCAAGGATTTATTAATTTTATTGATGGAAAAAAATTATGTTCATACATAATTATAGGCCTAGACAGTCCTGCACAATCATGCTCACTAAAGTATGTGTTTAATGGGCAAAATGGAGAAAACCAGTGATGTTTCAAGGGGCTGAGTGAAATGAAAAATCTATTGAAATAGATTTATTAACTTAAAAATTTTATCATGATGATAAGTACCCTATTTAATTAACTAATCCTTTAAGTGGATATTCAACTAACCAATATATACTTACAGGCCTGATTGGACACTCAGGGTTGGGTTTTAAACTTAGGGAAGAAGTATGGGTAAAAGCCTCATGAGTTTATAATGTGCATAAAATAAAAATAACTAAATTATAAGGATATTTTTATAAGATAATTTTCAATATTACTATCTAAACACTACCTACAACCAAGCCCAATAGACCTACAATCAGATTGGCAGACTTGAGTGGTATACGGATTTAAGTCAACATGAAAAGTATCTGAGGGTAGAAATGTGAGATGATGTGAAAATAAAATATATAAATATAATAGGGCCTTTAATTTCATTTATTTTAATCCATAAATGACAATTAATTTCAAGTCTACATTTACTTAGCTCACCTACACAATCAAGACTGCCTAAGTAACTCAGTTGTTTTTTCAAATTGGAAGGAGCTAGTAAAATATTTAATGATTGAGTTTGAGTGGATAAGAAGTGTTTGAATAACCTAAATAATAATGAGACATACAAAGATATAATAACTTTTCAAGATTCACTAAAACCCTACGTGCATATTTCATGAGTACCTATAGGTTGCTAAGGCAAGAAGGCTAGTTATAAGCTTGAGGAAAAAAGGTCACCTACAATTTGAGATATGGGAGGTTGGGGTGAAGTAATAAATATGTCCTAAGAATAATTCAAATCTAGAGGTACCTAAAGGAAGTTCACTAGATATTATTATCTACAAGGCTCTTTAAAAACCTATATATATAGCCAATGCAAGCTACAGGCCTAGCTACCTAGTCATGAGAGATACTTATTTGTTTTAAAGGAAAAAATGGTCTAAGAGAAGGTAAATATTTTGAGAATGGATTAATAGAGAAATGAAACTCCGTAATTCCTTCAGACTAAATAAAAATTGAAATAAGTACTATAAACTCTATCTAGTCCTAGAGGTTCTAATTCCTACATAGGCAAACCATAATATAGTCATAATAAAGGTGATCTAATAAGGGTGACATGAGAGTCTAAAGGCATAGATAAGTGTGAAATGTTGTCACAGTCCTACAAGACCATCCAAAAATAAGGTAAGATAGAAAAAGTGCCAATTTAGCCTTAAGACCTATTTAAAATCCCTTCATGCATGACTATAAATCAAGAATAATATTCTCTTACTTAGAGATGCCATAAATCTAATGTATGGAGATAATAAAATTTAGATGAGATAATATGGCCCCTACACTACAAACTCATGTAATTGGTTGCTAGTTTAGATCCCTGACCTTAATGAACAAGGCTTAAGAATGAAAACCCATCTCAAATACACACTCAACCATCCAAGTGGAACCAAATTTTTCTTATATATTTCCTAAAAAGACACATGGTGTAAAATGGTGTTTGGAAGTTTCCCTTATCTACAATCTTGTGGCATTAGGAGAGAGAAATAGGATCTATTCTTTATTAACAATCCTTAAGAATATAACATGCCTAAAACCCTCCTAAATCCATAGTAAATGCTAGTTGAGAGAGATTAGATCCTAAATCACAAGATATTACTTGAGTTATTCCTAAAACCTCTTGGACTTTTTCTATACTTGTAATTGTATAGATTGTAATAAATGCACTATTTTACATGGTTTTTGGTGTTTTATAGGGGTTTTGAGCAATGTAAAAATTTAAAACTATTGGAATAGGTCACCTAAGATGTATTTAATATTTTTAAACCCAAAAATATTCACAATACATCCTTTAAGTGATCAAACAAACTCCATTTTTCAAGACAGTCTCAAATAGGCCTAAAATAAGACTAGGTTTCAAGGCCATTTCATGGTTTTCATACTTCCACAAGATATTAGGGAATAAATTTTTTCAATGAGGTTGGTGAAAATATAGGTAAGTTTAATCACATGATTTTGGGTGGTTTGAAAAGTGTGTGAGAGATATGAAGTAGAAAATTAGGCTTCTAGGAAATGAGGCTTAATTGAGGCCTAATTGAGGAGAGAGAAAGGTAGAAAAAGGAACTTAGACCCAACATCTAGACATGAAACTTGACATGAAACTGTAAGGGGATACTGGGTCCTCAAATATGTGTTTAGTTTCTTAATAACCTTCATACATTATTATACACAAGGAGGTTTACACAATTTCAAGGGTATAAGGAATGAGGCTAAATGATGCCTTTTGGTGAAAAATGAATTTTTGGGATAAGTTTGAGATTTAAAAATGAGTTGTTTTAGGTATATCATGATTTGAATAGGTCATCCATGTAGATAAAATGATTAGGATAAGATGAATTCAAGTTTTGACACTTGTAAGCAAGATTGGCCTAGTGAGATGAAGAGACTTATAGGCACCTAGTAAGAAAATGAAGTGATGTGTCAAAGAGAGCATATATAAATCAATTGAAAGGTATCAAGAGTAGATAAAATATGTAATTCAACATGATTTTATGGTCAAGAGTGTTATTTATCCTTTCACAAGACAAAGGAGCAGTTTTGGAGAGCTAGGAAAGGTGTCAAGTAAGGTTTGAAACTTCCACGCCACTTGGAGAAAAAAAGCATCTTAAAAAGATTACCACTTGTATTTGAATACATTATGGAGAATTTTAATAGATTATTATTTTTTAACTCCTTTTTGATAATTGTTTCTCTCTCTCCTACTCCCTTCTCTCTTTCTTCTCTCATTTTCTCTATATATTGAGCTTTGATAGGCTAAGATGGTATCCTCCACCTACATATGGCAAAGCCCTACCCATTTGCATCATTTAATAAATGAGAATAATCTAGTTTTATATTTTCCATGAATTGGTTTCAATATGCATACTTAATTAATTGATATTGCTAAGTGATAGTCTTGCTTCCTTGATATGTTTGTCCTTATTAAGCATTCAAGTTTAGTTTGGAATCTTTTTTGTAGGTATATTAAAGTGTCAAAGTAAGGTGTAAGTGTTTAGTGAGTAGTCCTTTTCAATAGTGTCATTTCATGACCTATTGACTACTCATCCTAGCTCAATTACTCTTCATAACCTTCATTAGAAACATTGATATAGAGAGGTAGATTTGTATTAGTATCATGCATATGTTAGTATCTTGTTTGAAATACATTTGCATCTATTTGGTAGTGGTTAAATCATATATGGTGCATCACCTCCATTAGATTAGGTTTCTCTCCCTTTTCTTAGAAATTGGTAGATTAGTGTTTGAGCCTAAGTGATTCATCAAGGGGAGTTATCCCTTTAACCTAAATATTTACCTCTCTAATAGGGTACCCATAAACTTGAGTTGTTTCCATGTTACATCAAATTTGGAAGGCTTGAACTACCTTACAAAGGGTGAAAAATTGATTGATAATAGTTTTGGTGTGCTTGGTGGGACTAAGGTCCGAAGTTGTGGAAGAATTCTTGGTGTTGTTCTTATACTTATTGGTTTTTTGAAGCATTCAAAACATCAATGGTGACTCTATGCATGATCAGATTGTTTGAGCATCCTAGTCACTCATTCAAAGTAAGTTGTGTTTCATTTCATTGTCTTGATGAGGTTATTATGGCTGAGCTTAAAGTAGGGTTCAATTCCATGTAAGTTGATAAAGATCCTCATACTTATAGTATTCCTTATCAATCCTATGATGAGCCTTATCAACCTCACTATGATCCATATCAGCCCTATGATACTTATCAACCTTGTTATGAGTCATACCAGTCCTATGAATAACCTTCTCAAATTCAAGATGTCTCTAGCCACTTATCAAATTAGTCCATTTCAAGTTTGAATCAAACTCTCTTAGGCTATTGGAGGTACATGATATACCTTAATACATAAATTGAATATGGTCAAGATATCCCTAGTTATCTCATTCATGACATGAAAGATTAATTGCAGCTAATGAAAGAAAAATGGGCACACATTAAGAGACAAAATTGGAAAAGCTTATCAAGTGAGATTATGTATGTAAGTGGTCTCATTCAAACCATTAAGGATAAGCTAAGAAATCATGGAGAACAAGTCCAAATGATGTAAGAGCATCTACGTATAGCTTCAGGCAAGGCGTGGTTATTAGGCATGCAAGCTCAAGTCATGTCTTATTTTGTATTTGAATTCATATTGTTGTCTTTTCCCTCCAAAATGTTATATAAGGAGGAGTAATTGTAATTGTTAAAAGTAAAAAAAGAGTGGAAAAGGTAAAAGTCAGTTAAGAATCCCATGTTAGGAAGCTTGTAGAGCAAATCAAGGGGAATGGTTGAAAGTCTTCTCCAAATTAGTATATTCTTACAAATTAAAAACTGTTTGAGCCCAAGTTGGCATAGAGGTTAGAGAGGACTCCCTATTTTTAGAAATGACTGTATGACAGAGTTTGAACTTTATGTAGGCCCGAATGGAAAAGGGCTGGGCCTTTCATTTTTCTTTATATATAGCTTTCCAACCATTGAAGGAAGCAAGGGAGAAGGAAGGAAGGCGGCCAGGATGTTGGCCAAGGCCATTGAAGAGGATGAGAGGGGAGCATAGAGGAGAATAAGTTTAGGTTGAGCTGGGAATGATGGCCTATGAGCTCATAGATGATAGTGAATAAAGGGACCGCCCTTTTCAGAATAAGCATCTTTCAGAATAAGCAGACGACTAGGGGTAGTAAAGAATCTTCGTGGCAAAAGCCTGTTAACATGGTGGTGGCTACATATTCACATAGAATATGAATAAGACTGGGATGAGGCATAACTAGTTTCGAGTAGATTAAAGATGAATTCACCTAATTGGAAGGCCAGGGGCACTAACAAGAGATGGCGATTGGATCATGGCATAGTCTGAAGAAGATTATGTGCTGTTGATAAAGGTTGTGGGCCATACATGAAGAGAGATACATGTGAAAACACGTGGAAGTTGAGCCAAGCTTGTGAGAATACACAGGTTTTTGAAGGCTATTATATAGTCACAAAAGGGCCATTATATTCAGATCTGAGTCATAGTGAATAAGTGGTTGATACAATGGCGAATGGAAAAAGGTGATTGTGTATATATCTAATGGCGAATGAAAAATGGTTAGGCGCATTATATATGGATGTGTCATCTATTCTGTAAAACCATAAGCAAATGTAATGACGTCTAGCATGGCCATGGTTACATGGAGTATTTTTCATGTATGTAGAGCCACATATGAACGACTGTGTTACGTTTGTAAGAAATAAACTTGTGACATTTCTGGCTATGTATTGATATGAGTGAGGTTGTTGACAGTGTGGAAGAATGTATTAAATTAGTAGGAGATCCGAGCCTGATGTTGCACTTATTTAGTAAGGCTTTGATCTAATGGTGAATGAGATGCTATTAATTCTCCCTTTCTCAAAACTTTCTAGAATCTACGGACTCTGCAGGCTTGAAGCTATAGACTCTGCAAGCTTGAAGCTACGGACTATGCAGGAGAAAGGAAAATCTACAGACTCTATTGGGTCATTGTTTGTATGATTTTGAATGAATCAGTGGGAAGTATGTTGATGATAACAATGAGGTTTCCCCTAGCAAATGTGCCACAGACCAGGACTTGATAAAGAGGTAAATAAATGTACCCTATTTACAGTGTATCTGAGATCAGCGCGTCATTTTCGTTTAAGAGCAGTTTAGGGACTGTTTGAGGAAGGACAGTTTGCATCATTTGGTATCAGAGCTTGAAGCTCTTGGGATCTGCTAAAGAAAAGGTATGTATAACCTTTGATATTTGATTTAAGTTTATTGTGTTGAGAAGTAAATAGGTGAAGAGGAAGGCAATCAAGCCATTGAGGCTTAAGAGGAAAAGAAGCCAAGGAAGGCTTAGTAAAGAGCCAAGAGAAGCTCTAGAAGAAGAGCATAGTGAATTGCTCAAGAAGAAGAAGAAGATCCAAGAAGAAGCTTGGATAGTTTGCCAAAAGACTAAGGTGGAATATACTTAGGTGAGGTAAAGGATGGAGTTGAAGAATTGAGAAGAGAAGCTTGGAGAAGCTCAAAACTAAGGGAGCAAGTGAATGCTCAAGAGGAAGATCCAAAGCAAGGTAAGTTTGGATTGTGATTTGTGTTTGTTGAAGTGTTGTATAAAGAATTGTTGCAGGATTGAGAAAAGGATCAAAAGACTAGGATGCAAAAGGCCTAGGTGAGATCAAGGAGATTGTCAAAAGACCAGTCAAGGAGAAAAGGCTTGGGTGAGACAAGGGATCAAGAGACCAAGGTGGAAAATACTTGGGTGAAGATCTCAGAGATGGAAGTATTGTTGAAGGAACTACAGAGCAGCAAGGTACATGAGGGCACCAAGAAGAAAGCAAGCATCCAAAAGAAGAAAGGTATGGACAGTATTGAGATTGATAAAGAAATTGCTAATTTTAAGAGAGAGTTAGCTAAGATTAAAGATGAATATGATTCTTGGATGCAGATGGATAAGCAAGCATGGGTATGGCCAATGAGGAGGAGGTTGAAGTGGCCAATAGATCTCCTAATGAAGAGGAGAAGAAGGCAAAAGAAGATTTCCATGAAGAGAGAAGCCCATAGAGGCTTGAAGAAGATAAGAAGGTTGCCAAGTGAGCAGCAAGAGGAAGAAGTTGTGAAGAAGGTTCTCATTAAGGAGAACAAGAGAGAAGAAGGAAAAGATAAAGTGTCAGGAAGAACACTTGAAAAGATAAGAGTGTTGGTGAAGAGGACACTCATGGAGACATTATGGTCTTTTGTTTTTATATCTAATGTTGTTTTTGAATGGGTAAATGCAGGTATGAGTAGCCTTATGAAGGTCAAGAGAAGGGCCTTAGAGAATGAAGAGATTGGTGCAAGAGAAGACACCAAGTACACAAGTGAATGTGTAAGAGGAAAGAGAAGTAAGTTTGCTGCTGTTGATAAGGAAAAAGAAGAGATGCATTGGTTAATGCATGAGGGAGGTGTTGAAGAACCCATACAAGTAAGCGAAGAGGTAGAAGAGGAAGCTGAATTCCATGATGCCATTGAAGGCCAAGAAGAAGAAAGAGAGAAACCAAGCACAAAGGAAGAGAAAGATTGCTCCATGGAACAAGCTATCAAAGAGGTAACTGAAGTGTTAAGTGCTGATTTTGATTATTATTGTGAGCATTAAGATGTTAATACACAGGTTAGAAGAGGCAAGAGGAAGATGAAGTCCTCACACAAAGCAATCAATCATGGCTACATAATGCCTAAGTGGATGGTGAAGCACACAAGCAGGCAAGTTTACCTTATAAGATTGATTTTTCTCATATTTCTAATATGAAAGTAGATGTGCAAGAAAATAAAAGGACAAACAAGGTTGGCTTTTTAGTATTGTCAAAAGAGCATGGTTACAGGATGCCTAAATGGCTTGTGAAGTCAAATGATAAGAAGAAGAATCAGATGCGGGTGCCTAAGAAGGCAAAGAGAGAAGATGTGAGTGTTGAGGTAACAACACTAAGAAGTCAATGGAGGAGGATTGAAGGTGATTCCATCAGCCAAGAGAATGAAGATGAGAAAGAAAAGTTCTCAAAGAATAATGAGGTAGAGCATGAGGATGCAAAGATGAAAGGTAAACAAATTATTTGTGATGATGTTTTTGAATCCTTCAATGATATTTTCATGAGAAATGAAAGATGGAAAGTGGCTATATGGACTAATATGCAGCAAGGAGAGACTTCCAAATGGATGGATGATGAGGAAAGGGGAGAGTATGCAGCAAAGCAATGTCAAACAAGATGGATTCAAAGAGAAGTTGAAGAGAGTAAGGAGACACAAGGTATGGATACTTCAATTGTATTTGATGAGTATAATGAAGAAGTTGGTTTATGCGAAGACAAGCTAAGAAAAGAAGAGATAAGAGGTAAAGGGCAAGTAATCCTTGTGAGTGATCAGCCCAAGTTTGATGAAGAGAATAGTGAGATAGATGAGATCTCACTAAAGGAAGAGTTGAAGATGTTGGAGGAGCTGTTTGGTAATTCAAGAGAGATGAAGGAAGGTACAAGCCATGGTGAAGACACCATTGGGAAGATTGAAACAAGACAAGAGAAAAGCAAAGAGGCAAGGATAGTTTTGGTCAAGAAACAAGAGCATGGAGACAACCAAGAGGCTTCATGGTCTAAAGATTTTGATTCTAAGGTGGCTTTGAATGTTTTGTATGCAGGTATGAAGGTTGCTAAAGTGAATGGCATACATGAGTCATTGAAGAAGCTCACGAAACAAGAAGAACAACAAGAAGACCAAGAAGACATGTATGAAGATGAAGAAGCATGGACATGGGACATAGCAACTGAGAAAGAGATGAGGATAAGAACATACCAGAAGAGGAAGAAAAGCAAGAAGCTGAAAGACAAAGACTATCAAAGACAAACATTGGCATTGACAACAAGACCTTGGGATCCAGGCATAGAATGAAGACTAATGCATGGAGGAAGCATCTCATTTGAACTAAGGTTCAAATTGTTTTTAGAGGGAGAGTATGATACGGGAGCATCTACGTACAACTTCAGGCAAGGCGTGGTTATTAGGCATGCAAGCTCAAGTCATGTCTTGTTTTGTATTTGAATTCATATTGTTGTCTTTTCCCTCCAAAATGTTATATAAGGAGGAGTAATTGTAATTGTTAAAAGTAAAAAAAGAGTGGAAAAGGTAAAAGTCAGTTAAGAATCCCATGTTAGGAAGATTGTAGAGAAAATCAAGGGGAATGGTTGAAAGTCTTCTCCAAATTAGTATATTGTTACAAATTAAAAACTGTTTGAGCCCAAGTTGGCATAGAGGTTAGAGAGGACTCCCTGTTTTTAGAAATGACTATATGACAGAGTTCAAACTTTATGCAGGCCCGAATGGAAAAGGGTTGGGCCTTTCATTTTTATTTATATATAGCTTTCCAGCCATTGAAGGAAGCAAGGGAGAAGGAAGGAAGGTGGCCAGGACGTTGGCCAAGGCCATTGAAGAGGATGAGAGGGGAGCATAGAGGAGAATAAGTTTAGGTTGAGCTGGGAATGATGGCTTATGAGCTCATAGATGACAGTGAATAGAGGGACCGCCCTTTTCAGAATAAGCATCTTTCAGAATAAGTAGACGACTGGGGGTAGTAAAGCATCTTCATGGAAAAAACCTGTTAACATGGTGGTGGCTACATATTCACATAGAATATGAATAAGACTAGGATGAGGCATACCTAGTCCGAGTAGATTAAAGATGAATTCACCTAATTAGAAGGCCAGGGGCGCTGACAGGAGATGGTGATTAGATCATGGCATAGTCTGAAGAAGAATATGTGCTATTGATAAAGGCCATGGGCCATACATGTAGAGAGATACCTGTGAAAACACACGCAGGTCGAACCAAGCCTGTGAGAATACATAGGTTTTTGAAGGCTATTATACAGTCACAAAAAGGGCCATTATATTTAGATCTGAGTTGTAGTGAATAGGCAGTTGATACAATGGTGAATGGAAAAAGGTGATTGTGTATATATCTAATGGCAAATGAAAAACGGTTGGGCGCATTATATATGGACATGTCATCTGTTCTGTAAAACCATAAGCAAATGTTATGATGTCTAGCGTGACCATGGTTACATGGAGTATTTTTCATGCATGTAGAGCCACATATGAATGACTGTGTTACGTTTGTAAGAAATAAACTTGTGACATTGCTAGCTATGTATTGATATGAGTGAGGTTGTTGACAGTGTGGAAGAATGTATTGAATTAGTAAGAGATCCAAGCCTAATGTTGTGCTTATTTGGTAAGGCTTTGATCCAATGGAGAATGATATGCTATTAATTATCCCTTTCTCAAAACCTTCTATAATCTATGGACTCTGCAGGGTTGAAGCTACGGACTATGCAGGCTTGAAGCTACGGACTGTGCAGGAGAAAGGAAAATCTATGGACTCTGTTAGGTCATTGTTTGTATGATTTTGAATGAATCAGTGGGTAGTATGTTGATGATAAAAATGAGGTTGCCCCTAGAAAATGTGCCACAAACCAGGACTTGATAAAGAGGTAAATAAATGTACCCTATTTGCAGCGTATCTGAGATCAACACATCATTATGGTTTAATAGCAGTTTAGGGACTGTTTGAGGAAGGAAAATTTGCATCATTTGGTATCAAAGTAGTATGAGGGTCACCTGCTTCACCAAATCCATCATCCTTATGTGTATTTATACACACCACCTCAACCTTCATATATACCACTCATTCTTTCCCAAGAGAACATTCCAAGTGAGTATCAAAGTGTTCAAAGTTCTTCATGTGTTCTTCAAACTTTTCCTTCTTGGAATTCCATCCAAGAGAGCATTCAAAAGAAGGAGATTGTTATTGAGTAGCTTATTGTTGAGGGCCAAGATTTAACTTCTCTTCCTCAAGAACCCCTTAAAAATTCTTTCAAGACTTCAAGTTGGAATCAAGTGGTGAAGTCATCGAGTGAGCAAGGTAAGACAAGTATAGATTAGGGAGTTGAGGTTAAAGAAGAATCTGAACCTATGCAAGTATCTTCCATCCCTCCTCAAGAGTCATCTTGTACCTCATACCATCACTCTTGTGTCCCTTATCCTCATGAACCTAATAACCACCTTTAATAAAAGATTTTACAAGAGAGTATAGACAAATAAATTGAAGAGCTAGATTTGAAGATGAAAGAACTTGAATTAAGCCAAAATCAAGAGTTTGAAACCAAAAAATGCTTTGTGACTACTCAATCTCCATTTCCCTCCCCCCAAGAACATATAACTTGTCCATCTTAGAGGTATATCCAATAATATTTTCAAAATAAGGAGGCTCTAGTTGATAAGATTGAAAATCATTTTTCAACTGTTGAAGAGCCTCAAGAAGGCTATGAGAAAAGTGAAGTTATTGTTGAGGAGAATGAAGTGTCTATTTCCCAACTCAATTTGCTTTCCCTAAAAGAGTTCCTTCAACAATCCACCATTTCTAAGACCCTAAGTTTTAAAATTACTCACTCCATTTCCAAGCCCATCCATGAGTCATCCATCATACTCCATACCTCTTTTCCAACTCATGAACCTATCCATTACCCTCCCACTGCATACCTTCTTGAAGAGGTACATGTCCTATGGGTAGAAAATGAGGAAGAGATTGCAATTGTAAGTGTAATTCAAAGAGAGTGTGAAGAAGATAATTCAAGCATATATAATGAAGAATTCACCATTGGTAATCCACTTGATGAAAATAGACACAAATTAGTCTTCACAAATTAATAAAAGATTTTTCTTGATGATGTTGAATCTTCCTATGATAAGAGTGTTAAAGTTGCTACCTTGGTCAATGAAGAAGTTGGTGAAGATGTGAAATAAATGACTATTGAGGAAGACATCATGTTGACTGACCTTATTGAGTCAAATGAGTATGCTCAAGGAGATTTCAACAACATGTGGCAAGACTATTTTCATATGTTCAAATAATATGAAGGTATTGGGAAGTTGGTACCCTTAGGAAAAAAGAGAAAATTAATGAGGAATAAATGCAAACTAATCAAACTATTGCAACATAGGAATAAGTCTCTACGGATGTGCTTCAAGTTGTATCTCTTCAAGAAGGATGTCAAGAGAAGGATGAAGATCTGTGGTAGTAGTACCTAGACATATGCAATGAGTTTGGGGTTATTCAAGGGCCTAAAACTCCTATTGGATAGATTGAAGATGATGTTGAGACTACCATCTTACATGAAAAACAATGTGATGATCTACATGAGGTCATTTAAAACCAAGTACCTCATGTCATAGAATTCCTAGAGGCTAATAATGAAGTTTATCCTATGAACAAAGAGGTGATCATGTTTGAAATAGGCACAAGAATCAAAAGACATCATGAGAAGGATCTTGAGCCACAATATGAGTTCACTTTCATAGGTGATTAGTTTGTAGTTGTCACTTCAATTGAGAACATTCCAAGCAGAATGAAAAGTAATAGGATGATGAAGACAATAAGACTGAAGTCCAAGAGGTATCTTACCTCATGAATTCTTCATCTCATAGAGAAATAGATACCACAATCTTCCCCTTTGATCCAGAAGGAAGAAGAAAAGTTCAGGTCAATTATATATAGTTAATTGCTTTGTTGTTTTGTGTGTTCCCTAAGTGTTTGATAGCACATGTGTGTGTTGTCTTTGTTTTTATGTGTTTGGAGGTAAAATAATCTTGTTTGTCTTGGTCAAATTCCAATCCCTATTTGAATATGAGTGCAAGTGACTCCATTATCCAATGGAAGGGCAAGGCTACTAGTCTATCTAGCATAGCAGACATGTTACCCCCATGAATCACCAAATTATTGACTAATTTTGACCACCAAGATTAAAATGTCAACCCATATAGGAAAAAACTTGAGAATCATGTTTTTTTAACCTTGTTCATATCTTTCTCATGCCTTAATAGCCTTCAAAAGGTCTTCATAAAAATTTATTAGCATTGTTTAATGTAATTTTGGAAAAATTAAATTAATTCTTTATCTTAGTTTTACACTATGTTATCCATGCCATGGAGTGATCAGAGTTAATAAAGAAGTGTAATAGGTTTTAAGGTGTCCTTCAAGGTCTCTTCTTGCTTTAATCACCTTCTTATAACATTTTATGATGGTTTCAAAACTTTAAGGTTCTTTTGTGGACTTTAAGGTAGTGTTTTATAATGAACAAGGTGATTTTTGATAAATTTCATGTATATCAAAGAACACCAAATTGAAAATACATAAAATTACTCTTTACAAGGTCCCTGGAGAAATTACATAATTACCAAATATATCAACAAGTTAGAAAGAAGCCAAAATCTTGGATTTCAATGCTTAAAAGAGAGTTTTGGGCACTTGTAGGGACTTCTTGAACTCAATTTAAGAAGAAAACATTACATATGTGTCTCTTAGGATTCAATAATTAAAATTAATGTTTGGATTTCAATTTTAGGTCCTAAAATTGCAAAGAAATCTCTCTCTCTCTTCCATCTCTCTCTTCACAAGCTCATGAAGGCCATTTTCAAGTGAATGGTATAGGTTATATAGGTAGAGTTGGAGGCATACATTTGACCAGAGTTGGGTACCCTTATGGGATTGAAATTAGTGGAATTATTCATTTGATTGAGATCCTTATATTTTTGAATAATTGCTAAGAAGTTAATGTGCTTTTTGAGACTCAAAATCCCATTGTCTTAATTTTAGGTAGCATAGTTACAGGTGTGAATTCATGGAGGTAAGGTGAAAATTTTAGAGGATAATTATAGGTCTATATAACCATCCTAAATAATTCTTAATCATCATCTAGTGAATATATGCACTAGTGAAGAAAGAAAGAAAGTCTTCTGCATAGTGTGTAGGTGACTATCATTGTTCTATATTATTTATGGGTTTATATATGGTTACATCATATAAAAGTTATGGTTACATGTTTTCCATCATATTTATATCTCCTTTAATATCAAATATGTTTGACCATTCCATACTATCTCTCCAACTCATAACCATGCTTGAGGACTGTGTTAGGGGTTGTCTATGAAAATATGATCTCAAAGGGCCTTATCTGCATAATCAATTGATGATTAAAATATTTTTATTAAGGATAGAAATAACATATATTATTATTTCAATACTCACCAAGGAATATCAAAGAGATTTATGGAAACAAAGGAGGTTCTTACATAGTTATAGACCTAGACAGTCATGCACAGGGTTGCTCACTAAAGTATGTGTTTGACAAAAAAATGGAGGAAAAAAGTGATGTTTCAAGGGGATAAGTGAAATGAAAAACTAATGGAAATATATTTAACACCTTAAAAATGTTATCATGATGATAAGTACCTTGTTCAATGAACTAAGACTTCAAGTGTACAATCAAATAACCAATATATACCTAGAGGCCTAATTGGACACTCAAGGTTGGGTTTCAAACTTGAGGAAGAAGTAAGTGGAAAAGCCTCATGAATTTATAATGGAAATAAAATACCAATAAATCACTAATAAATCCAATTTTCTAAGCTAGTTTTTAATATTCTTATCAAATCAGTACCTATAACCAAGCCCATTAGAGCTACACTCAGATTGGCATACTTGAGAGGTATATGGATTTAAGTTACCATGAAAGGTATCTAAGGGTAGGAATGTGAGATTATTTTAACATATAAGATCTAAAGATAAGACGGTCTTGATTTTCATTTAGATTTTTCCATAAATGACAAGTCATTCTAAGTCCACAATCACTCAACTCACTAAGACAGTCAAGACTACCTGAACAACTCAATTATTTTTTCAAAATTGAAGGAGATAGTGAAAGATTTTATGATAACATAAATGAAAATGAGACCTAAATAGGAATTTCAAAGATAAAATGACTTGGCAAGATTCACCAAAACCCTACATACATATTTCATGAGCACCTATAAGTTGTTAAGACAAGAAGGCTAGTTATAAGCTTGAGGAAAAAATGTCACCTATAGTTAGGGATATGGGAATTTAGGGTGAATTAATAAATATTTACTAATAATAATTCAAATCTAAATGTAAATAAAGGAATTTCACTAGATTTGACTGTTTACAATGCTCTCTAAACACCTATCTACATAGCCAATATAAGTTATAGGCCTGCCTACCTAGTCATGAGAGATACTTGTTTATTCTAAAGAAAAAAATGGTATAAGAGAAGTTAAATATTTTTATAATGGATTCATAGATACAATGAAACTATATAAGGCCCTCATTCTCAATAAAAAGTGAAACAAATACTAGAAACTCTGTCTAGGCCTATAGGTTCTAGTTCCTACATAGGCAGACCATAGTTTAGTCATAATAAAGGTGATATGAAAAGGGTGACATGAGATTATAAATTAATTTATAACTGTGAAATTTTTTCACATTCATACAAAACCATCCAAATATAGGTTAGGGTAATAAAAGTGATAATCTAACCTTAAGGCCTCTTTAAGCTCTCGTCATGTACGACTGTCATTCAAGAATATTATTCTCTTGATTAGAGATGAAATGACCATGATGCATGGATATAAATGAATTTTATAGGATGTAATAATCACCCTAAATGAAAAAATCATGTAAGTGGTTTTTGGTTTAGATCCTTGACCTTCATGAACAAGGCTTAATAATGCAAACCCCTCTCAAATGCATTCTTAACCACCTGAGTGGCACCAATTTTTTCTCATAAATTTCATGAAAAGATACATGGTGAAAAATGGTGTTAATATATGGTATTGGGGTCTCCTAACTACAATCTTGTGTCATTAGGAGAGAGAAATAAGATCTATTCTTTATGAACAATACTTAAGAATGGAACATGCCTAAAACCCTAGGAAATACCAATTAAGAGATATGAGCTCATAAAGCACATGAAATGACTTGAGTTGTTCCTAAAACCTCTTTGACATTTTTTATTAATCCAATTATATTCTCCATGACCAATTTTTATGTACTTATAGTTTTATGGACTATAATAAATGCATTACTTTTGCATGGTTTTTGGTGTTTTTAGGGGTTTTGAGAAATGGAGAACTTGAAAAATATTGGAAGAGGTAAAATGATTTGTATTTAATCTTTTAAATCCAAAAAATATGCACAAGACATCCTATAAGTGATAAAACAAACTCCATTTTTTAAGGTAGGCTCAAACATGCTGAAAATGAGACTAGGTTTCAAGGCCATTTCATGGTTCTCACACTTCCATAGGGTCTCAAAACCTTAAATTTGTCTTGGAGTTTTTTGAAATGCTAGTGAAAGTGAATCATAGGATTTTGGGTGGTTTCAAATGTGTGAGAGAAATATGGATCAGGAAATTAAGCTTTTAGGCAAGGAGGCTTGATTGAGGAGAGAGAAAGATGGAAAAAGGCACTTTCACTCATATTTTGAATATGAAAATTGACATGAAGCTATAAGGGGATAATATATCTTCAAATATGTGCTCATTTTATCAATAAAATCCATAAATTATTCTACATAATGAGGTTTACATTTGAAGGCTACAAAGAATAATGCTAAATGAGGCCTTTTGGTGTACAATGGATTCTTGGGAGTAGTTTGATACTTAAATATGAGTTTTTGAAGTTATATCATGATGTGAATAGGTCATCCATGGAGATATAATGAGCTGGATAATATTAATTCAAGTTTTGACACTTGTAAGCAAGATTGGCCTAGTTAGATGAAGAGACTTCTAGACACCTAGCAAGAAAATGAAGTGATGTGTCAAAGGGAGCCTAAAAATATCAGTTGAAAGGTGTTAAGACTAGAGAAAATATGTAATTAAAAATGAAATGATGGTTAAAATTTCCATTTTTAATCTCACAATCCAAGAAGGAGAAAGTTTGGAGAGCTAGGCAAGGTGTCAAACAAGGTTTGAAACTTTCATGCCACTTGGAGGGGAAGAGCATCTTTAGAAGACCAAAACTTATCTTTGAAAGATTAAAGGGGAAGAACCATAACTTAATCTTGTTTTAAATACTTTTGAACACTTATCTCTCTCTCTCTCTCTCTCTCTCTCTCTCTCTCTCTCTCTCTCTCACACACACACACACACACACACACACACACACACACACACACACACACACACACACACACACACACACACACACACACACACATGACCTTCTTTCTTTCATTTATTGTTTTCAGTATATATTGAGATTTGACATGCTAAGATGGTGTCCTCCACCTGTGTATAGTGAATCCCTACCCATTTTTAGCCTTTTATCAATGAGAATAATCTGGTTTTACCATTTCCATGGACTGGTTCAAATATGCATGCTTTATTAGTTGATATTATTAAGTGATAGTCTTGCTTCCTTGGCATGTTTTGTCCTTATTTAGCATTCATGTTCAGTTTGTAATATTTTTTACATGTCTCTTCAAGTTTCAAAGTAAGGTGTAAGTGTTTAGTGAGTAGTATTTTCAATAGTGTCATGTCATGACCTCTTGACTAGTCCTCCTAGCTCAAGCACTCCTCATAAACTTCATTAGAAATATTGATGTAGAGAGGTAGATTTGGATTAGTGCCATGTGTAGGTTAGTCTCTTATTTGAAGTGCATTTACATTTGGTTGGTATTAGGTTTCACTCCATTTTTCTAGCAAGTGGTATATTACTGTTTTGAGCCTAAGTGGTTCTTCATGGGGAGCTAGCCCTTTAACCTAGAGATTCACATATCCAATAGGTTACCAAAAGCATTGAGGTGTTTCCATGTTACATTAAATTTATAATAATTGAACTACCTTCCAAAATGTGCAAATTTGATTGATAATATGAACTACAACCAAGATCATGTTATAGTGTGTAATTAGTGCATGTAATATTAAATTGAATGTACTTGAAAGGATTGAAATTTAAATAGAAAGGTTTAAGAGTACACTTATGTGTTGATGTGACCACCTTACCTATTGGAAAGTTGATTTGAAAAATATGTATCATTGTAAGGCTCTAAAATTGAGATTAGGACAAATATAGATAAATATATAAAGTTCATATATCTAAGTGGAGAGAGAGAGAGAGAGAGAGAGAGAGAGAGAGAGAGAGAGAGAGAGAGAGAGAGAGAGAGAGAGAGAGAGAGAGAGAGAGAGAGAGAGAGAGAGAGAGAGAGAGAGAGAGAGAGAGAGATTCCAATACCCCAAACCTTGGAGAAAAATTGAGTTTTCACCTAGCAATTGATAGTAGCTCAACTGTGTGCAACCCAATGATACTTATAACCTAGTGAGGCTGGATGATAAAATCAATTCCAACTAAAAATTGGTAATATTGAGTGATTTAATCACCTCAACCATATAAAAAGGTGAACTAAATACTATATTTGATTGGGTTAATACATCCATAAAGGTATGATCAAGGTATTAATACATAATAGTTTATGTTATAGTAATAGTCCATAGAAGAGTTTTGAAATCTAAAATTGATTTTGATTTTACAATATTAGGCACATGTTGCATAGAATATTCACCTTATATATGTATCATGATGAAACTATGTGTAATAATGATACCAATGTATAGAATTCAAACACAAATATGAATCTAAATCATAGAATTGTGTGCTTTGGCCAATTTAGAAAACTATGTAAGTGTGGAGAACATGATTCCAAAGCTTGCCCCCATTATAGATGGAGAAATATTAAAATTGAAAAATAGGTACCAATGTGGCGTGAATGTTTCCAAAACATGCCCAAATTATGTTGGAGAGTTATCAATAATGTCATGAAGGTGTTTAGGTGAGTGGATGAAGTGTCTTGATAGTCTAAGTGTCAATGACAAAGTGTGTAGTGTGTTTGTCATAGTATGCTTGAAGCAGGATTGGTTGATCTTAAATTTTGTCATGGTTAAGGATGTTTAGGGATGAGTATGGTGATTTGATGTTGTGCAAGGGGTTCTATCAGAGGTTAAGGATGATGGTATATATTTTGGAAGTGTATGGTATTCATACAATTATTCATTATGTTTATCTTGGCATAGTTGGTTATATGACATACAAATCTAAGTAGGCAAGTTGTTGACATCACCATTACCATATATAGATGAGTTAGGAGGATTTGGTCATATGGGTGAGATAAAATTAGCCCCAAGTTTCTATGTTCCAAGTTTTAGGTCATGCAGGTGAGCAGATCAAAAGATATAACTATGCAAAGTTGGCTTCCTAGGTAGTTTGTAATGTTTTCTCATACATAGCCAAATATGCAAGGGAGATATAATGATAGGAATTTAATAACATCATAGATCGATGGGATGAAATTAATGTCTAATTTAAATAATATCCAAGTAAGTAGTTTGATGGTGTTATATTTCACATGTGTGAAGGTTCTAGGAGTAACTTGATATATGGATGGATTCCTCTATGAAAGAAGATCATATGGTTTAAATTTTAGGACATGGAATTAAGTGAAGCAATAGTTAGTATGGTTTAAATTTGTCCTTATAAGAATATTTTAGTGGTTCCCATATTTGGCTAAATTTGCACAATGTTAAAGATCATAACAAGCTAAGGATCTAACAGTGAGCGGGTGTTCATACAGATGTAGATCAATGATGTGTATTGAGTCAAAAAGGCCAAAGTGTCTAACATTTAAGCAGGTTATAGTCTAGGCTAATCTCAAAGAAATAGATAGAGTGAATTTATTCCAAACTGATAGGAAGCAATGAGATGATGACAAGTGCTTGATGTTTAACAGTAAGTAAAGGTAAATACCAGGCTAATCCATGGAGATTGATGGTGCGTATTTAGTCAAAATTTCTAGGGAACACAAGATGAGGTCAAACTAACAAATGTTTAGCATAGTTAAAGATGAGAAGAGATTGATGATGTGTATTTGATATAATATGTAAGGACATGAGATATTGACATAGTGTTCAAATTTTAACAATTGTTCCATGACAATTGGAATTCAAATATTCAAATTTGTGAAGGAAAACCAGTCTATAGTTTTTGAGCCATAACTTTTGATCTATACATAATTTGATGTTGTATTAATTTTTTTTTATAGGACTTCAAGGCACATCTTGAAATATTCATTTTAAGGTCTAAATGTTCGTATAGTCAAAGTTATTGAGCTCCAAAGTTGATTGTGTGTTCATTCATGTTCTGTAAGTGATCTAAGAAGGATATTTTGAGTTATTCTGATGGTATTTGGATATTTCAAGGTGACTTAGCTATTAAATAGTTTTTTAGACTCCCTAAAGATGATATTTTATGTATTTTGGAGGTTTTACCAATCCATATTCAATATGAACGAATTCTTAGAAGTTGACTATGTGTTCATTCTTTATGTTTCTATGTATAAGGTTAAAGATTGATCTATTTGGCTTTAGAAGAGGAGTATTTTGATGAATTTGATCATTTGAGGATGTAAAAAGGGTCATGTGGAGTGGACCTATGCATTTGGAAGTGGTTTTGCATTTATAATTTAGTGATAAAGGGGGAAATGGTCTCCATGAGGCCTATAAGGGCTACTAAATCCTAATTAAAAGGTGTATCTTTTTAAGGGTGACCTATGGATGTTATGGCTAACCTATGAATATGGTATTGAGTTGTGTCTTAATTTTATATAAGCCTTAAGGTTTAAGGCATGTATAATAGCTAACCAAGAAGTTAAGAATCATGAAGGCTCTATAAAAGGTGAAATCAAATGTGGTGATTTCTAGACTTGAGAGAATATGTGATGACCTGAGAAAAGAGGTATATGTGAGAATTATGGAGTGAATGAAAGGGTGTGTTCTCAGTGGATGGGTTGTAAATTAGAGTAGGTTAAGGACTATGTGTATGACTTATAGGTCATATTTATGATGTTAAGGATAGTTCTCTTACAGGTTTGAATATTGAGGATGAGTGAAGGATAGATGATGTCTATGTGAGCTTGGTGGTTGATTTGAGAGCCAGATCAGAGTGTGGACTATGTAGTATGTAGAGTTGAAGAGAGATGACATACATTGTATCTCCATTAAATTGGCAGGTAATCAATGATCAAGAGATGTTCATGTCATAGGTGTTGGGAGGGTGCTCAACATATAGGTTAGAAGGACTTGACCAATAAGTGGTTAGAAGGAATTGATCATCTTAGGGGTAGGTTATATTTTAAAATAAGTGTTTCACTAAAGATGATCAGAAGGACTTGACCAAAAGGTATTCTGAGGACTTGATCATCCTAGGGACAGGTGCTCCTTGTGAAATAGGTGTTTCACTAAATTTTGGTTAGAAGGACTTGACCAGTCTCATGTTTGTGATCATCTTATAGGATAAGTAGTCCATGTTTTTGTAGGTTTAGGAGTGGGTTCTATTCCCCAAGAGGGTTTCCCATGTAGATATTGTGTTGTGTGTGTGATCTTGCATTGTCTATTTTTCATTGCTATAAATGTCTTGAATGCTTCATGAAAGGTTGTATTGAATTCTTAAGTGTTTAAAGGATTTGGAACCACCTGCCCCCCCCGCTGCCCGCCTGCCCCTCTTAGTGGTTTGTACATCTAACACATTGTAAACTAGATATGTTGAATACTACATAGGTGTGGAAAACATGCTTCTAAAGCATGCCCTCAATAAATCTAAACATTGTGCCAATTATGGAGAAGATGCCTCTATGACATGCCCCCACTTATACGCCCACCCTCCTTTAGATGAAGGAAAGATAGAAACTAGTAGTTAACTCACCTCAAAAGGATAAGATAACTATATAATCTATGAATGTAACCATGTAGCATATATAAGGGAACATGTATAGGTAAATGTATCATTAAAATGCATAGAACCAATCTAATCACATGAAATCCTAAGATGCATGATAAATATCATGGAATTATTGAAGTAAAGATAGTACAATATTAATAAGTAAACAAGAACTCATAGTGTCACAAGAGCACTTAAAATCAAGTCAAAAGATAATGGTCTAAGGAGACCAAAAATAAGAGGCATGTTTAAATGCTACAAATTTGAAGGGACATGACTTATTAAAGTATCCATTAAATAAATAATGACATTCAAATGTCCATACAAAAAATAATGACATGCGCAAATGTCGAAGAAAGGATACATATGAACAAAGGCCACAAACAAAGGAGCATGTTCAAATTCTCAAATAAGAAAGAAATAGCAAGTCAATACACTTAAGGAAGTGCATAAATTAAATAATAAACATGTTGTAGTATCCCATGGATCAAATTTGTTAGAAAAAAATCAAGTTTATAGTATATCAAGTACCATGTTTAAGATATAATCATGGATAAAGGCACATGTGTAAGGACTTATGTAAGATCAAATATGATAGTGAAAGGTGTTCATCAAAACATATATCCTATTTGTATCAAGATCAAATAAGTGGGTGCCTCTAGCGTCCACATGACATGAGTAGAGGGAAAGGCCTAACATCCAAAATATGAGTAGATCATGTATATGCATACGCCTATATCACACTTCAAGTGGAATCATGACACATGTGTATTTATGTATAAGTAACTAAATATGTCATTCATCAATATGGAACTAACATATAGATGCCAAGGAGCCAATAAAACATGTAGGTGCCAAAAATATTTTTGAATGTTTTTTTATTTTTTTTGTATTTTTTGAATGTTTGAAGAGACTAACCTATGATCCTATCCAATGGATGGTCATATATATATATATATATATATATATATATATATGTACAACTCAGTTCCTTATAACCTTAGGTTGGGTCTTTTAAATAGTTTTCATCTTGATTGGATAGGTTGAAAAGGTACATAACATGTTTTGAATGTTTGAATATGTATTAATTTTACTTTGAAAGGGAAAAGGAAATTCCTAGATGATTTGGATTAATTTTAGCTTTCATTTGGTTTAACCAGAGTGTTTCTAGTGTAATTGCATATGGATATGTGGTAGGCATAACCCAAACCCATGTTTGAATTAATTTAGGACCATAATAAATTGGTATTATTATGTTCCCCAAGGAGTATTCCCAACTTCCTTTATTATTAAGTTTTGTAGATCAAGGCCCATGTGTTGTAAGTGTCTTAAATTGCAAGTATTTTTTACTTGTGTAAGATCAATATGGTTATGCCAAAAATAAGTAAACCCCATGTATAAGGTAATTATTAAATCTTTTTGGTGTTAATGCTTTTTTTGTTGTTTACATTGGGATTCTTGTGTAGGACATGGGCCTTAGATTGGTCCCATGTTAAGTAACATTTAAAAACTAGTCATATAGAGATTATGAATACCACATTTATATTCATAATGTTCCTTAGGAAATTTATCTCTTTCCTTTATTTGAGGGATAAAACTTTTGTATTTTGAGGGAGATATATTTAGTTCACTCGAATGAGTAATGATGAATGAACCATATTTATGCAGATCATGATATAAATAGGTAAATGAATCATATTATTTATACAATGATCTTTCCTTTAGTGGGGAAAGAAGACCTCTACTAAGATAAATTGCAATTCCAAATTAGAGGGAATAAATGCTAGCTCATATGATGTACTTTTGAAGTGAATAGTATAATCTTGAAGGGATTCATCATCATGTTGTATAAATTTTTTTAAATGGTCTAATGTAAGTTTTGGCACCTTGTGGATATTGAAAGCCATGAAAAATGCATCTTCCAAAATTTGTAGAAAGGTAACTAAGGGACCCTTTGGTAAACTATAGAACCAATTATGAGCCTCATCCAAAATTCTCATATGGAATACCTTTAGAAAAATTTTATCATCATTTTGATAATCACAAAAATAAATTACATCATATATCATGTCTTAAAATGAGTCTTTATGTGTTGTAAAGAGAGGCAAATGTGGTAGCTCAAAACCTAGTAGATAAAGATATTTAATTATACATTTCTCAAGAGGTTGATTATTAAATGAGGTTACATGTTCATTATCATTATAGAAATCCATTTGAATTTTAAGTATCCAAACATTCTTTCAAATATCCCCAATAGTGGTCATCATAGACATTAGATATTCCATGGGAACATTGGTGTTTGTCATGGGTGTTTTCATTGGTTCCAACCCAACACCCTGTTTGAATTTCAGCATATGAGTATCACATCATCATGTATATAAAGTGCAAGTTCATGATCACTAAATTTAAGATATTTCAATAGTGGTCTAGGATCTTTGAAATTAAATACTTTTGGTATGTCATTTGAATAACATGGATCATTTAAGGAATTTGTTTCACTTACCTTTAGTAAGGGTATATTAATCTTATCTTGGGTAACCTTTGCTAAATTCACCTTTTTTGATACAAATTTTTTAAATGAACATAAAAAGAAACCATCACCTTTGAATAGAGGTATGTTTTTGGGAATATATGAATCATGGGGGTTTGAATCAATTTGATTTAAGACATGTCCCCCTTTTTTGTAAATCATCCATAATTTCTTTATGTAGTTGTCCTAATTTTTGATGATCAAATTAAGGATGTTTTTAAAAATCCCATTTTTTTGGTAAAATGTACATGTTTAGTTGACTTGAATGGTTGGTAACTCAAGGATGTTTTTGAAAACACAAAACCTTTCTTATGTGTATTGTTATGTTTAAAAGATATAGGATGGGTTATACATGGATCATGTTTGCCCAGTCCTTGGCCTTGGTAACCATACTTTAGCAAGTATCAATTGTCAAAGTCATATAATGGTGGTGTAGGAAGTATAGATAAAGAATTTTTATCTTCCTTAAGAAGGATAAAGTCATCTCTTGAAATGGTGGGAATATGGTCCTGATTAGAGGGATAACAACTACCACCATTCAAGGATTTTATATTACATGCTTTAGCACTAAAAATAATTCAAGAGTAGTCAATTTTAATTCCTTCCTTGAGTGAGATTTGGAGAGTTTCATAATCATAGTCATCAAATAAATAAATATCATGATGATAAGAGAGATGAAGAACATAAAGATTATGACAAAGCAAGTAACAAACATCATATAAGGTATGCTTAGGTAGAATTATGTTCAAAGATCAGGTTCACCAAATATTTAACCCTAAAATGATCTAAGATCTTGGTGTTAGCCTTAGATTTGATTAAATTGGTATATAGAAATGAAACTTCACAATGGTGATAATTAGATCTATAGCAGGCCAATTGGATGCTAAACTTATATATGTTAAACTCATAAAACTGAGATATTCTAAATATGAAAAGTAAACTTAAGCTATGTATGAAAATGATAAGGAATTAATACACTTAACTATTTATGATGTTAACACAAGATTGAAGATTTGGAATAGTCAAAATGAAATATTGAAGACTATTCTATAACATTTGTTAAATTCTAGATCTAATGCTTTTGGAGCTCTAGACACTAACATCAGCCTGAGATAGTTGTATCAATTCTAATGTTTGGGTTCGATGTAAGTGCCCTATATGAAATACCTACTATAAAAAGATGAAATCACTTGGATGCTTCTAGGTTTAGATTTACCTTCATTTAGGTACATTGATATCTACATCATGGAATATAACTCATTATGAAATGGAAAAACCTTAGTTCTCCCTCTTCATAGTGACCTTGGGGGAAATGGGTTAGTGAAAAAATGGCATTGATTTGACCCCTAAAAACCCATTACTAGTGGGCACTGCTTACATAGACAAAACTCTAAAATAAGGCCTTAGATTGATGTAGTTCTCCCCTACATGTTGGCTTGTGTGTGAATCATGAAATATGTGGAAAGTAAGTACAATAGTGACCTGACTTGCACCTTGGAAAATTAGGCTATAGGGATTTTCCTTCAGTACTTTGGACATGTGTAGGTGATCTCCCTATGACTAATATAAAAATAGGAGAAAATAGAGAATCTTTTTCTCACTTGAGTGCTTGATTAAATGTTTTTTGTAAGTTATTTGGTGAGTAGGTAAGAAGTTTTTAGGTGAGGAACGATTGAGGGTTGATCTTGTGTTTATATTTAAATATCTTTAGAGTAATAACTCACATTAAATTACTTAGGCCAACTATTAGGATACGTTTCATTTGTAAATTAGATGATTTTCAGGGTACTAAACACTTGCATTACGTCAAGACACTAACATCAATGCTAATGTTTATCCTAGGCATTAGTGTCTAGAGAGTAGGAGAACATCTATAGGATTAGAACTTGTAGAGGTGGAAGATAAGTATAGTTTAAGAATTTTGGAAAAGAGAGAGGGTCTATGCCATCAACATAAGATTGATAAGTATAAAAGATAGGCCAAGGGGCACAAGATAGACTAGATGAAATAGTTTTGGGTACGGGAAAGATCAAGTACTGAGAAGAACATTTAAGATTTGAGTTTTCCAAGTGTACAAGACTGAAATGATATATAATAATAAAATAGTGTCAACAATATAAGAGTAACTTTGTCATTTAAAACCCTTCATAACAACCACAATCTTTTGATGAGATGACAAAGTAATGGAGTGATACCTAAATCATGGTTGACATGCATGTCCTCTTCCATTTTTGTTTACCATGGATAGAAACATAAGTCTAAGATCTAAAAAGTTCTATAATGAGTAACAACTTTAGTATAGGTGAATACAAAATGTATGCATCAATTAAAAATGAAATTGAAAGTGTCTCTGATGAATCTTAGGAGACACAACATAGAATATTTTAGCCAACATTTAAAGAAGCAAATGAGCATATACATATTACAAGTGGGGTTTTTTGAAACATGTGAGAAGCCTCCTATGTACTCATTTCACACTCAACAATGTCTTCAGACAAAATCGTATGATAATAAACCAACATGGGGTCAATTGATGCTCCAAAACTATAAATTCTAGGTAATACATGGTGGGAATTTCAAATTAACACTATGCCTTTGAATCATACTTTACAATATCTTTCAGCATAGAATGGTAGGAAACTATAGGATGAAAATCTATATGCATGCACCAAATCAAAATAATATATGAGTTTTGGATGTTAACTATTTCAACATTATGGTAAGTGTTATTTTTTTGGGGTGGGGGGTAGGGGGGAGGGGAAGGAGGTTGTCTTGTTTCATTTATGTCAAGAGAAAATATTGTTTGTGCCTCCCAAGGGGAATTATACTGATATTGAAGGATTTATCTTTTTTTTTTCAAAATCATTTTTTTATAAACATTTAGTGTTCCTTTGAACATAGTTCAATAGTTATTAATAGTATCACTATGCATCCAATGCCAATATTACAAGTGTGTCCTTTGCCAACTTTTCATCAAGTATGTCTTAAATACATTGTCATAATTCTATAATTTTTGGATAGTCATCCTAAATATTTTTATCAACAAAGGTAGTAGATGTTTCCTAGCTCCATTGGTACATGACAAGGTTAAGTAATAGATAGCAAAACCTACAATGGTTACCAAATATGCCATCATGGTACCACATTAAATGAAGAGCATATTCATACATTTTGATCTCCTTCATGGCTATTTGTTTAAACATGGATTTTTTATCAGGGAAAAGATAAGGGAAGGCCATCACAAACAAACCTTTAGTGTTGTATTCATTAATGGGAGATAAGCCAATTCGAGGTCATGGCATAGGATTTGATGGAATTTGTTCATGGTATCACAAGTAGCTTCATATGTCTTCCATCTTAGTATGTGTGTTAGGAACTATGAATATGAAAGAAAAGATTTAATTCTCTAATTGATCAACCAAAGCGTTTGCCAAGTCTTCAAAGGATCCTTGGGCATGGTGGTTGTCTAAAATATCAATCACAACATGGAAAAGCATCGATGAGACATATGTGGTGGCGACAAACAATGTTAAAATTATATTATCATCATTTGGACATATTTTTAGTATAAGTCATGAGCTAAATTTTATTCCAAGACATAAATCACAAGAACTTTGTAGACATAAAATTCCTTTTTTTTTTTTTTCTTTCTTCAAGCCTTATTTTCTAACCACCAAGTTATCTAATTGATTAATGTAACATGGAAGATATATAAAAACATCACTAATGTCTTATAACAAATTAATGGTATGGTTTTTATATTTAAATTGACCAACACAAATATTAAAAATTATTAGAATAATAAAAATTAAAATTAATTAACATTTTTCTAGATAATTTATATGACTTATTTTATAAAATATATTAAATATTTTTAATAATATTATTAAAAATATAAAAATGATTTTTTTAATGATAATTAAAGTGTAAACTTAATCTTTATAAATATTAAATATAATATTTATTTTCAAAATTATGTCAAAACTAAGTATAGTGAACCTTAGACACTCCAACAAGCAAAGTAAATGGTGTTTAAAGGTATTAAATGTTCTCCATTTCTATATAAAAAACTTTTACCAGTTCTTTAAACTCTCGTTAAAAATTTTGACCAAGTATTTTTTTTTATAATAATTTTTTTTTCACTACTAAAATATTTTTAATTTTTTTTTAGTAGACATTTTTAATTTTATAGATTGTTTGAAAAAATTATGTTTTTAGTAGACATTTTATAAATTTTATAGATTTTTTGAGAAAAGTTAAGAATCTTTTTAAATTGTATTGTAAATTTATAAATTTTAAATTTTTTATGATTATTTTTTAAGGTAAAATATTTTAAGAATTACAGTATAAATAGATGTTTTATATTTTTATTAAATTTAAAATTTTAGAAAGAAATCAAAAATATATATAATATATTTTTTTTTTCAACTCTTTTTTAATTATTTAATAATTTAAAAGATTTAAACATATAACAAAAGTAGGATTCCAAATCCATAAAAGAGTCCTAATAAAATATTATTTATAAATTATATAAAATTGATTATAATTTATTGTTATTTTATCAATTTTTATAAATATATATTTTAAATATTTTTTCATATATATATATATAATTAATTTATGTAAAAAAAAGACTAATCCTTGTAGCATTGGGCCTTGTTGCTTGTCTGCACCGAATACCTTAAAATTCTTTGTACACCGACAAGCTTAAGTTTGGAAGTAAATACTATTGTGTTTAGTGGAGGGTGTTGTTAGGGCAACAAAAGTTTTATATTGCTCTTTTTATTTTGTAAAGGATATTTTATTAAATTAAAAAAAATGTTTAAAATTTTATTGTGAATAAAAATATAATATTTTTATTTTTTATATATATTTGAAAGTATTATATAGAATTATTGAATTGTATAGAATATTTGTATTTTTATTTATATTATATACATTTAAATTAGTGAGTTTTTTTTAAAGTAATGAATTTTTTGTTAAATAGTTATAGATATTTCATACATCTAAATTAGTGAGTTTTTTAAGTTAAGTAGTCATAATTAAGACGTATCTACTTTCAAAACTAGTGAGTTCATTTGGCTAAGAAACTAAGAATAAGGGACATCCACTATTAAAATAACCTAAGACACAATCCTGATTTTAACTGCTTGACTCTCCATCTCAAATATCTAGAGGGTTTTATATCTTAGTGGACGTATATAAGCAACCATCATCCTCACAAATAGAACTACAAATTTTTTGATAAGATATAATAATTTTTACTATAATCTCTTAATAAATTACAATCAATACTCATTATTTTTATTGTTAGGAAATTACACACTTTATAGCAACAGATAAATAAAGAATGCATAAGAAAGATAATTAAACATATAAAAATACCTAAACATGCATGAAATAAAATCTAAGATTTAAAAAATACCTAAACATGCATGAGACAAAATCCAAGATTTACGTGGTAAAATCTTAGCAAGCTAAGGAAACATCTATGTTGCAAGATATCAAGATTTATTAATTCCAAGATGAACAGAGTACATACGAACTTGTTGTATAAATTATATACAAACTCCACAAAGATAAATACACTTAATTGACAAAGCACCATTAGGATTCCTCATAAAAATATAGTGAAAAAATATCATTAGGACATTTCTTCTAAAAATAGAATCTTGTGGAATTCATCTTCCTAGAAACAGGGGTTTGACTCTTTGATTTTTTACTTGTAGGCTTTGTGGTAATGGTCCCCCCTACCCTCTTTTGTTCAGAGTGAACTATACACCGCATTGCAAAAGAGTACACAATTTAACTTTGTTGTCACATATCTAACATTTACATCATTGGACCATTTTTAACATATATACTCCTAATATTACTATGGAGCATTCACTAAGAAAATTTAAGTTCTTAGAACAAACATTACAATGCTTTATTTTCATAATTACACTTCCTTTTTGTGAATATAGATATATCTATTCAGGTACTAAATTTGATGGTTATGTATAACTCTATTTTTAATTTGTATTTTTGAACATAAAATACAACTAAATTTTTTGGTAGACCATACTAAATACAAGATGAAAATTTGAATTCCTTACAAATTGGAAAAATTATAATCTCTATATTTTCTTAGGATTACGCTCAATGAAGTCCATATTCATCTCATTGATATGCTATTATGAAGATGTGAATGGATACATGGATTAAATTTGACATCCACTTTATTTGTTATGATTTTTATTATTATAGTCATCTATTTAACATTATCTTTTAAAATGTTAATATAATTTATATTAAAATACTTTAATTTTTTTTAGTATAAATTATATTAACATTAAAAAAATAATGTTAAAAAATAATTATCATAAAAAAAAATCATAACAAACAAAGTGGACCTTCAAATTTAATTCCTGTATCCATTTACATCTTCATTATAGCATATCAATGAAATGAATATGATTCTCTGTATGAAATAAATTTAACCTCTCTCTTAATAAAATTTACAATTTTTGATTGTCTGTATAAAATTTCATCTTACATTTTAATACAAACTAAATAAAAAAACATTTATATATATTTTAAAACAAAAAAAAACATAAATAAATTATACTGCGATCAAATTTAATGTGAAAGACATTGGGTTTTCAAAAAGGTCACACTAATACCATCAGGTATCTAAAGTTGACGGTCATAATGATCATTAATTATTCAATAATAGTTGTCAAATATTAACATTATTTATAATATAAAAATATATATTAAAAATAAATTATATATTTCTTATAATCAAATAAATTTTTTAATAATCTATTTTAAATTTCACCCTATAACTTATATTTTATAATATTTAATAATTAAAAACATTATTACAAATATACAACCTTAAAGTTTAGTCCCTGAATGCTATGATCATGATTCATGGGTATAAAGAATCTGAAGTTTCATATCCAAAATTAAGGTATTATTGCCAGAATTATTGCTGCTTAACAAGCGGTATTAAAATTAATAACACTGAAAACCATGTCATGGAAGGTAATTACAACGGACATTATGGCACAGAAAACATGTCAAGAAAATTAATTTCAGTTACTAGTTGAACAACAGGAGACTTCTTCAAGTGCTTTGAACACCTGGCCGCCATGCACCCCCAAACCAAGTGCAAAGAGAAGACAATTTAGCTACTGCGACTGATAAATAAGGAGTTGGTCAAAATATAACGAAGGCCATTAAGAAATCCAGATGATTCAATTTTTATCCACATCATCATTGGCGCCCTTCTGCTGCACTTTCAAATTCAACGGTAAGATCTTGCCGAACTGGAGGTCTCCTTCACATATTCAAAAAAATGTCGTGTTTAAATAACTGTATAGTTATAAGCATCATGAGTACTATGTGGACATCTGCAATATTTTTTATGCCATCCCTTATAAAACATCTACACGAGGCATCCATACCTCAATTTTCCTGGAAAATGAGTTTGAAAAATATATTTTGTTCACAGGTGGTGTGTGGTCAACATACCATGACTGGTACATGGGGCTCATTCATTTTCAATTTGAATTTATTTATTGTGGAGTAACCAATACTTTGAACAATATTACAGAGTGGTTTGTATAAGAGTAGCTCTGTTATGCAAAACTTTTCATAAAAATCAAAATCTTTTGATGAGATCGCAAAGTAATGCAGTGAGATATAAATAATGGTTGACATGCTCCTCCTTTTCCATTTTTTATTATCAAGGCGAAAAACATAAGCCTAAAATATAACAAATTCTATAATCAGTAATGACTTTAGTACGAGTGACTGCAAAATGTATGCATCAATTAAAAATGAAAATTGAAAGCGTCTCTGATGAATCTTAGGAGACATGGCATAGAATCTTCGAACCAACATTCAAAAAAGCAAATGAACATCTATATATTATAAGTTTATTTTTTCTCAACATGTGGAAGGGTTCCTATGCACTCATGTCACACTCAACAATGCTTTCAAAATATAACGAAGGCCATTAACGAAGGCCTGCTGCTGCACTTTCAAATTCGACGGTAAGATCTTGCCAAACTGGAGTTCTCCTTCAAATATTCCAATATATGTGGTGTTTAGAAAACTGTATGGTTATAAGTATCATGAGTAACACATCTACACGAGGCATCTATACCTCAATTTTTACTAGAAAATGAGTTTGAAAAAATAGGAGCCTGGTTGTTATACCAAGATTTCAAAAAAAGATAGGAGACCGATGGTTATACCAAGATTTCAATATGATAATAATAGTTGGTCTTGGTAGTTACAGTTTTGTTACCCATATGTGACTGCAATGTTAGGGATCTTGAATGTTAAAAAAATAGGACTGTATCCTTGAGACAAAATATTGCTGAACTCATTTAAGGCTTTGGGTTTAGAATGACACATGCGAGGTGATGGGATCATATGGGTAAAGTGGATCTGTTTTTAAAATCATAAGTAGGGAGAATAAATCTGTAGTATCTGCACATCAAAGATGAAAATGATAATTATCACCTGTTAGCCACAAAGTTCAGATAACAATTGTCATTTAATCGCTAGATATGATGAAGTGGTGATAAACAAAATTAGGGCTGTTAAGAAATGGACTGAAGTTCAAAAGTACTTCACGCTCCTAATTGACATCTTTAGAGGAAGATTATTTTACACAAATTGACACACCCACTATTGTAAGGAAGGAGTTTTGAGATGATATATGAGAGAATATTTGGTTTAGAAGTTTTAAATTGAAAACAAAAGTTGTATATTGTTTTAAATATTATGTTTAGTAGGTGTTGATGATTATTGTTTTAAATTATCTATTTAAAGATAATATAAAATACATATATATTATTTCTTCAAAAATAAAATATTTTTTTATATTTTTTTTTCTAAATACAATATCATTTTTATTTTTCTAATTACAATATGTTTTTAATTCCAATTATAATTTATCTAATGACAATATGAAAATTTCTATTTCAAATGTTTTGAAAGTTTAGTTATAAACTTTCAAAAGTTTAACATTAAAACAAGTTTTTTAAAAATAGACTTTCAATGTATAAGAGATTTATCAAAAAAATCATCTTATTAAGAAGAAAATAATTTTTCATTTATTATAAAATAGTTATATAATTCATTTTATAATTAAAAATATAAATTATAAATATGTAATAACCATTATTGAATGTTGTTATTGTTGAGATAGAATTGTGTGAAACATTATTAATTGTGTATAATTTATATTATTGTTTGTGTGAGATTTGGTTGTTAAACCACATTCACGTAAGATTTGAGTGATAATAAAGTGGTTGTGTAGTTAAAATTTTATAAAGAGCTTAGCTTAATAATAGAATGTCCTAAATCTTATATATTTGTAAATACTCCAACATGATTGAATATAAAACAAATGATTATTATTTTGTATGAATTAATTCTCTATGCACTATGTTCAATTTTCTGAATTCCCAACAGTGGTATTAGAGCAGATATGAGCTTCTAGGATTTTGTGAGTTGCTGTCATACTTTTCCTTGTGCCTATAAATGGAAGTACATTTTCTTTATCTCCTTGCGGCATCGCCTTTACCTGGATCCAAGAGCTGGAATATTAAGTCTGTGTGAACATGTAGATATCTACGTGCATTTTACTAGGTGATTTAATTCATATCTGTGCATACTCTATTGCCAACATTTATAGAGATTCTGGAAATTGGTGCAAGTCAAAGCACAGCCATACTTTCCTTATTTTTGGCACGTTTACATTGCATTAGAAGAGCACAACTCCATGCATGATTTGTTGGGAGAGGATGTACACCGGAAGCACACAATTTGATTACTAATACCAAGCAACTTAATATGCGGAAATTAACCAGATTCACCAAGTAACTAGAATTCAGAATAACACAGCATATGAGAGACAATACCAAATTGTATTAACACTTTATACAGAAAAGAATACAATAAAGAAGATGCCACTTCTTCTCCACCACCTTACAGAGGTTTCCCACGCCTCAAGTGAACAGTAATTCTTCTCCCCAAAGCTCTCCCTCTCACAGGTCCCAACACCCAACTCAAATACAGAGTTGGTGTTCACCTCCCGTGCTCCACGCACACCACAAGTGCTCCACGCACTCCACAAGCACTCCACGTGCTCCACAAGTACTCAAGGTACTTCAAGTAGATCTCCCATGAATCTGCAACAACCTGCAATTCAACAGACCATACTTATGGAAGGAACTCCCTTGCCTTCCTCTTGCTCTATCCGAGTACACACCTGTACTCCAAGTAGATCCTGCCTGATACTGCTCCCTGTAGTGTTGCTGTCTGTATGACCTTGCACACCTGCAAGTCAAGCAATGGTTCCAATCACCTGTGAACCTCGACCTTGCACACACATACACCTGCAGATCAACGATCTTACTTATTGAAGAACCCAGCTGGCTCTCCAATCCAGCACCAACACACCTGGTACTGTGGCACTAGGAGGAACGCACCATAGCTCTACCTCACACACAGAAGGAGCTTATAATTATGCTCTCTTACTCCCTAGCACACTTTTCAATACAACCATGAGTCTATTATATAGATCTCATCCAAATAATGATTAGACATCTAATTACAATAATTAGATCCGCAGCTATGAGTCTAAAATTAGCACTCATCATGCAAACACTTGGTTCGTTAGCTAACTGCCCGTAAATAGCTCGCAGTCGAACCACACAGGCGACCGACGTCGGTCCCTGTCCGCCTGGAGGTGACCGACGTCGGCCGATATATGACCGACGTCGGTTGCTTCTCTATGCTATCCCGCCGACGTCGGCTGATCAGACCGACCCCAACTTCTTCTGCAACTCAGCAACCTTCAGCAACCTCCTCTCCTGTTTGCATCAGTGAAGATTTTAGCTCCACAATCCTAACAATATCCCACTTGGAGATAAACAGCTGCACTGTACCTGTACCTGTACTCTGTCTAATCTATTTCCTGGTTTGTATCCCTCTTCAAGCTCCCACCTGAAGACAACCCACCACACATCCTGTGGTGTACCACCTGTCATCCGAGTAACCTGCCACATCCGAACCTACAACCCCTGTAGTGAAGTCCTGACTCTGCATAGCAACACCTGCTGCCGGTCCCTCTCAGAAAACCTGAGAACCCACTTCCCCGAATTGGCTCCTAACTCTCTGACAGCTCCCACTGCATGGGAATACTCAGGTCTATACCAGACCTCATGTGATTTCGGACACTGTACCTGTCCAGCCCTTAGTGTGCTCCGGCTCTGCATCCCGAACCTTGCCAACACCTGATTCACATCAGCTCCCACTCGAGACAAAATCACCCTGTGATCTCCATGCCTCCCATGTCAAAGAATTCCGCTGCTCCAAACTCCTCCTGACATGCTACTGAACTAATCTTACCCTTAGCTCAGCAAAACCCTGTATGTACACACCTGCTATAGCAAAACATACCATCCACATACAGCACAGAATGATGTCATGACTCATCATCCCCCTGGTAAGACAAAACCACAGTAGTTACCCTGACATTGACTGAAGCCATGCTCCGTCCTCCACCTGTCAAACCTGGTACCACTGTCCTGCAGCTCCACAAGACCATATACCTGGTCTTCCGTCTCATGTATCCGTTCTCTCCATTCTTCTACTAAGGAATCCATTCGTCTCTGTGCTTTTATACCTGCTGGCAACTCTACCAAAACACACCTGTCTGGTTCTCCTCCAAGGAATCACATCCTCATCCATGCCTAGCTCACACCTGTTTCCTGGATCCTTCCTGCTCTACAATCAGCAACAAGTATGAAGAAGAGGAACAACGAATTTGAGGGCCTACTTACGCCTTCAGTCCTCCGTGTGGGTGTTTGAGACTCCTTGACAGCTTGCTGTCCACCCAAAATTCGTTACAGTGACCGACCTCGGTCACTCCACAGTCTGCATCCGACCGACGTCGGTTCCATGCGTCTGTACCTGACTACCAACCTGCCTGCGCTGGTGTCCATGCTGCCGACGTCGGTCCTGATAACCGACATCGGTCTTACATACTGCCGACGTCAGTCTTATGACCGACATCGGTCTTACCCTGCCCGACATCGCCGGTGTCGGTCTGCACATGACCGACCTCGGCACCTGTCTGTTCGACGCCGGTTCCTCCTGACCGACATCGGTGTCTGTGTTCACCTGTGAGTGATGACTTTTTACCCGCGAGCTTCTTTGAATCAAAACACATGTCCAAACTGCCCTGCTCAGAAGTATCCAGCCACATCCACTGGGTTCTGTCCGCCATCTCCTCCATAAACACCAAGGCTTTCCAGTTCTTAAGCTTGTCAAATATATCTGTCTTCCACTTAAGAACATGCATCTCCTTCCTGCTCATGTGACCAAGCCTACGAAGCCACGTCTTCGCAACAAAAGAAGAATCAGTAATATAAACAAGTAGATAAAGGATACCTGTTTTCTTACCACCAGCTAATTCAAGTGCATCCGCTGTGAGAGTTCTTGTGCATCTCTCATCACCCAATCTTTCTGAAGAAATTAGCCATATCTCCAAACCTGGGACCTGCATGACCTTCATCAACACCTGTGTGTTGGCCGCCTACAATTTCAGCTTCACTTTGCCTTTGCCAACAATCTGACAAGGCTTACCAGCTCCTCTACCTGGAACTGCATGGAAAGAGGCAACCGAATCTTTTATCCAAGATTCCACTTTATCCAAGAAACCTGCAAACACATCCTGTGCAACAATACCTGCTACATCTGTATCTTCAGTTTCTTCATGCTGATCTGTTACCAACCAACAATAATCTTTTACCTGCTCTTTCTTTCCATAGGACCGTGAGTGACCATCTGTGCTTTTCAACTCCTCCATTCTTAGCTTACTTTGATCTGCAGTTGCTCTACTCCCACTCAATCAGAAACCCCTGAGAGTGACCTGTAACCAAACACAAAACCTGCTTCCTCCAACCTCAGCTCAGATACCACCTGTTGGTATCAAGCTCAAGAACCTACAACCAAGGCTCTGATACCACTTGTTGGGAGAGGATGTACACCGGAAGCACACAATTTGATTACTAATACCAAGCAACTTAATATGCAGAAATTAACCAGATTCACCAAGTAACTAGAATTCAGAATAACACAGCATATGAGAGACAATACCAAATTGTATTAACACTTTATACAGAAAAGAATACAATAAAGAAGATGCCACTTCTTCTCCACCACCTTACAGAGGTTTCCCACGCCTCAAGTGAACAGTAATTCTTCTCCCCAAAGCTCTCCCTCTCACAGGTCCCAACACCCAACTCAAATACAGAGTTGGTGTTCACCTCCCGTGCTCCACGCACACCACAAGTGCTCCACGCACTCCACAAGCACTCCACGTGCTCCACAAGTACTCAAGGTACTTCAAGTAGATCTCCCATGAATCTGCAACAACCTGCAATTCAACAGACCATACTTATGGAAGGAACTCCCTTGCCTTCCTCTTGCTCTATCCGAGTACACACCTGTACTCCAAGTAGATCCTGCCTGATACTGCTCCCTGTAGTGTTGCTGTCTGTATGACCTTGCACACCTGCAAGTCAAGCAATGGTTCCAATCACCTGTGAACCTCGACCTTGCACACACATACACCTGCAGATCAACGATCTTACTTATTGAAGAACCCAGCTGGCTCTCCAATCCAGCACCAACACAACTGGTACTGTGGCACTAGGAGGAACGCACCATAGCTCTACCTCACACACAGAAGGAGCTTATAATTATGCTCTCTTACTCCCTAGCACACTTTTCAATACAACCATGAGTCTATTATATAGATCTCATCCAAACAATGATTAGACATCTAATTACAATAATTAGATCCGCAGCTATGAGTCTAAAATTAGCACTCATCATGCAAACACTTGGTTCGTTAGCTAACTGCCCGTAAATAGCTCGCAGTCGAACCACACAGGCGACCGACGCCGGTCCCTGTCCGCCTGGAGGTGACCGACGTCGGCCGATATATGACCGACGTCGGTTGCTTCTCTATGCTATCCCGCCGACGTCGGCTGATCAGACCGACCCCAACTTCTTCTGCAACTCAGCAACCTTCAGCAACCTCCTCTCCTGTTTGCATCAGTGAAGCTTTTAGCTCTACAATCCTAACAATCTCCCACTTGGAGATAAACAGCTGCACTGTACCTGTACCTGTACTCCGTCTAATCTGTTTCCTGGTTTGTATCCCTCTTCAAGCTCCCACCTGAAGACAACCCACCACACATCCCGTAGTGTACCACCTGTCATCCGAGTAACCTGCCACATCCGAACCTACAACCCCTGTAGTGAAGTCCTGACTCTGCATAGCAACACCTGCTGCCGGTCCCTCTCAGAAAACCTGAGAACCCACTTCCCCGAATTGGCTCCTAACTCTCTGACAGCTCCCACTGCATGGGAATACTCAGGTCTATAACAGACCTCATGTGATTTCGGACACTGTACCTGTCCAGCCCTTAGTGTGCTCCGGCTCTGCATCCCGAACCTCGCCAACACCTGATTCACATCAGCTCCCACTCGAGACAAAATCACCCTGTGATCTCCATGCCTCCCATGTCAAAGAATTCCGCTGCTCCAAACTCCTCCTGACATGCTACTGAACTAATCTTACCCTTAGCTCAGCAAAACCCTGTATGTACACACCTGCTATAGCAAAACATACCATCCACATACAGCACAGAATGATGTCATGACTCATCATCCCCCTGGTAAGACAAAACCACAGTAGTTACCCTGACATTGACTGAAGCCATGCTCCGTCCTCCACCTGTCAAACCTGGTACCACTGTCCTGCAGCTCCACAAGACCATATACCTGGTCTTCCGTCTCACGTATCCGTTCTCTCCATTCTTCTACTAAGGAATCCATTCGTCTCTGTGCTTTTATACCTGCTGGCAACTCTACCAAAACACACCTGTCTGGTTCTCCTCCAAGGAATCACATCCTCATCCATGCCTAGCTCACACCTGTTTCCTGGATCCTTCCTGCTCTACAATCAGCAACAAGTATGAAGAAGAGGAACAACGAATTTGAGGGCCTACTTACGCCTTCAGTCCTCCGTATGGGTGTTTGAGACTCCTTGACAGCTTGTTGTCCACCCAAAATTCGTTACAGTGACCGACCTCGGTCACTCCACAGTCTGCATCCGACCGATGTCGGTTCCATGCGTCTGTACCTGACTACCAACCTGCCTGCGCTGGTGTCCCTGCTGCCGACGTCGGTCCTGATAACCGACATCGGTCTTACATACTGCCGACGTCGGTCTTATGACCGACATCGGTCTTACCCTGCCCGACATCGCCGGCGTCGGTCTGCACATGACCGACCTCGGCACCTGTCTGTTCGACGCCGGTTCCTCCTGACCGACATCGGTGTCTGTGTTCGCCTGTGAGTGATGACTTTTTACCCGCGAGCTTCTTTGAATCAAAACACATGTCCAAACTGCCCTGCTCAGAAGTATCCAGCCACATCCACTGGGTTCTGTCCGCCATCTCCTCCATAAACACCAAGGCTTTCCAGTTCTTAAGCCTGTCAAATATATCTGTCTTCCGCTTAAGAACATGCATCTCCTTCCTGTTCATGTGACCAAGCCTACGAAGCCACGTCTTCGCAACAAAAGAAGAATCAGTAATATAAACAAGTAGATAAAGGATACCTGTTTTCTTACCACCAGCTAATTCAAGTGCATCCGCTGTGAGAGTTCTTGTGCATCTCTCATCACCCAATCTTTCTAAAGAAATTAGCCATATCTCCAAACCTGGGACCTGCATGACCTTCATCAACACCTGTGTGTTGGCCGCCTGCAATTTCAGCTTCACTTTGCCTTTGCCAACAATCTGACAAGGCTTACCAGCTCCTCTACCTGGAACTGCATGGAAAGAGGCAACCGAATCTTTTATCCAAGATTCCACTTTATCCAAGAAACCTGCAAACACATCCTGTGCAACAATACCTGCTACATCTGTATCTTCAGTTTCTTCATGCTGATCTGTTACCAACCAACAATAATCTTTTACCTGCTCTTTCTTTCCATAGGACCGTGAGTGACCATCTGTGCTTTTCAACTCCTCCATTCTTAGCTTACTTTGATCTGCAGTTGCTCTACTCCCACTCAATCAGAAACCCCTGAGAGTGACCTGTAACCAAACACAAAACCTGCTTCCTCCAACCTCAGCTCAGATACCACCTGTTGGTATCAAGCTCAAGAACCTACAACCAAGGCTCTGATACCACTTGTTGGGAGAGGATGTACACCGGAAGCACACAATTTGATTACTAATACCAAGCAACTTAATATGCAGAAATTAACCAGATTCACCAAGTAACTAGAATTCAGAATAACACAGCATATGAGAGACAATACCAAATTGTATTAACACTTTATACAGAAAAGAATACAATAAAGAAGATGCCACTTCTTCTCCACCACCTTACAGAGGTTTCCCACGCCTCAAGTGAACAGTAATTCTTCTCCCCAAAGCTCTCCCTCTCACAGGTCCCAACACCCAACTCAAATACAGAGTTGGTGTTCACCTCCCGTGCTCCACGCACACCACAAGTGCTCCACGCACTCCACAAGCACTCCACGTGCTCCACAAGTACTCAAGGTACTTCAAGTAGATCTCCCATGAATCTGCAACAACCTGCAATTCAACAGACCATACTTATGGAAGGAACTCCCTTGCCTTCCTCTTGCTCTATCCGAGTACACACCTGTACTCCAAGTAGATCCTGCCTGATACTGCTCCCTGTAGTGTTGCTGTCTGTATGACCTTGCACACCTGCAAGTCAAGCAATGGTTCCAATCACCTGTGAACCTCGACCTTGCACACACATACACCTGCAGATCAACGATCTTACTTATTGAAGAACCCAGCTGGCTCTCCAATCCAGCACCAACACACCTGGTACTGTGGCACTAGGAGGAACGCACCATAGCTCTACCTCACACACAGAAGGAGCTTATAATTATGCTCTCTTACTCCCTAGCACACTTTTCAATACAACCATGAGTCTATTATATAGATCTCATCCAAACAATGATTAGACATCTAATTACAATAATTAGATCCGCAGCTATGAGTCTAAAATTAGCACTCATCATGCAAACACTTGGTTCGTTAGCTAACTGCCCGTAAATAGCTCGCAGTCGAACCACACAGGCGACCGACGCCGGTCCCTGTCCGCCTGGAGGTGACCGACGTCGGCCGATATATGACCGACGTCGGTTGCTTCTCTATGCTATCCCGCCGACGTCGGCTGATCAGACCGACCCAACTTCTTCTGCAACTCAGCAACCTTCAGCAACCTCCTCTCCTGTTTGCATCAGTGAAGCTTTTAGCTCCACAATCCTAACATGATTGTCTCTAGTGTGAGGGTTTTGTGTTTCACAAATTTTCTCTTAAAACATTTCAACCCCTCTCTCGATCTCTCAAGCTCTATGAATCTGTTGTGCATCAATTAGTTAGCATTTCCCAAGAGGATGTTATTTTATAGAGACGCTGATATGAAAACGAGCCTGGCATTGGACTCGGCATCCACAAATTTACCTCTAGCCGCACCTACAGATCTGAATCTTTTCGGTGATAGTCTTCACCTGCATTATATGTATATCTTTTTCAAAACATCATCTTGTTCGCACTTTGAATTATTCTATTGTCTACAATCTGCCATATACATTCTTGGCGTCCATGGTGTCAAGGTTTTCCTTCAACAGTGAAATGCATTCCATGGCAAATACAAGAACTATGGAACCTGCACAGATCTTGCTGCCCGGACAAGTTGGATAGATTATCATATTTTTAACCATCCTTCCGAGGTCAAAGTGAGTTTGTTTATTCTTTTAGTTAAAGTTATGTTTATAGTCTATAAATCTGATTTTAAGGTTAGCATCAATGATTTCGTGTCATTAGTCTTAATCGTTAACTTTAGGTTTTATAAGTCGTTAGAGTTTATTTTTGTTATGGTGAGTCGTGCTATTGTAGTCATATTATTTTGTCAATAAAATAATGTCAAAAAGTCTATATAATAGGTCAAATGCTAAAAGTAATAGTCATGCTAATAATATTTTATAGGTTGTGTTAATTTTTTGAAAGTGTCACAAATTTATCAAAAAATGAGTCATTATTATTAAAAAGTTTAGAATCGATTTTTAAATATGTCAAGAGTGTCAGTTTTTTATGTTAGTTGGGGACATATATCGTTTATACATTACGTCCGCATTATGAGGGGGTTTCTCTCAGAAAAATCATGTACTTGAGCATCATCGACACATTGCTTCAGTAAGCAGTATCTGATACTAGAGAATGGAGGATACACAAAGGTTGGAGATCTTTCATCAATCTCTTGTCTGTCATTGATGATGAGGCCGGACCAATGTTTTGGTGACTTGTGTGTGTATATTTCATTTTCACTATGTGTTTTTAAAATAAGAACAAAAGGACATACTTGTTCACATGTATGGTGTGTTTTTTGTGTGGTGTGCTTTGCGCCAAACCAACGAATGCCAAAGATGATTCTTCAGTGGCATTGAAAATCATCTACGCTATTTTTGTTTGGGTGGCAACAAACATTAATAGAGGTTGCATCAGATAACAATGAGGATTGGCTCCTCATGATATTTTCATTTTTTGATTTGTATGTATTTTCATTCCCCTACTTGTTTGAAACACCTTTGCTATTTAGAGGCAAGGGAGAGTGTAGATATAAAGAAATGTGACAAACAATTGTATAAGAGGCCAACTAACTGCAAATTTTTTTTGACTACAGAGATCCTCTGACTATCTTACTTCTTTATGGAGATGATTGGCTAGTGACACATCCATTGTGATCACATGGAGTAAATGCAGAATGCGTTCCTTTACATAGTAGTGGTCATATGCATCAAAATCTAGATAGTAATATGTAGACTTAAAAGTATGTACTGGCATATGATTCTATTTTTGCCAATTCTTGAAGATGTATATTCTCCCTATGCTCACATTAAGAGGATGTAGGATAGAATTAATAATGTTTACAAGGAGGTGAATGTTGAGGTAGAGTTGTGTAAAACATTATTAATTATATATAATTTATATTATTATTTGTGTGAGTTTTGGTTGTTAAACCAAACTCACCTAAATAGGTTTGAGTGATAATAAGATAGTTGTGTAGTTGAGATTTTATAAGAAATTTAGGTTAATAATAGGATTCTCAACAATGATTATATTTCTCAAAACCCTAAAATAACATTGTCAATTATTAAAAATCAACCATACTACTAAAAATGACCCAAACTCATCCATATTAAACATGGATACTATCCTATTAAAACTCATACATACTACTAAAAATGACCCAAACTCCTCCATATTAAACATGAATACCATCCTAATAGAGATAAAATTAAATTATAACCACCAACATCTAACTCTCCTCCCACTTCTTTCCTAATTACCCTACCCAACCAAGGAGAGCCATCAATCCAAATACATTGCACAACATGTCACTGAAAATGTTTGCCCAAATGTTCATTGAATTCTTCAAATTGCATTGAGAAAACACATAAGAGTTTTAGAAGAAAATAAATTTTAAATCAAGTCGCCCCCTTAAATAAAGTTGCATTATCTATTAAAAAGATAAACCAGGCAACAATGTCACATGGATGGAAAATGATCCAATTAGGAACATGAATACATAGTACAAAATGTAGGCATCCAAACCACCTTTTATTTATCTCCATTGTTTTTTTTCTTCAAAAGTTCACTTGAATCTTTCTCTTATTATAAAAATATTCTCTAAAGGCTTCTTCACAACAGCCTAATGCAACATCTCCTCCTCCCTTCTCTTCTTCATTTTAAGGTGTACTATATTTTCATTGAAAAAACACAAGGACATGTATGTTTACTGTATTTCTTAGCAACATAAAAAAAAATGTATGCAAAATATAATAATCAATAAAATATTAAATTATAAATGTTAACTTATTTTGTTTGTAAAATTATTTAAATCCTAATAATTATTTTTATTTATTTAAAAAATATTTTTAAAATTAAATTTTATTAATAAAATGTATATTAATAATTACAACTATGAAATGCATGGTAAATACATATAAAAATTTATTTTAGATTTAAAAGAAAACTAATAAATTTTATAATTTGAAAATAGATATATACTAAAACAACCTTACAATAAGGAAGCTTCCAAAAAGTATTCATAGTTATAAATGTTCAAATGAGTAATATTTAGTAAGGAAGCTCCAAAAAAAATATCCATAAATATAATTAAATAATTTGGTCTCATGATATTGTAACTATAAATATAGTTGTAGGTATTGCAAAATATATTTAGGAATAGATATGTAGTGAAAAGGTCTCATGGATTTTAAAAATTGTAAATTTTACTTCTGTAGAGGAAATCTAGAAGGTTTAAATTTAAAATCAAATTAAAAATATATGTATAGAATTCTTTTTATTGGTTGTAGAGTACTTAAAAATTCTTTGCAATGTAACTTCTTGCCTCCAGTGGCTATCCATCTCTAAAAATATTTTTCTTATGTAATTGTTGCTCCTATTTTTGAAAGAAAGATTTAATATTTTGTAGTTCAAAAAAATTATAATTAAATGAAACCACCTATAACTATAACTGCAAAAAATTACAATTATCCCTTCCATAAAACCATAGCCTAAATACTCAAATAATTAAAAAAAAATTAAAATAGAACAAAATTACATAAGGATCAGAAGTAAAACACGACCCCTTTAGAAAAAAATGATTGAAATTTTTCTATGCTCAATGCTTTTTAATATTTGGTTTTATTGCAATAGATATAGTTAGCCAAGTTGACAAATGTGTTATGTTGTCTATTATTTTTGATCTATTATGTATTTATCATAATAAATGTTACATATATAAGTTTGGAGAACAAATAATTACAATTATATTCTAGCCTAATTGGTCAATAATTATAATGCTTTCATTTATTCTAATTAATACCTCGTGTTTTTAGACAACCAAAACATACCTTTTTTAATAGGAAATATAAAGTTACAGAGCTAAGGTCCCCGTCTCGTCTCCCCCAAATTAAAGTAATTTTTTTGAATAAAGAGAAAATATAAATCATAAAATATAAATTAAAAAAATATGATAATATCTCGTCATTATTTGTTTCTTTATAAATAAGCCTTGAAAAAGAATATTTTCGAGAAAGACCATGTAATAGTAATAAAATCCTAGCAAACCAACAATTACTATATTTATTTAAATTATAAATTTATTGATAAAATAATTTAACAGATGTTCATATTAAAAATTATGGGAAATGTTTACTCTATTATGTGGATGATCATTTGCAATTTAGAATTGTATAGTATTTTTTTGAAATTGAAAAGAGAATTTTTATTGATAGAAAAATAATAGTACAATGTTATTCATACAAAAAAGACAGGTTCAGAAGTCATATCCCAAAAGCCAAGTCACACTAGGTAAAACATGTCAAAAGATTAGCAAGAGAAAGAATAAGAGAAAAAATTAAGAACAACGAAAACCCATATTCACAATAGGCCCTTTTACCCTTTTTCTTTGGAATCTTAGTCCAACATGTTGGACGATTAACCTCCATCAGACTAACAATGACTAACAGAAGTACAAGACTATGTTGAGGTTCAAATAGGGACTAGTCCTGATCAGATTCAAAAGATTTAGATTCATGTGATCTCTTGATACTACCACCTAAAGCATTATCTGTAGAAGTCATTTGGCAAGAAGAATCTATCACAATTTGATCTAAATCATCTTTCTTCCTTGTGCCATCTAAATATTTTTTCATGACCTTGGTATAAAAATTATGCTCATACTACTACCATCCTTTAGAATGAGAACACCGGTATTTTTGATTTTTTGGCTTCCCTACATGAGGACAAGCTCGCTAAAGATGGTTGGTTTGATGGCAAAATTGACATCTAAAAGTAGTGTTTTCATAATCCAAGGTTTGGAGCCAACAAGAGTTAGATTAAGATGAAAATGAAGATGCAGATGGAGATGGAAATGGAGATGGAGATGCGGATGAAAATTAATTATTTAAATTATAATATTATGTCCCACTAGGTGGCCATTAAAATTTTAAAAGAATGATTTAAAAATAAATCCTAAAAAATAGTTTAATGATTTTTAAAAAATGAAAGAAAAATATATATGCACTACATATTTGTAAATTTAATATAAAATATATTTTTTTGATTAATATCAATGACCCAAACTCAACATATTTTGAGGAGAAACTGAAAGTGTATGTGGCCTCTTTATACCAAAAAGTGAGACACATTATTGTTTCAGTTGGATTCAATCTAGAAGACCTTTCCTAAGGTCAACCTCCACACAAATACGAGCATAAATAAAAATTCCTTGCTTGTAATGCTCCATATCCATTTTCATGAAACTTGCAAGCATATTGCCAATAGCTTTACATTCTGAGGGGTGATAGAAGGGAAGAGGGAGATTGGGGAGCTCAACCCAAATCGATATTTTGGACACCACCATTGTTCAAGGATCAAAGTTGAAAAACTAGGAAGTAACAAAGAGCCCAACTATTGCCTAAAGCCAAGTTCCTTCCTGAAAAACTCTCTCACAATCTTCATGCTCAGAGAATTGAACTACAAAGAACCCTTTAGCACATAAATGGATCACATAGTCTTTGTTCCATGTAGCTTCAATCCACTAATATAACTCCTTTGACCAAGTCCAAAACCCATCAAACCTATAAATAACTATATAATATTTAAAAAAAGAGATTAACCCAGTTATCTTAGAGAGAAATATTCACTAAAGGTTACTCATCTGATTTCTCCACAATGTATAGAATGAGAATTGCTAAGGGTAAATCTGAAAGGACCTTATGGAGAGCAACATCCCTATAAGAAGACAACCCTTGTTTCCTAGTATCTGGAGCTATAAAACCTTCTGACATCATTAATGCATTGTCTATATCCAATAATTATGCTAGTATGTTGCCTGCACAATAACAAACTGCGATGATTGTGTTCCCTACACAATAACAAACTATCGCTATCATGTCCTAACCCTAATACTCTCTACTAATATACTTTTTTCTCTACCATAACATTTTTGGCTATAGATATAAACAAATTTTAAGGTGGATCATGATTTTCAAGTTTATGGACAACCGACTCATAATTAATAAATTATAAAGTTTTAATTTTCCAATTGTCTTAGACCTTACCAATTATATTTTCACAATACTAACAAAGCAAATAAAATTAACATCCAAAGTCTAACTTCTTTATTTTTAATAATAATAATAATAATAATAATAATAATAATAATAATAATAATAATAATAAATTTCTAGACTAAAAAGATGAAACCAACCCCCTAAGCCTTTGGCAAGACACTTACATTTATATGGCTTTGTAGCCTCTACAATATGAAATTAAAAAATATGGTAGCACCATACAATATCAATGCATTTCATGGTGTCATGATCATAAAAACAATCTCCACAATTTTAACTTAGAAAAAAGGGTTTGACTCTTAGATTTTTTGCTTCTAGGGCATTGTCTCCAAACCCTCACCAACAAGGCTCCCTAGGATCTCACTGTCCTCCTGAACTCCTTGCGATAATAGTGGGGGGGATTGGCCTCCCACACCCCCTATTTTTAAAATTGGACTATAAACCGCACCGTTAAAAGGTCTAAAATTGAACTTTGTTATCACATATTTAACATTTACATCGTGGGACCATTTTTAACATATATACTCCTAAAATTACTTTGGAGCATTCACTAAAAAAAATTATCTTCTAAAAACAAACATTGTAATGATTTCTTTTCATAGTTACACTTCTTTTTTCAAATATAAATATATCCATTTAAGTACTCAATTTAATAGTTATACATGACTCTATTTTTTATTTGTATTTTTAAATGTAAAATACAACCAAATTTTTTGAGTAACCATATTCAATACAAAATGAAAATTTGAATTCTTTACAAACTTAAAAATTATAATATATATTTTGCTTAAGGATTATGCTCAATGAAGCTCATGTTCATCTCAGTGATATGCTACAATCAAGATGTGGATGGATACATCAATTGAATTTAACAATCCACCCTATTTGTTATGATTTTTTTATAATAGTTATTTATTTAATATTATCTTTTAAAATGTTAATATAATTTATATTAGAACACTTTAAATTTATTTTTTTAATATAAATTATATTAACATTCAAAAAATAATGTTAAATAAATAATTATCATAAGAAAAAAAATTCATAGCAAACAAAGTGGACCGTCAAATTTAATCCATATATCCATCCACATCTTCATTGTAGCATATCAATAAGATGTATATGAATTTCATTGATCATAATCTTTAAGAAAATTTATAAGTTTTATTTTTTTATATAAAATTTCATCTTATATATCAATATAAACTTAAAAAAAAATCGGTTATATTAAAAAAAAAAAAAACATAAATAGACTATACAGCCATCAAATTTAATATGGAACACATTGGGTTTTAGAAAACATTCACACCAATACCATCATGTACCTAAAGTTGAAAATCATAATAATCATTATTTATTTAACAATATTTTTTCAAATATTAATATAATTTATAACAGATAAATTATATATTAAAAATAAATTATATATTTATTATAGTGGGATGAAAATTTTAATAATATATTTCAAATTTCATTTTACATATAATATAATTTACAAAATAAAAATAATATTAAATAATTAAAAATATTATTACAACCATAAAATCTAGTCCCTGAATGCTATGATCATGATTCATGGGTATAAAGTTACTGGAGTTTCATAGTCAAAATTAAGGTGCAATTTACGCCAGAATTATTGCTGGTTAACAAGCAGTACTAAAATTAATAACACTGAAAACCATGTCATGGAAAGTAATTACAACAGACGTTATGGCACAGAAAAACATGCCAAGAAAAGTAATTTCAGTTACTAGTTGAACAACAGGAGACTTCTTCAAGTGCTCTGCACACCTGCTCGCCATGCACAACCAACCCAAGTGCAAAGAGAAGACAATTTAGGTACTGCGACTAATAAATAAGGAGTTGGTCAAAAGATAACGAATGCCATTAAGAAATCCAGATGATTCAATTTTTATCCACCACATCATTGGCGCCTGCTGCTGCACTTTCAAATTCAACGGTAAGATCTTGCCGAACTGGAGGTCTCCTTCACATATTCCGAAAAAAGTGGTTTAAATAACGGTATAGTTATAAGCATCATGAGTACCATGTGGACATCTGCAATATCTTTTATGCCATCCCTTATAAAACATCTAGACGAGGCATCCATACCTCAATTTTCCTGGAAAATGAGTTTGAAAAATATTTTATGTTCACAGGTGGTGTGTGGTCAACATGCCATGACTGGTACATGGGGCTCATTCATTTTCAATATGAATTTATTTATTGTGGAGTAACCAATACTTTGACCAATATTACAGAATGGTTTGTATAAGAGTAGCTCTGTCATGCAAAACTCTTCATAAAAATCAAAATCTTTTGATGAGATGGCAAAGTAATGGAGTGAGATCTGAATAATGGTTGACATGCTCCTCCTTTTCCATTTTTTATTATCAAGGCTTAAAAACATAAGTCTAAAATATAACAAATTCTATAATGAGTAATGACTCTAGTACGAGTGACTGCAAAATGTATGCATCAATTAAAAATGAAAATTGAAAGTGTCTCTGACGAGTCTTAGGAGACACGGTATAGAATCTTCGAACGAACATTCAAAAAAGCAAATGAGCATCTACATATTATAAGTTGATTTTTTCTCAACATGTGGAAGGCTTCGTATGCACTCATGTCACACTCAACAATGCTTTCAAAGAAAATCATTTGATAAAAAACTAAGGTGGGGTCAAGTGACTCTCTAAAACTAGAAATTCTAAGTAATATTTGATGGAACTTTCAAATTAACATTATGCTTTTGAAGTAAACTTTGCAATATATTTCAGCATAGAATGGTAGGCAATTATAGGAGGGAAATCAATATTTGTGTATCAAATCCATATTATGTTTAGGTTTTGGATGTTAAGTATTTCAATATTATGGAAATGTTTTTTTTTAAAAGGTTGTTTTGACAAGAGAAAATATTACTTGTACCTCCCAAAAAAAATTGTACTAATATTGAAGTATTTCTCTTTTTTTTTAAAATCATATTTATTTACAATATTTAATTTTCTTTTAAACATGGTTCAACAATTATTCATAATATCACTATGTATCCAATGCTAACATTACAAATTTGTCCTTTGCCAACTTTCCGTGAAGTAAGTCTTAAAGATATTATTATAATTCTACAATTGTTGAGAGATAATTGTCCTAAATATGTTTATTATAGAAAACAATGGACGTTTCCTAACTCCATTAGTACATGATAAGATTAACTAATAAATAGTAACACCTACGATGGTTATCGAATGCCATTATGGTATCACATTAAATGAGGATGTCTATTTTTTTGAGCATGGCTTTTTTATTAAAGAAAAGATAATGGAAGACCATCGCAAACAAACCTTCAATATTCTATTTATTAATCGGAGGTAGGCCAATTTGAGGTCATGGCATAGGAGTTGATGACATTTGTTTATATTAGCACTAGTAGTTTCATATGTCTTCCATTTTAATATGTGTGTTAGGAACTATGAATATGAAAGACAAGGGTTAGAGCTTTAATTGGTCAACCAAAGAATCTACCAAGTTTTCAGAGGAACCTTGAGCATGGTGGCTGTCTAAAATATTAATCATGATATGGCAAAGCATGGATGAGACATTTGTGGTGGAAATCATTTATGCACATTGCAAACATAAAAAAAATATAAGAAAACTTCGCTAATGTCATATAATAAATTAATGGTATGGTTTTTATAAATTACCAAATATTAAAAAAAATATTAAATATTATCATAATAATAAAAACTTAAAATTAATAAACATTTGTCTTATAAAAATTTGTGTGATTTATTTTATTAAAAATATTAATTATTTTTTATAATATTATTAAAAAATAAAAAATAAAAATATATCTTTATTAATAATTAAAAGGTAAAATTAGTCTTTATGAATATTAAAGACATTTTTTATTTTTCAAATTTCATGTCAAGACTACTCAAAATATAGTGAACCTTGACACTCCACCACCAAGAAAATTACATAGTGTTTTAAGGTATTAAATTTTTTGTGCTTTCTATGTTAAAAACTTTCACCATTTCTCATGTAAATTTTTGTTAAAATTTTTCACTTTTTTATATTTTTATTATATTTTTTTTCTTTTTTTAAAAAAAGTTTTAAAATTATTTTTGTATGTAAAAATATTAAATTTTATAAATTGTTGATAAAATTTTGAAACTTTTTTCTAATTATTTAATAGTTTTATAAATTTTTATTTTTTTAAGATAAATTTTTTTAAATGAAATATTTTAAAAATTGTTATATAAATAAATATTTTAAATATTTGTTAAATTTAAAATTTTAAAAATAAAATTAAAAATCATATAAATAAAAATATCTTAAAACTAATAAATTTTTTTTCAACCCCTTCTTAACTATTTATAAGATTCTTATTTTAATGAAAAAGATTCAAACTTAACAACAAAAATAAGTCCAAACCCCTTCTCCATCTTTATTAAAAAGATATTAAAAAGACTTTGGTAAAGAATTATTTTAAAATAACATATAATTATATATATATATATTCACAATTTATAAAAATAATTCAATTATTATCAATAAAAAAATTTCTATATAATAAATTAATTTATGTAAAAAGACTAATTCATTTCTATATGGTATTTAGTAAGACACTCCATGTCTCATTGGGCCTTGTTGCATGCTTCCCCCAATATCTTAAAATTCTTTCCATCTTGCGAGTGATAAAAATCATAACATTGTATGACAAATACATCCACAAGTTTAAGTTTGGAAATAAATACTATTTAATTAGGCAGGGGTTTTATGGAGGGCAATTATGCAGATGTTTCAAGGAAGGTGTGGAGGGTGTGGTCGCTTTTATTTTGAATGAGTAGGATCGATGGAAAAATTAAAGAATATTTTATTAAATATAAATTTATAAATTTAAATTTTGTTTTATTGTAAATAAAAATATAATAATTTTATTTTTTAAAAAATATATTTAAAAGTATCATATGGAATTATTGAATTATATAAAGTGTTGGTATCTTTGTTCATATTGTATATATTTGAATTAGTAAGTTATTTTGGTTAAGTACTCAGAGGTAAGGAGTATTTACTGTCAAAATTAGTGAGTTTTTTTGGTTAAGCAGTTATGAATAAGGGGTATCCACTATCAAAATCACGTAACACACGATCGTGATCTAAACCACTTCATTTTTTATCTCAAATATATTGAGGGTTTTGTATTTTAATCGATGGATATAAACAACCATCATCCTCACAAATTGGACTACAATCTTTTTGATAAGATATAACAATTTTTACTATAATCTTTTAATAAATTATAATTTATAACTTTAATATTTTGGGATAATTTTTATCATATATATCTCTCCAATTACTTTGGAGCACTCACTATGAAAATTTAGGAGCATCTTTCCATAGAACCACTCCCAGAGAACAATTATTGCAACGTTTTCTTTTCAAAGTTACACTTCCTTTTCTTAAATATAGATATATTCAAACTAAATTTTTTGGTAGACCATATTAAATACAAGATGATTTTTTTTTGTTGACCACTATTTTATGTAGTGATCTTAAACTAAGAGCCAAGGGCTGATGGGTATCCATTCCACCAAAGTTACCTGAAGCACGATCTCGAACTCATCCATTTTTTCATGTCAAATTTTGCTAGCAACAAGAATTAATCCCCAATGGACTCTTTATGAACCAACAACCATTCATACAAGATGAAAATTCTCTCTCTCTCTCTCTCTCTCTATATATATATATATATATATATATATATGGATATATGGGGGATTATATTCAACAAAGTCCATATTCATTTCATTGATATGTTACAATGAAGATGTTGATGGATATATGGATTAAATTTGGTGGTCCACCTTGTTTATTATAATTATAATTTTTTTATTTTTTTAATTAACTTATTATAGTTATTTATTTAACATTATCTTTTCAATGTTAATATAATTTGTATTAAAAACTTTAATATTATTTTTTTAATATAAATTATATTAACATTTAAAATATAATGTTAAATAAATAACCATCATTTTTAAAAAAATCATAAAAGATGAGGTGGATAGTGAAATTTAACCCATGTATCCATCCACATCCTTATTATAGCATATAAATGAGATGAATATAGACTTTATTAGAATATAATCTTTAAAAAAAATTACAATTTCGATTGTTTGTATAAAATTTCATTTTAAATTTTAATATAATTTTTTTAAAAAATTGATTATATTTTAAAACAAAAGAATATATAAAAAGATCATATTACTATCAAATTTAAATCGGTATTTGAAGTTGATTTAAATTTAAGAGTTAGGGGAAAGGTACCAATAGTTGTGCATGTTCTGATTGTCAAACAAGGCTTTTGTTAACATGTGTTCTATTGACAGAATATATTGGTATGTATAAATATTAAATTGCACAAGAAACTGAACATGTAGTATTTAATATTTGTTTAACATTTATTCTATAAAATTAAAAGTAACCAATCACATCTTGACAAGTAAGACTCATGTATTAATACTCTAATGCACAACTATTGGTACTCTAAAAGTCAAGTTTTGGTCATTAGTTTTAAAAATGCATTTTATACCTTCTCGTGATAAAAAATCGGTTATATCATAAAATGTATAATGTGTTGGACCTTGAAACCTTAGTTATAAATAGTTAAGACGACATATTAAAAAGAGTAAAATTTTCAAAATCTAATATAATGTTATGGCACCTTAATTTGTTGTCTAAAATTAAGATGTGCGACTGAAACCTCTCCCTTACGATAGTCATCATTTATTCAACATTGTCCCTCAAATATTAATATAGTTTATAATCAAAATTATATATATTAAAAATAAATTATATATATATATTATAATCCAAAATAAAATTTAACTATTTATTCTAAATTTCATTTTATATATAATATATCAAAAAATAATTAAAAAAAAATTTAAAAAAAAATTTAAAAAAAAAAAAAAAAATTAAATTAAAAAATTATAATTAACAATTAAAACTATTATTACACCTATACAACCATCAAATATAATCCTAAAATGCTACTATAATTATGATCCACGGCTATAAATATACTGGAGCTTCATAGCCAAAATTATGGTGCAGGATATGCCAGAATTATTGCTAGTTCAAAGCGGTATTAGAATTAATAACACTGAAAACCATGTCATGGAAAGTAATTACAACGAACATTATGGCACAGAAAACATGTCAGGAAAATTAATTTCAGTTAGTAGTTGAACAACAGGAGACTTCTTCAAGTGCTTTGTACACCTGGCCGCCATGCACACCCAACCGAAGTGCAAAGAGAGGACAATTTAGGTACTGCGACTGATTCAATTTTCATCCACATCATCATCGACGCCTACTTCTGCACTTTCAAATTCGACGGTAAGATCTTGCCGAACTGGAGTTCTCCTTCAAATATTCCAATACATGTGGTGTTTAAAAAACTGTATGGTTATAACTATCACGAGTACTATGTGCACATCTGCAATATTTTTTATGCCATCCCTTATAAAAAATCTACACGAGGCATCCATACCTCAAGCTTCCTAGAAAATGAGTTTAAAAAAATAGGAGCCTGGTTGTTATACCAAGATTTCAAAAAGGATAGGAGACCAATGGTTATACCAAGATTTCAATATGATAAGAATAGTTGGCGTTGGTAGTTATAGTTGTGTTACCAATATGTGACTGGATTGTTAGGGATCTTGAATGTTAAAAAAATAGGACTGTATCCTTGAGACAAAATATTGCTCAACTCATTTAAGGCTTTGGGTTTAGAATGACCACATGCGAGGTGGTGGGATCATGAGTATAAAGTGGATCTCTTTTTAAAGGCATAGGCAGGGAGAATAAATCTGTAGTATCTGCACATTAAAGATGAAAATGATAAGTATCACCTATTAGCCACAAAATTCAGATAACAATTATCATTTAATCGTTATATATATCATGAAGTGGTGATAAACAAAATTAAGGTTGTTAAGAAAGGGACTGAAGTTTAAAAGCACTTCACTCTTCCAATTGATATTTTTAGAAGAAGATTATTTTATATAAATTGACACCCATTATTGTAAGGAAGGAGTTTTAAGATGATATTTGAGATAATATTTAATTTAAAGATTGTAAATTGAAAAAAGAAGGTATATTGTTTCAAATATTATTTTTAAATAAGTGTTGGTGATTATTGTTTTAAATTGTCTATCTAAAGACAATATAACTAATTAATTTATATATATTGTATACTCTTTAAAAATAATAATTTTGTTTATATATATATTTTTAAATACAATACCATTTTTGTTTATCTAATTACATTGTATCTTTAATCCCAACTATCATCTATTTAATGACAATATGAAAATAATGTTAGAAAGAAATGACTATTTCTATTTTTAATATTTTGAACGTGTAGTTATAGGATTTCAAAAGTTCATCAATAAAACAAGTTTTTCTAATAATTTTTTAATGTATAAAAAATTATTTTTAAAAAAATCACTTTATTAAAAAAAAAATTAATAAAATAGTACAACAAATAAATTAGTTAAAAATGCATATATTTACAATAATTATTTCCAATTTTTTATTTATTATAAAATATCTAAATAAATAATTAAAAATACAAATTATAAATATATAATAACTATTATTAAATGCTGTCATTACATTTCTCAAAACCCCAAAATAACACTACTGACTATTAAAAGTCAACCATACTATTTAAAATGACCCAAACTCCTCCATATTAAACATGAATACTATCCTAATAAAAATGGTTAATCTATCAGCACCACCAGCTAACACTCCTCCCACTTCTTTCCTAATTACCCTACCCAACCAAGGATAACCATCAACGCAAATACATTGCACAGCAGGACACTGATCAATATGTTTGCCCAAATGTTCATATATGAACAGAATTCTTCAAATTGCATTGAGAAAACATATAAGAGTTTTAGAAGAAAATAAATTTTAAATCAAGTCGCTCCTTTAATGATGTTGCTTTATCTATTAAAAAGTAAACTCGGCATCAATGTCACATGGATGGAAAATGGTCAATTAGTAACATGAATACATTCTACAAAATGTAGGCATTCAAATCACCTTTTCTTTAGCTCTGTTGTTGATTTTGTTAAAGTTCACTGTGAATCTTTCTCTTCTTATAAAAATATTCTCTAAAGGCTTCTTCTTCATCAGCAATCTAATGCAACATCTCCTTCTCTTCTTTTTAAAGTGTACTATATTTTCGCTGCAGAAACATAAGGACATGCATATTTAATTTATTTCTCAGCAACATAAAAAAAAAATGTATGCAAAATATGATAATCAATAAAATATTAAGTTATGGATGTTAACCTGTTTTTTTATTAAGATTATTTAAATCCCAACAATTACTGTTATTTATTAAAAAAATATTTTTAAAAATAAATTTTATTAATAAAATATTAATTAATAATTACAACTATAAAATGCATGGTGAATACATGCACAAATTTATGTTAAAGCTTTAAAAAAACTAAGAAATTATATAAACTGAAAAAAGATATATATTAAAACAATAAGGAAGCTCCTAAAAAGTATCCACAGTTATAAATGCTCAAATGATTAAAACTAAGGAAGCAAGCTCAAAAACAGTATCCATAAACATAATCTAAATGCTCAAATGATTAAAGGAGATTAAAGTAAAGCAAAATTACATCAGTATCTGAAGTAAAACACCACCTAAAAAAATAAAAATAAAAATGATTGAGATTTCTCTATGCTCAATGCTTTTTAATGTTTGATTTTGCTATAATAGATTTGGTTAGCCAATTTGACAAAGGTGTTGAATACTGTCTATTTTTTAAAAAATCTATTATCAGTATAAATCTTAATGCCTCATGTTTGTAGATAACCAAAAACATACCTTTTTAAAAAGGAAATATTAAGTTACAAGGTTCCCGTCCCCCATCCCCCAAGTTAAAGTAATTTTTCTTCTTTAACTTTTCTTTGTGAAGGGAAAAAATAAATTATAAAATATAAATAAAAAAATATGATAATATTATTTATTTATTTATTTATAAATAAACTTTTGTTTATAAATAAGTTTTGAAAATAAAATTTCAAGAAAGACCATGTAATAGTAATAAAAGCCTAGCAAAACAACAATTATTATATTTATTTAAATTATAAATTTATTTATAACGAAGTTTAAAAAATAGTTAAAAAATAAATTAATCAATGTTCATATTATAAATTATGTATGAATATTTTGAATTAAAGTAATATTTTTAATTATTTTTCTAACATTACTTATATTGGTAAAAGTCTTCAAATATTAAAGTATTGATGTGAAATATTTAAAGTGTTTATTCCATTATTTGGGTGATTATTTACAATTTAGAATGACATAGTATTTTTTTTAATTGAAAAGAGAATTTTTATTGATAGAAAAATTATAGTACAATAGTAGTCATACAAAAAAGATAAGTTAAGATATCATATCCCAAAATCCAAGGTAGAGAAAAAAAATCAAGAACAATCAAAACCCATATCCATGGTAGGCCTTTTTTACTCTTTTTCTTTGGAACCTCGATCCAACATGTTGGATGATTAACCTCCATCGGACTAGCAATGACTAACGAAAGTGTAAGACTATTGAGGTTCCAATAGGGACTAGTCCTTATCAGATTCAAAAAATTTAGATTCATGTGATCTCTTCATACTGCCACCTGAAGCGTTATCTACATAAGTCATTTGGCAAGAAGAATCTACCACAATTAGATCTGAATCATCTTTCTTCCCTATGCCATCTAAATATATTTTCGTGACCTTGGTTGAAAATTTGTGCTCATACGGTTACTAGCCTTTAGGATAAAAACACCAGTCTGTTTGCTTTTTTGGCTTCCCTGCATGAGGACAAGCCCCCTAGAGATGGCCGGTTTGATGGCAAAAATGATATCTAAAGGAAATGTTTTCATAATCCAAGGTTTGGAACCAACGAGTATTAGATAAAGATGAAGATGGAGATGAAAATGAAAATTAATTATTTATAGTATAATATTACATCCCACTAGGTGGCCATTAAAATTTAGAAAAATAATTCAAAAATAAATCCTAAAAAATAGTTTAATGGTTTTTAGAAAACTTAGAAAAATATATATGTACTACATATTCATAAATATAATATAAAATATATTTATTTGACTAATATCAATGACTCAAAATCAAGATATTTTGATAAAAAATTAGAAGTACACGTGGCCTCTTTATGCCAAAAAGTGAGACACACTATTATTTCAATTGTATTTAATTCAAAAGGCCTTAAATACGATCATGGGTAAACAACCCTTGCTTATACCACTCCATATCCATTTTCACGAAACTTCCAAGTGTATTACTAATAGTTTCAGATACTGAGAGGTGATAGAAGGGAAGAGGGAGATTAGGGAGCTAAACCCAAACTGATATTTTGGACACCACTATTGTTTAAGGATCAAAGTAAAAAAACTAGGGGATAACAAAGAGCCCATCTATTATTCAAAACCAAAGTCCTTCATTAAAAACTCTCTGACATTCTTCGAGTTTAGAGAATTGAACTATGAATAAGCCTTTAGCACATAAATGGATCACACAGTCTTTGGATCTTGTAACCTCAACCCATTGATGCAACTCATTTGACTGAGGCCAAAACAAATTAAACCTACAAATAACTACATAATCTTTAGAAAAAGAGAATAACCCAGTTACATAAAGGAGAGAAATATCCACTGAAGGTGCTTTATCCAATTTCTCCACAATGTACAAAATGAGAAATGCTAAGGGTGAATCTAAAGGGACCTTATGGAGAACAACATCCCTATAAGAAAAATACCCTTGCTTCCTAGTATCTTGTGTTGTAAACCCACATGGCATCATCAATGCATTGTCTATGTCTGATGATTATGATGGTGTGTTGCTTGCATAGCAGTAAACTATGATGATTTAGTAGGCTTGCATAACAACAAACTATTGTTTCCATGCCCTAACCCTAATAGTCTTCATCGATCTACTTTTTACTCTACCATATCATTTTTGACTATAGATCTAACCAAAATTTAAGGTGGATCATGGTTTTCAAGTTTATGGACAGTTGACTCATAATTAATATGACACAATTTTTTCAATATGTAAAGATCTCATTAAGTCAATATTCATAATACTAAATGAAATATTTAAAATGAATTCTAAATTTTTAATTCTCCAAGTGTCATAGACCTTGCTAATTATATATTCACAATATTAACAAAACAAATAAAATTAACATCAAAATTCAAAATTCTTTATTTATTTTCATTTATTATTGTTGCTGTTGATTCTTTATTTATTTCCATATACAAGTAAATTTATAGACTAAAAAGATGAATCCAACCTCTAAGACCTTTAGCAAGGCACTTACATTCATATGTCTTTGTAGCCTCCACAAAATGAAATAAAAAGCATGGTAAGGCCACACAATCTCAATGCATTGCATGGTGTTTCAATTATAAAAACAATCCCCATAGTCTTAACTTAGAAGGCACTAATTGATCATAAAAACAAATGCCTTTTAAGTTAAGGATGTGGGGATTGTTTAAAATACCCAACATTCAAAATGTCCTACCATAATGGTTATTAAATTTTATCTACACTTATAGAAATGAAATTGCATGTGTTATTTTGAAGGTTGGTGAAGTTGACATGATAGGGATTTGACAGAGGACAATACCAACTATTACAAAAATTTGAACTCATATACCATAAAAAAATTAATGAAATAAAATGTGTTGGAAACAATAATTTTAAATAATAAATAAATAATCAATAAAAATGTGATGGTCATTATTATTTTCAATTAAAAATATATTATTTCCCTGATTGGTCTCATCTTAAATGATTAGGGTTTCTATCTACCAATGGGTGGGGTTGGTTAGCTCAATGTGCAAGCCTCTAGAGTAGTTGGACTAGAGAGAATAGGGGCTAGATAAGGCTATATAGACTATGGACTTGAGACCCTATTACATGACATCACTCATTCTCTAGATTGATGTAGTGGCTTTTAGGGTGACCATAATCGATATAGGGAGGGGGAGGAAGAAGGAAACATGTTTTATATGAAATAGGTGCATATCACTATGGTAGAGTAAAGTGCCATAGAGATATAGAGAATCCCTCATGTAACAAAGTTGAGGATGACTATAGAGAAGGGAATATAAATAGATAGGGTGCCTATAGCTATCCCCTCTAAATTGTAAATGTATGATGGATTGAGGGGATACAATAACATTTCGTTTAAGCCAATATATATGAATAGTTAGGGAATAGGGAGCTAGTTTATCATTTCATCTAGTATCATCTTTGGGAGAAGAGTGTCTAGTCATAAAAATAATAGTGATGAGAGGAGGGGAGCTCTCAACCATTTCACTTATCTATTTATTTGGAGAGGAGAGGTGGGGTTAATATATATAAACTATATATATTAAGTATTTAACCACCCATATATACCTATAAAGGGAGGTTGAAGGTAGTTAAGCTAAAAGATAGATTAACTTCAGTCAACCCAACTTCAGTATAGCTAGCACTCATATATATATATATATATATATATATATATATATGAGTAAATACATAAATATTATGTATACATAAACACCAACCTCAATCATATATTATCAATATTGGTTTAAGACCTTAACTTTGTAAGTTTCAAATCGATCTATCTTAATAATAAATTTCTACCTTAAATATTTAGGAGTCTTAAACAAGACCAAATTTATAATAAGTAGGTAGGTTTATGTCCAGATTGCACTCACGCCCCCCTTAATATAGATATATGCATTACATTGATCCTATTGACATTAACACCATTGCTAATTGTTGGGAAACTATAGCTAAGACATATATGGTATGGTTTCCAAACTAGACTAGTTTATCCCATGAGTAGAGACAAGTCGATACCCTAACTATATAGAGTTGGCATTAGGTTGGAAAGAGGTTGGTCGAGACTTGCCACGCTGCAAGAGCGTGAAGGAAATGTAACAATTGATGTTGATCAGATTATGATATAGACTAGGTTCATTACCATACCAGATTAAGTTAAAGTCAATGCTCATTACCGTACCATATTAGATTAGGCTCGTTAACGTCCTTGATTAGGCTCATTGAAGCCATACCGCCTAACTTAACAGCCCTCCCGTTAGTAGGAGCATGTTATTAGCCCCCTCTACATAGATTTAAAGTATTTTAGAGATTAAAAATGATTTGGAATTTAAAAGGGAGCAGGTACACCCCCTTCCCACGTAATTGGGATTAAATAGAGTCAGGCTATAAAACTTAAAACAATCGAGCCCCTTGCTAGTAGTATTACATAGAGAAAGCCCGGGTAGACAATGGATTTCAAAGTCTTCTATAAATTCATTCACTATATCATCATTTATCTGCAAAATGGTGTTGTCCATGGAATGTCGTCATATTTCTATTATATTATCCTTAAACGATACTTGAAATTCAACTGAAGCATTCTATATGTGAATAATATAAGTCAACATGATACAATGATGACATTATATTTCAACATATATATCTACAAAATGGTGTTGTCCATACCATAAAAGACGACATGTTGTTTATTTCAGCTACAATTGATCCAAAGGAAGTCTGAAATATGTCATTTGTAGTTAATATGTCTCCATTGCTCTCCACTGCTTTGTAACTAATTATTGGAGATGTGACAACCATTATGAACAAACTTATTCAGGTTACAAGGAAACCAATAAGGTTGAGGAAACAGATAAATTGGAAATCAGATTGTCAATAACAATTTTTTGGTGGAGAACTTGCCATCCCCAGAGCTATAGCAAGAAAGCATACTTTACATTGGTCAAACTGCAGAATGTAAAGAAAACGTAGAAATGTTCCTGAATTGGATTTGGAAATCAACAGGAGGTTATTTCCGTTGTTCAAAGAACATTTTTTAGAGTGTGGTTGAAAAGGAGGAGGCAACAAGACAATTAGTTCTTGGTATCAATGAAATGCATGGAACTGAGACAATCAACAGGAGGTTCTTTCCATTGTTCAAAGAACATTTTTTAGAGTGTGATTGAAAAGGAGGAGGCAACAAGACAATTAGTTCTTGATATCAATGAAATGCATGGAACTGAGACAATCAAGGATTAGATTGTAGTTAAAACTAACCATGATTTTTAGTTCCATTCCAATATCTTGATATTCTCTTTTGAATTTGTAGAAGATTTTTCATTAGAATTTCCATGACACTCGATATTAAGCCCACTGCACACATAATATCAGGCCTTATAAGTATCAAATACATCAAACTTAAAACCGCACACAATTCACACACAATGATCGATGTTCAAATCACACCACTCATGTTTTATGAAAAGCAAGCTTAAAACCTCCACCATCTCAAAAATAATATGTTTTATCCATCTTATAAATAAATAAAAATTAAGTGCCACGCCTATGTAGAGGCCAGAATAAATCACAAGTTTCCTCACCAAGCACCAATAAGAAAAATTGCAATTGCATTACCTCTGCATTCTGCCCTGCACTTAGAAATATATTGAGCATCATTTCCTTTGGTAAGGTGATTAAATAGAACAAGCTTTGGCTTCTTCGTAAGGTAGAAGGAAATCATTAGACATTATATTAATATTTGTAGACAAACGGGTTTAAAGAAAATAAAACTTCAAAATGAAATTATTTTTTGAATTGACAAATCTGTAATTGTTTATGAGTGATACAAATTATAGAAGGTAGTTCCCAACAACATTCTAAGATACTCAGAAAAGAGAATAATCAAATTGAAACATAAAGTTATCAAGGGCAGTTTCGATAGGAGGTAAGGTCCAACAACTTATGTTGTCTCTTTTATATGTTAAGCAATCAAAAAATTTATAGTTGACAAATTATATGTGGTTAGTTGAAAGGTTTTAATAGTGGTGTATTTTAATTTTGGACACTAAATTAAGGTGTTATAATATTACAATAAAATTTGAAATTTTTACTCATTTTAATATGTCATTTTAACTGTTTATAACTAAAATTTTAAAATTTAATTTATATTTTACAATATAACTGATTTTATACTTATGATCAAAATTAATCAAAATTTAACATTCAAATATCAATATTTGAATCTTATTTATCAAGATGTGATCATTTATTTTTAATTTTATAGAGTAAATGTTGAACACATATTAGATACTGCATGCACCAAAAATAATGTAATTCAATATTTACACATACTAATATGTCCTATCAATAAAACACAATTGAACAAAAACCTTGTTTCATTATTACTAAGTGCACCACCACTAAAATCTTTCCCTTATAAAAAATAAATTTATTGTCAAAAATAATTCTATCCTTAAAACAAATTAATTTGAAACTTAAAAAATATATATAATTTTATAATATTTATATAAGTTTTGTATTATGTAATAAAAAGCACCTTTTATATGATAGACAATGGTAATTGTTATAACTTATAAACAAAACACATGAATTTTGTATTCCATGACAAGAAGTACCTTTTGTATAATGAAGTTACATTTGAATTTTGTATTCCATGACAAGAAATACCTTTTGTATAATGAAGTTGATGATAGTTATATAAGTTATAAATAAAACATCAAGTTTGAATTTATACATTACTCAAATAAAATAGAATAGGTTTTTCTTTTTTAAATAGTCCATCATCCTTTCTAAGGCATAAGGTACAATCCCTATATTTTTAGGACCATACAAGTATAATATTTGGAACGGAAAATATGATAATTGAATTTAAACTTAACATTTAAAATAAGTATAATCCATGAAACAAGTTAAAAAAAAATCTTATATTTTATTATTATTTATATATATAATTATTTTATCTTTGTTAAATCCATTTTATTTTTAATTATAAATATATGAGTGTTAATTTGTTTTGTACTCCAAATACCATGTCATCAAGGCAGTTTAAGAGTATCTTTGCCACTTAATCTACCATTCTTTTATTAAATATTATATCATTTTATTTTCAGTGTTTCCTTCATACAATTTTTTTTTCGAACATCTTTTAAATACAAAATTCATAATGTTGTTCTCCTTACCATACTCATTAATATTTTTTCAATATTTCAATAAAAAAATAAAGTCACCATGCACCAAGTCACTGCAGGGTAGGATACAATTGAAATTTGTTTTAAGTATTTTATTTGAAAAAATAATATTAAATAGCATTGGTATCTAACAAAATTAATTACTTGGCACCCCCTGATTCATTAAATATGTCATTACTACATTGCAATTCTATTTCCCTTTAACCCTTCATCCTACTAGTAACTTGATAGGCTAGATAAGAAAGGCTTTACTATTTGAAGTTTTAAGACCTTTGAATAGTCCTATTTTATTCTAAGTCTTATCTACCCAGATATACAGAATAAAAATGCACTAAAAAAATACATATTTTAACAAAACCAAAGAAAATTTAAATAACCCACATCACTATGATATTCAAAAAATTAACAAGATATTTTGCCAACAACAAGATGGATTCAACATTATTTTCTAAAACTTCTTGTTTATAAAAAGCATTAAAAGCACTACCTTGGTAAAAATGTATTAACTCCTCGGTACAAGTTCAAATGATAAGTAGCCTATAGCCTCTTTTACATATGACCACTACTAAGAAGGAATGAGAAAGATACAAAATTTTAATGCATATTTCTTTCCCTAAGCATCTTTACTATATACACACATTGTGTCACTTGAAGTCAATGTTTTACCAAAGTAATTGGTTGGTTGCTTTCTTGGTGTGCCCAAATCATAAGGGAGATAAGTATATTTTTGCTCTTGCTACATGATATTATTAACTTTTAGTTTATTACAGAAACAACACAAAACATGTGTGTCATGCCAAAGCTAGCATTTAAGACAAAACAAATATTATAAAACTCATAATGTCTCACAACACTCAGTGATTGTAATGTCATTTGAGCATATACTTCCTCTGTCTCCATCTTTGTCTGGCATGTAATGAAATTACTTAGATGTTCACACAAAATGATTATATATCACATAGAATAAGCAATATGAGATATCACACAACAATAATTGACAACAGATCAAAATACTAGATAATATAGCAAAGCCACTTTGAGGGGACAACCTCCACAACAATGCACTAAGATCAGAATACTTAAAATGATGATCAAAGACTAACCACTAGCTCTTATATATAGTCTAGTTAGCCATGGTTATTCCATAGGCTAACCTAACTAAGAACAAAGAGAAATGTAACAAGAATATAAAAGAGGTATGTAAGCCACAAGTCATCCACATATATCCCTAGGCATGCCAAAGGTTAAAGGTGTAGCATGCCCCTCCCCTTTAAAACAACATTGTCCTCAACATTGAGTTAACTCTGGATATTACTACACAAAAGATTCATCCTCTCAAGTGGCATCTTCACAAGGCATATTCTTCCATTTGATTAGGTACTCTTTTGTTTCTCTAGACCATAGCTACTTAATGCATATTTGAAGGATCACCTCAAAATCAATAATAACTCTTCCTTCCTCATCCAATTCTTGTAACTTAGTTTGGGTATTAACTCTATGTCTAATGAATTTATTCAGGGATGATACATGAAATACTAGATGTATGTGAGTGGAGGAAGGAAAATCTAACTTGTAAGCCACACTACCAATTTTATGCAAGATTTGATAAGACCCATAATACTCATGGGATAACTTTTTATCCTTTTTCTATTGATTTAAGGACATTTGCCTATATGGCTGCAATCAAACAAAGACCCAATCACCAATGTTAAAATTTGTCTCACTCCTGTGTTGATCTACCTATTGTTTCATACAATTTTGAACCATGGCTAAATTTCATAGAAACTTGCAAGGACCTCTTGTTGATGGTGAATATGTTCTTCAACTGCATGAACCTTAGGATGGACCTTCAAGGTTGAAGTGATGGATGGAGGGTGGTATCCATATAGTGTTAAAAAGGGGACAATTTGGAAGAACTATGAATAGAAGTATTATATCACTATTCAGCAAGTGATAACCAATGAACACATTTATCTTGTTTATCAAAAACAAAACAATGGAGATATCTTTCCAAAAATTTGTTGACTACCTCAATTTATCCATCTAATTGAGGATGATAGGATTAACTATGGGCCAACTGGGTGCCCAAACATGTAAATAACTTAGTCCAAAAATTGTTAGTGAAAATGGGATCTCTATCACTTATAATGATCTTAGGGGTACCATGCAATTTTTGAACTATACTAAGAAAAGCATAAGCTACTTACTAACAATAAATGGCTATGATAATGAACAAAAATGATCATACTTACTGAGATGATCTATGATAACCATGATAACATTTTGACCATTAGATCTTAGTAACCCTGTAATGAAATCCATAGACACTTCTTCCCAACATTGGATAGGGATGGATAAAGGCTACAAAAGACCTAGATTTTGATGGTTTCTCCTTTATTTTGTTGATAGATCATACCTTCAGCCACAAAGTTTTGTATATTAGCTTTGAGTCCTTCCCAAAAAAATCTTGTTGATTCTATGATAGGTATTCAAAAATCCTGAATGACCCTCAATTGGAGTTTCATGAAGTCATTGAAGGATTTTTTGTTTAAGAAGAGAATTATTACATAGGTATAATCTACTTTATACCATAATGCATTACCCTTCCATGTGAATTTTTAAAATCCACCCAAACCTTGCTAAAGATTTTGAATCAAATCATGGGTAACACTATCATTGTCCCATTCTGATCATGCTTCCTCTAGCCAATCTTCTTATAAAATGGTCATAGCACATAGCAATGCCTCAACTGATTCATCCTTCCTGGATAGTGCATCTACCACTACATTGTCCTTGCCTTTCTTGTAAACTATTTCAAAATCATAACCTAAAATCTTAGTTACCCATTTTTGTTATTCTTTAGATGAAAACTATTATCCCAAAAAATATTTGAGACTATCATGATCAGTCTTTACCTAAAAGAGATGACCCATAAAATAAGGCCTCCATTGTTTGACTACATGCAAAATGGCCATCATTTCCTTCTCATAAATGATCTTGTGTTGATTCTTACCCTTCAATTGATGACTTTCAAATGAAATTGGTCTACCTTCTTGCACGGGTACAACACCCATACCATACCTAGATGCATCACACTCAACCACAAAATTCTTAGAAAAATTAGGAGTGGCAAATATTGGAGTGTTACACATAGCCAATTTCAATTGTTAAAATGCCTTGGTAGATATATCAATCCACTGAAAGGAGTCTTTATTCAACAAAGAGGTGGGTGGGGATACAATGCTACCATAATTTTTGACAAACCTATTATAGTAACCAGTTAACCCTAGAAATCCCCTTAGTTACTTGAGTGTCTTAGGAATTAGCCAGTTCACCATTACTTGATTTTTTTAGGATACACTTTCACTCCTGCATGTGAAACCAAATGACCAAAATACTCAATCTCACAAGTTCCAAAAGTAAATTTGCAAGGTTTGGCATATCATTGATGTTGTTCCAGAATTGAGAGAACATGTTTCACATGGTGCAAATGGTCTTCCCAATTTTTACTATAAATGAGAATATCATCAAAAAATACCAAAACAAATTTTCTCAAAAATGGCCTAAAAATAGTATTCATCAAAATATAAAAGGTGGATGGTGCATTTGTTAGCCCAAAAAGTATAACCAAAAACTCATAATTGCCCTCATGAATCTTCAAAGTAGTTTTGGGTATGTCTTCATCATGGATCTAGATTTGATGATACCCAAAATGTAGATCTAACTTAATAAAATAAAGAGAAACATTTAATTCATCTAGAAAATCATCAATGATAGGAATAATAAACTTATCTTTGATAGTGTACTTGTTGAGTTATCTGTAGTTAGGGCATATCCTCCAAGTGTCATATTTCTTTTTCACCATGACAACTGGTAAGAATATTTGCTTTGACTATGGTGAATGATATCTACATCCATCATCTCATGTACCATATTTTTAATTTCACTTTTTTGGGCATAGGGATACATGTATGACTTGATGTTTGGTGGTGTACTACCAAGAATAAGTTTGATAGCATGATCATGTGTGCAGTTAGGTGGAAGTCCTTTTGGCATGTTACCAAAACAACTAAATGGGCATTAATCACTTTTTTTAGATTAGGAGGTGTAGATGGTTGATTTGGCTAAACTTCCATGTAAAATAAGTGAACTAAAAATCCTTCAGCACCCTTTCAAAGAATCTTTGTCATTTGATGGGAGCTAACAAGTTGTGGAGATTTAGCCCTTAATCCCCTTAGCTCAGATGGCCTTCCCTCAGAATGAAAATGTATGAATAATTCCTAAAAATGCATCTTAATAGTGCCCAAAGTGGTGAGCCATTGTAGTCCCAAAATAATGTTAGCTCCCCTCATGGGAATAACAAACATAGAAGAATCCAACAAGTAGTCTCCCATGGCCAGCTTAATACTATGGCATTTTCTTGAGCAACTGATAGTACTACCATTTTCAATCATGAGCTAAAATTATAGAGTGAGATAAATGAAATAGTTTAAGTGAGTAGCCAACTTACTGTTGATGAAGTTGTGTTTACTCCCAGAATCAATCAATACAGTGACCTATTTCTTTAGGAAACCCACCACCTTAAGAGTTTAGGGAGTACTAATACCTAAAAGGGCATGATAGGAAATAATAGGCTGAGAGTCTTTATATTCTTCCTCGGGACCTTCTTCAATCTCACCAATTGCCTCCTCATCATCATCATCCTCATTGGCACCTTCGATGTAAAATAACTTCTTTTTAGCACAATGATGGTATTTGCTCCATTTGTTGTCACAACCATAACATAATCCTCTAGCTCACTTCTCCTCAATTTATCGAGGTGTAAATCTAGTGGGTTGAGGATATTATGGTATTGGAAAGGTGTGATCATGACCAGTAGTGAAGGTTTTTTTATTTGATCATCTCTTTTTCCTCTACCATGTATGCTTGTGGGATAGCTTATGATACAGATGCTAGGTTAAACATCTAAACCTCCAATTTGATGCTATATTTGAGACCGCCCAAAAATAGATTAGTCAAATTTTCTTAATGATGTCTTCCACTCGTAAGGATGGATTCTGAAATTGATGATTAAAATCCTTCACAATTCTTGTTTTTCATAGTTTGGATAACTGATTGAAGTAGTTCTCAAAGACATTATTTTGATAATGAGCCAACAAATCATCAATGAAAATAGACCATGTAATAGGAAAACCATTCTTTTTCTTTTGAGCACACAACCAATGATGCCAAATGAACTGCTCAAGTTCTAGATATAGAGACGCCATGATCACCTTATGAGAACTAGTAGTTTGATATAGATCAAATAAATTATCAATATGGGTAATATAAGTGAGAGTATCCTTACCATCAAACTTTTGCATGTTCACTTTTGGAAACATCATTTTCTCACTAGAATTGGAGTTGGTAGTGTTGAGAGGAGGAGGACCCAAATGATGAAGTGGAGGTTATTTAACTATAACTAAGATGAAAGGGTATCCAATTGAGTAGTGATATGATTCAATTGAGTGTGAACCCCATTAATCTCTCCATGCATCCCTGAAACATTATTTTGAACTACAACAAAGTCATCATGTTTCACCAAGCCATTTATGTTAGCTTGAAGTTGAGAAATCAATAGATTTGAAGTTCCAAATTCCATGTCACTGGTAGGAGTCTTCGGAGTTTTTTGCCCCTACTTTTTTCCTCATATAGAAGGACTAGCTATATACAAACCCTATGAGGATTTTTACCTCAAAATCATGTACCATAAGATGGTACTATTGTGATCACCTCACCAATACAAATCTAATGACTACCTTTGCACACTAGGGTAAAAATTTTGGCACTAAAAAAGAGTACCAGTAGAATATACAGTTGTGATCATCTTGTTGAGATGAATCCAATGACTGTAATTGCACAAAGCAAAAAAAATTCTAGACTTTTTTTAATCATTTTTTTTTCAAAAAAGTATTTTGAACAATACTACACTAACAAAAAAAATTAATTCTTCCCAGATTGTAAGTTATTTATTTTCGTTCCTTCCTCTCTTAGAAGTCGTGCCTTGTTAGATCTAAAAAATAACACCATAGATAACTTTCCCAAATCAAAGTTATGATACCAATTTTATTGAAATTACTTAGATGTTGACATATAATGATTATATATCACATAGAATAAGCAAATATGAGAGATCACACAATAACAATTGACAATAGAGCATAATACTAGATAATATAGCAAAACCACTTTGAGGGGGAAACCTCCACAATAATGCACTAAGAGCATAATACTTAACATGATTATCAAAGACTAACCACTACCTCCTACATATAGTATACTTATCCATGGTTATTCTATAGGTTGACCTAACTACGAACATAGAAAAATGTAACAAAAATATAAAAGAGGTATATAAGCTACAAGTCAGTCACACATATCCCTAGACATGCCAAAGGTTAAGGGCATAACAAAGCATTATTTTATCAAGTTTTTAGAACTTTTAAATATAGATAATGGCTAGGAATAAAATATTCATAATCAAAGAAGTTTATAAAGCCTCAAGCTTACCTGCTCACTAAGGCCCTATGGAAAATAGACAACCCTGCTTCCAATAACGGGGAAGGACACCAGAGCACATGCATGCTAAAGCTCTAAATTAAGACACAACCTTTCTCCTGTCAATGAAACATAAATAATTAAAATGGTTATATCATCATAAAATAGTTTTATAGCATAAATTTAACCATAATGCAAGGAATCATGTATAATTTAATAAACATTTGGTAAAAAATTATGTTTAAAGAAAGTATTTCAGGTTAAGCTTCTCAAAGAAATCAACTAGCAAACCATCAAACAGATACAAAATCTAAAATAATTTCCAATTTAATAACAAAATAAAAAGAAATCAAATAAATGTCACCAACAAATATTTTTTTCCTAGAAAAATTGAGACTCTTACAACTGATTACAAGCTTATACAAAGCTCATAAGCAATTTTTTATTTAAGAAACAACAAATTCCAAATAGAAAAGGGATAAAATAGGAAGAAATCAAACATAGCTCACCAAAAAAATGTTATCTTACTATCAGAGTTGGACTCTAACAACTGATTACATGCTTGTCGAGATCATAAAATCTTCCTTCAAACCCATCACATAAAAATAATTCCCATGAATTGGGAAGAAACACATAATATATAAAATTGATGTAACCACTCCTTGAAAGCACCTATAGAAACAATTAGTGGCTGATGTTCATGAAGGGAAATTAATATATTTTTTACAACCCATTCTATTATCTAAATTTAACTAGCTTTAGTTAAATTTTCAAGAGAATCATCATTCTGGAATTTGCAACTGACATTTGAAGCAAGAATGCCCATCCCATTTTGATCCAAAATGCCCATTAGATGATCTATTGAGATAAAAATTATAATAGATTTAAAATGCAAAGGATTATTGATAGGAATTGATAATTAGGTAAGGAAAATACATAATAATTTAGTAAGGTTTAGACCTTTGAATGAAATATATGGATAGCTAAAAAGTTTCACTAGTGTATCAAAATCTCGTATATCCCCACTATCCATAATTTGAATGATGTAAATTATATTGACAAAAAGTATCATGTAATTCCCTTCATGTTCCTTGTGTTTCATTGACATCCTTATGGCATCATCATTAGATGACCTACTCATAAGAAATTCAGGAGTGATATTGAATATACTAACAAAAATGGCTCAAAAATATAGAGAAAATACACTAAAAAAAATGAAGCTAACCTTACAACCATTTCTCCATGATCGATGCCATTAACCATCCATTTCTTAAGGACTATAAAATCCTCAGCAACACTCTATGATAAACCACTATTTTCAAAAACACTAAATGCTTTTAGAGGCACTAGGAACTGTGTATTCCTAGAAGAAGTAGCTCCTAATTTTAGAAAATGACTTGTCTAAAAATAAATGGAAAAATTTTGATTCAATTTAAGTCAAATGTTTCCAATGCAAAACTAAATTCTAAAAGATAAAAGTGAATGAAGTCTATAGGCTTCAAACTGAACAATATGATCAATGACTAGAGAGCTTAGAAATACCTTAATAACCTTTCCTTTCCTTTTCATATTGAATTTACCTATATCATGTTTTCCATAAGGTACATTTATGAATGATCTTGGGATACATCTCTACTCTTTTGTGTTCTTTTTCAGAATCATATTCTATCCCCCTCAAAAATCTCAACTTTTTCAAACTGGTGTCTTCAGATCCAACTTAATTCTCCAAGTAATTATTTCCTTATCGATTCACTGACACACTCAACTTCTAGCCTTCTATGTCATCCTTGAATTATATTCAAGTAAATTTAGTCTTAAATTTAGGTAGTTTCCTTCTAAACTAATGAAAGCAAAGTATCGTAACAAATACAAAGTTTTTCCCACACATTAACAAATATAAAGGTGTTTTTGAATTCGAGCATCTTAATAAGGGTGGGTTAACATTTGAGTCTTTCACCCTAGTATAAATGACTATCTTGGTGCATCCATACACCATAGGCAAATGTTTCGTTATATTCCCATATGTATGAGGTAAATCACCCCCATTGGATATGGTGTAAATATTCACCAAGACAACATGAAGCCATAACATTAGTTGATCTCATAGTGCACTCTAAAACAAGTTTTACAAATGATGAAGATTTATTCCTGAGTAGCTTGGGTGGGGAAACACAACTATCATCCATGACTTGTATTATAAAAATATGTATCAATAAGCTATTTTGTAAACTAACAAGTGCAATAATATGTACTTATTCTGGGCCATGACAACAATGAAACAAAAGTATTTAGGCACATAATGCAAAATATGTAATTTTTAGTCTAAACCCCAAAGGTGAGGGAGAAATAACTATTAAAACATAGACTCTACCAATTATACAACATGAAATAATAGATTAACTTTCAAGGAAAACAACTTCCATTTCATGGGGACATGATCCTGCATATATAAAGCATTGTAAGCCAACATCTTTCTCACCTTAGTTGTAGTATGCTAAGAAGTGTTCTTTGGGCTCAGGCTAATCACATGTTTTATGGAGTTCATTAGATGATTTCCTGACATATCATATGGAAAATTGAAAGTGAAATGAAAATGTAAATGGCATTTTCTTAGATATATGACAATTCAAGATAAAACAAACATGGATATAAATCATAGAACTCAGAATCATATGACTGTTAAAATCAAGTTAAACTGGTGGCTATTTTACTTTGTGCAAGGAGCATTTTCAAGTTTACATATTCTTTTTAATGGTCAAGGAGAACTGTCAAGGAAACAACTTGGTGACAATTCAACTTCTAAGAATAGAGGCTAGAGTTTGGTTACTCCCAAGTACAATCAATATAATGAAAATGAAGTGAAATGAATTTTTTTATAAATGTCCATGGGAGACCCTCTAGCACCTACTATGAAACATTAAAATTTGTGTCATACTATTTTAATTTTTAGATTAATTGTGTCTAACTTCAGAGTCTAAAATCATATTCCTAAGTTAAGAAACATCCTTAATTCAACTACCTAACTATTTCAAAAGTTATTTACCCTTGGGAACATATTTTGAAATGTTTTTTTTGTAATTAAAATCTTCTACTTTCTATTTATCTTATTTTTTCTAATTGTATGTCATCAAAAAATGATTGACAAGTATTAAATACTTTTCAAATTTGATTTTAATTGTATATAATTTTTTAGAATAGGAGTACCAATTACCCTCCAATGTAACACATTTGTCATTCATATCAGACTAGTATGAGAACATAAATATACAATTGGACACATGTAGAAGGCTCAATATCCCTTGGAATAATCACATAAAATGATAAAAAGACTAGTAGAATTTTTTTTAATAGAACAAGATAAAGGTTGTTTAGATAGATCCAAAAAAAAATTAATAGAACAAGATAAAGGTTGTTTAAATCATTTGATATCTTACAGTATTAGGATGTATTTGTACAATACGGGGTTGGTTTGTTTAGTAATCAATCAAACCTATTATAATTTATTAGACATGAATATGAATGAACCATAAAATAGTTATGGTATAAGGTGAAGTTGATGGCTATAGATTTAATGTGAAGTTTTAAGAAGACCCATCCCCACTCAGCCTAGGTTAGTTGATAGATAGATGATTAAGAAGATGTTTCAATAAGACTTCTCATGGATCATCATGGGGGAGTTGAAAACTATAGGATTAATGCAACATTTCAAGAAAGCATAAGATAAGCTACAATGGATTTTATTGCTAAGGTAGCTCAACTTTTAAAATTGAGTTGACTATGAGTTTTTAGTGAGCTTATATGGTGAGTAATGCCAAAAGTGAATGCAAGTGTGCATTCATCTCTGATTTTTTGTGAAGGTGTTTAATTATGCGATAATAATGATACATGTTTAAGTAAAATATATTGAAATATTTTAAATTAGAATAATTAAATATTCATTTTGATTAGTAGATTAAATATTATATTTTTTAAGACTTAGTGTGAAGTAGTGATAGATATTCTAATATCATCGATAAGGCCAACATAGTCTATTAGACCCCATGAATAAAAAAACATGTTGAAGGAAACCATCCACAAGGCCAACATAGTGATTTCCTTCAACATGTTTTTTGTTCATGGGGTTTATCAAAACCCAACACTGTAAAAAGAAATGGGAAGGAAAGTGACTATCCAAAAAGTGTTTCTTGCTTTCAATTATAAAAGTTAACTAAAATCTATTTTAAAACAAGTTCAAGAAAGTAAACACTAGGATACCTACATCCTTTTTACAAGAATACCCTGCCCTATAGAATGGGAATAATTAAATGCTGGGTGGAATGCCCTGATTCAAGATTTTGGAAATCCATTCAAGCTTGGTAATGTATGTAGCTGATAAGGATAAGGAACCCAACCAAATAAGTTAACCACTGAGTGTTAAGATAAGTGTTTCCCAAGTAAAAATCATTTACCATCCATTTCTTGAGGACTAGAAAAACCTCATCAACACTCTATGACAAAGCTCTACTATCAAAAACATAAAATACTTTAGAGGCACTAAGAACTATGTATTCCTAGAGGAAGTAGCTCCTCCTTTCAGAAAATGACTTTTCTAAAAATAAAAGGCAAGAATTTAAGTCAAATGTTTCCAATGAAAAAAGAAAGCCTAAAAGACAAAAGTGAATGAAGTCTACAAGCTTCAAACTAAACAATCTAATCATTGACTAGAGATCTCAGAAATACCTTAACAACCTTTCCTTTTCATCATCAAATTTTTTTTATCGCATTTTCCATATGGTATGTTTGTCAATGATCTTGGGACACATATCTACTCTTTGTATGTTGATCGACCTTGAAATGAGCCTTTGATTTCAAATTGCCTATGTATGTGGAGCTTTGAGTAGAACATATTTCCCATAACTATAAATTGGACCTATTATAATATCGTATTTCAATTTGTATAATAAATTATACTTTAAAATGACTTAACACTCATATGGACAAGACTTTCTCATAAATTATATCTACAAATAGAAACATCCCTAAATATGATTTTATCTATTCATTTTCATTAAAAAAATAAGAATAGCCTCTAGAATTAGAGAAAACAACATTATATTTTTGAATTGTACCTTTACTTTAGATTTCCACATTGTCTTTATCTTGAACCAATCATTTTAAGAAAGTTAGAACACACTTCCACTCTTTCTTGGAGAGGAGAGTTCCCACAATGCATCATTTCCAGAAATAGAAAGCATATAATCAGCTACATCAATTTTAAAAAGTTCTTGAAGATGCTTGAAAAATAGTGGAGATATGTCAAATAAAAAAAAAATTATAATATTATATTCATTACCACATTAAAAATCATTCCATGCATCCAAATTTCCATCATGATGAAACAATAAAATGGTGAAATTATTTGATAGAAATTGACATCAAATTCCAATATCAATAACAAATAATTTAACATACAAAGAGGAAATTATTTGTAGATATGATAATATATGTAATTATTTGTAATACAATTAAAAACCTTCTGAATAATGCAATTAACATTTTCCTTCTACTTAATTGCAAAAATCATGACTAGTAAATTTTTATGTTGCTTCCCAATTTTTTATAAAAAAAAATTGGAGTATAACTGTGAATTTTATGATGCTTCTTACAGAGTTCCTATAGCTTATTAAAATTATCTTTTAACATTGTGGAATAATTTCAAATAAAAATTAAGAAATATGTTTTCATATCTTATAGTTTCTAGTCAAGAATCTTATCAAGTGTGCTAGTTATACCGAGCAAGTGTGATTCCAAATAGCTGAGAGTTATCTAGTGAAAGTAGTTTGTAGGGACAAGATTCTAGTCTACTTGGGAATCTTTGATGTATTGAAAATAAAGAGAACCTTGCAATTTACTACAAAAAAATCTTGAATAACATGACTGTTTTTAAACAATGGGAACTTCATTCATGTGTTAAACATTAAGTATTCTTGAAACTATATACTACAATGTTCACAAACACATAAAACAAGTTTAAAAAATAAGGGGTTGATAAAGGACCTTATATATATGGTAGGATGCATGGCCTTCTTCTTATTCTAAAAAAATAGGCATTAGACCATTTAAAAATAAATAAAATTACACTTTTGTTGTAACCTTTTTTTTAAGTATGCTCTAGCACATGCATACTTATAAAAGAGTTGGAAAAAATATAGTATATCTTGAATACAATTTTTAAGAACAAATTTTATAACCCAAAAAATAAATATGTATCCATATAGCATTTGTATGTTATAATCATTTTAATTTGTAATGCTCAATAATCAATGAAAAAAAGTTTGGATAGGTGTATAACAAAGTTCATTTTAGATAATATATCAGTAAAATTTATGAACATTTTTTTTTTCAAATATAGAGACTATTGATTTGAAAATAGCATAAAAATATAAAAATGCATTGTGGCATAGTGATGAACATTCGAAAATTATATCTACTAGAAATGTGTAAGTGTAAATAAAAATTTAGTTTAGGACTAGAACTTAAACCCTGTAGTTACTAAAAAGAAAGTTTAGAAAGCATTATTAAAGTAAAAAAAAGATGTTCTATCTTGACATATTCTTTTAATCCCATAAAATGAAACAAAAGAAAAAAAATGCATTAGTACAATAAAGAATTAACTATTTGCATTTTAAAAACTTTTATGCAATCAAAATTGTAAAGTGAATTATTACCCTGCAATTATGGTTCATTGTTGTATAACAATAGAAATAGTTTTATCCATTCCAATTGTGAATATGGTGTTTATTTAGAATTTTCATAATAGACATACCATTTCAGAAATGTCTTTTTGATAATCTTTAAATGATATGGCTATTAGTTTTGGTAATATAGTATCAAGTAAAGGTTTTTAAAATGTGCATTCAACTTTGCTATCTTTTGTATGGATAATGCATGTGATTTCATGAGTATAAGAATGGCCTAGATTTCCAGGACATCTTGTACAACACAATGAGCCATCAGTATGAGGAATCATTTCCAAGATTGCATGTTGACATGTATTGCAAGTTGGCTGAAAGGGTGATAGATAAATGCTTTTTGCCTTTAGTGTCCTTGTGACCTGTAATTATGATTGTCAGGTATTTATTTCTAATATGGATAAAAAACAAATAAAAAGTAATGCTAATTTGATTTTAATAAATAAAGAAAAAAATAAGTTTATACTTTCCTCAATATTTGATGTTGTCATTGTTTTCAATTGATTTTTAGTGCATTATCATTCAATGGTTTAAAAAATGATGCAAGATTAGCATGAAACGTCTGAGTACCTTTTATGATAGTACATACAATATTCTTGAATATATAAATAGGCATTTTCTTAGACATTAACTGATTTTGTATATCATTACAAACTTTTTAATATTGATTCCCAAGTTGAAATTGAAATAAAATAATTATAGTTCAATTTTTTTATCAAATAAAATCATAATGCAAGGAAAAACAATGTGTTAATAAATATAAGCTTACTATTGCAGTGTTGTGCTCAGTTTCTCCATATTTGACATATACATTGAACTATGTGTTGGTTTGCTGACAACCTATAATCAAAGCTCCAAATGAACCTATGAAATATTGATCCTCTAATTCTACAATATCAATGATTATACTATCCAGTGTAATCTTGCATTCTTTGCAAACTTTAGATATCTTCTCTATTGTTGACTTTTCAATGAGCACAATGCAAAATTCAGCATCTCCTCTTTCATATTTTAGTTTTCCTTTACCAAGAAGTCTAAAATGCAAATAATATTTCCTGGACTTAAGTACATTTCAAATTTTTGAATCAATTTATTGCTAACATTAACTATTATTGTCATCTTGCCACGATGGTCAACCAAGTTAGCATGAACATGTTTTAGCTTTAAATAGTGAAGCTAGATTTTTAGTATGCCCAGGGCCATATACTTTCAGTATATCTCCTTAAAAAACAACATTTTTTTTCTAGCACAAATGACTAATATTTAAGATGAGGAGATTGGATATGTTCTTGCACTATAAGAAAACAAAATTTTCATTTTTTTAATGAATTAAGATGTTCATTTCAATTCAAAATTTATCATAATTAATTGAAGAAGAGTTATAAAAAACATTGAATTAGATTTTTATCATCTATGTGTTTATTGCTATGTGGGATTAATTTGACTAATGTTAAATAAATTTGATGGTGATTCTTTAGTAGGTTTTCCATGCTCTAAATTTTTTATTTTTTTAAATCCATATTATAAACTAAAATGAAATATAGGATATGAACACTTAAATATATAATATTTGAATACAATATTTTATAAACAACTAATTAGAAGATTTTGAAGCTATATACAAAATCTGTTGCACTAATGTTTAAGAGCTATTATTTATTACTAGACAAATAACATCATGATCAGTCCAATATGTATCTATTGTTAGAATTTGATTATTTTCCTTTACAGTGTTTGACCATACATGGTCTATGTTTTTTTTTTCATATTGCTTATGTTTCTATGGTAAGAAAGCATGTTAAAAGCTTACATGTGTTTTTCAAGTAACATTACTGACTTGTTAGAAGTGGACATGTCAATATTGAAATCTCCCAATATGTAAATGTTTTTGGATGTGTTTGCATTTGATAATGTTTGATCAAAAACATTTATGACATATAAAATATAAACAGTTGGAGATGCATAAATATTGACAATTGTAAATTCATGCTAATGCATTATGATTTTAGTTACCAATGCTTCTACTTCATTTATAATGTATTAAATTAGATTTGAAGTGGAAACATGTGTTTTTATGCATATCATAACACAAAGAACATTATATTTTGAATTAAAAGTCTTGAAATTTGGAATATGGTTATAAATGTTGATATTTTTCATATATATTTCTTGTAAGCATAGTATGCCACATTTAATTAAGTCATGATCATTGATAACATATTCTAAATGTGGATAAATTCTACGAGTGTTCAATGAATATATTATAATAGATGATGCAAAAATACATGTTCTTAAGCTATGTTGTAACAACCACTTTGAATTTCATTCTAATCTTGACATTTCAATAGATTTTTTTTTTTTTTTACTTTAAAGTTTTTGTTTGTAAGTGAACTTAACAAATATAATGATTCCATGGCCTTCATGTGGGAAAGTGTTGTATATGTTATCCCATGTCTATGTACACCAAGATGCTTGAATGTAACACCTTCCATGGTTAGACCTTCATATCTATGTATTGTACATGTGCAAGCTTGTTTTACTGGAAATTGGATTCGTATTGTTAATGTCTTTTTGTAAGAAGGTTTTGCAATAGGTCTTGAGATATCAAAAATAGGGGTCCAGTTTGATTCTATATGTATTTTATATAACTGAATATGCTTTGTCCTTTGAGAATGTCCAACATTATTTTCATCAAATTTCACCAAGATAATGTCATTGTTATTTTCTTTGGTGTACAATTTTAATACACCATCTAAACCATTAACAAGGCCATCTTGTATATCAAAAAATTTGGTAAAAATTTCAACTAACATTTTTGGTTTTAAAACATTTTTTGTGGTAGGCATACAACATTAGCACATCCCTATCCTTCACTATATGTGTCATCTTCCTTATTTATTGCATTAATAACAATTTTTTTATGTGGACCAAGTGTCAACATTTTATCATTGTGTGTATTAACATCATCATTTAATTAAAAAATATAAGGGAGCAAAGGATCATTTGGTGATAAACATAAACAATAATGACTAAGATATGTTATGTCACTTTGTGTATGCAAACATGTACGTATTTTGTTCAGTATAGCCAGAAAATTTTCATCCTTTTGGTGCATATTTTGGTGTAGTTGATAACATTTTACATTTCCTTTCTAGAAAACATACAGGACTATTTCTTTGTTCATTTTTAGATGTTCAAATATGAGGAAATCATTTATAGGTTGTGCTTGGTATAAGTCTCCACAAAAGATCATATCAATATTATCAAAGTACATAGTTGGCGATTCCATTATGTCACATAATCATCTATCATTATAATATAAAATTCTTGCTCCTACAAGTGATATCTAATCAATTAGTATTATATGCAATTGACTGTAATGGTTAGATAATGTATCAAGTCACTCACTAGTCAATGGAATAAGTTTTGACTTGTTAAAAGGCAATAGAAATGTAGAATGCAATGTAATGCCACATGTATTATATGCATCTTTACCTGTGTATTAAAGAATAAGTCTTTTTAGATTGGATGGATCACTATCAATAGATTGTTCATAAATACTAATCAGTGTTTCATATATAACTTTTATAGTAAAATTATTTCCAGTCCCTACACCTCCTATTAAGAATAGATACAATGGATTGTTTTTTTATACATTTTTTTATGGTAATGTCTTTAAAAATTCCTTCTTGTTCTTCATTCAAAATTCATCTTTGTTTATAGTATTTAACATTGTCAGTAATGAATGGGTGATGTCCAATTTCAAATAGTCTTAAACTTTGTTTTCTTGGTGCAAAGTTTACTAATGACAAGTCCATTTCTAGATCATATTCTTCTTACATAGGTCTAGTTACGTTGGACTGAAATATTTTATTTTTCATATTTTCAATATCACATTCAACTTGACAAATTGCATCATGCATGTCTCCCCATATAGGATTGATGTCATAATTAAACTTTATCTCATTTAGTTTTATGGTCTTGCTATGTAAATCGTATGCCTCTTTCCATGTTTCAAGACTTTATTTCAAAGTGTTCTCATTATTTTTAAATGGGACATATAATAATAATCATTCACATCAATAATTTTCAAGGTCAATATGTTTATTATAATTAACAAAATGTATAACATTTGGTTTTTTCTTTTCAATGGATTTCCATTTTTTTAATACTTAGAAAAAAATTTACCTAGACAAACATTTTCAATAGTAGTAGGATGTGCAATGTAATAGTCTATAATAGATTGACACATGACATCTTCAGATTCATCTCATTCTTGTCTCAAGAGAAATGGAGGTTTTAAAATAAATGTTCGTTTATCAAGGCAAGATGTATTTATGAAATTACATGCTCTTGAACAATGATTCAATGGCAATGATAACATGCAGTGAACTACTTGTTGTGTAGACATTTGTTGATAGCTTAACATTGTATTTCCAAGTCCATGTAACATTGGAATGACATCTATATTTGTTGTTGCATATTTTTTTTGTATTTTTTTAAAAGCATGTGTGATTTTTGGGTTTCCTTTTGTAATATATGAAGTACATTATATTGCTACTGCATATGCATTTAGTATAAATTATGCATTTATATTGGCTTTCCATAAGTATTGCATGTTTTTTTATAAAATTATTGCTCCATACTTGTGATGGATTGCATGGAAGAAAAATGGTGGGTTGTTCAAGTGTATTTTTTACTATTCTTATGTACTGAGACTCATCTAGGTTAAGATCATGTAAAAAAGTATCAAAGTTGTCTGAAGCATTATATTATTCATGTTTAGTAGTAAGTAAATTTAATTTGACTTTAAAACTTTAAGATCATTCTTTGTTTCACATGGTTCAATTATTATTGTTTGTTTCATTGGTAGTTATGGTAAATTGTATCTACATTTTTTTATTTTTTTATACAACTATTGGTATGATGTTGTATATGCAATTTTTTTAAGTCATTTTCTAGGATGTCAATATTTCAAGGTACATACATGTCCATAAAATATGCAATTTCTGAATTTTGGTCCTTTCTATTTATTGGTGCATCTTTGGTCCATACTAGCCAATGATTATGAACATTTCCTCTATGTTATAATTCTATAATGCAAAAGTAATCTGTGATTTTACCTAACAAAAATTTAATCCTCGAAATGCATTTTTTTAATGCATTGATGTGATGTCTATAATAATGTACAAGTGACTAGATCTATTCTTACAAGGAAATAAATGTCATTTAATTTATTCAATTCATTCAATTCTAAATTTGACTTTTTGTAATGTTTATGATACAACTATTTCAATGCTTTTATTAGTGGTTGACAAGAATGTTTATCATTTGTGAAATTCAAGAAAAATGTTGGAGGTCTTAATTGACATATCGTGGAAAACATGTTTTTTTGAGACCTTGCATGTAATCAAGTGAAATATGATTTTTTTGTGAAATCTACATATCCAATTTTTGACTTTAGTAACTTTTATAAGTTTGGTTTATATTTGACATCCTTTGCCAAAGTTTTTCTTCCTTTTAGTTGGCCTTTTCTAATTCAAATCCACATAGTCTTTCCAACTTGATCTATAATTATTTTTATTGTTTTGAAAAATAAATTAGTAAAATGCTATGAAAAATGATGATTATTATGCAAGAGTTCCCATCGTGATACTTTTTGATATGATTATATTGAAATAATGTCATCATCTCAAGGATTGCCAAAAAAACATGTTGGAAAGTTCATTTATTTTGAGTGTTTATCTTTAAAAATACCAAAATGATGATTTCCTTCAATTGGTGCTATTGAAATTAACTTGTCTTTCAATGTAGAAATACATGTTGAGTTTAAAAAACCATGTACCAATGTGTCATTAGAATTGTTTGCATTTGTATCAAAAGACAAATTAAGTTCATTACCACTATCTATTTGAGATTCACAAAGTATACTATTGCTATTTGCATAATCTATAACATTATTGGTTATGAATGGTTTCCAATCATAATTAATTTGCACATAATTGTAATGTATAATTTTTGCTAAAATAGTTGTTGTAATGTATATATAATAATTTTGTAATGAACTCTTCCTTCTTGATATGCAATTTTTTATTCCAATCATCTTTTTAAATTTACTACAATTGTTATTCTTTCATTTATGGATCGAGGTAATACATTTTGGATTTTATCAATATTTGATGGGACATTGATAATAGGCCTTGTTAAGCCTATTTATGGTTTGTTGCATCCTAAGTTTCTTATTTGAGAAAATGCAATTCTAAGTGCAACAATTCTTTCTTCAAGATTTGATAGCATGCTTACAAATTGTAAGGCTTGTTTAGTCTAATATCTACAGTTGTTGCAAATGCAGGAAGTTTTTCATTTCTCAATGATTCATTGCAATTCACACATTTTTTTAAGAATAACTTTATTGTTTGGAATTATTATTTTTGCATATGTCCTTTTCAAATTGATTAAAATTCTTCATCCTATGTTTGAACTGTAATTTTTTAAAAATACCACAAACATGTGTGGGTATATCTCTAATTTTTTCATTGAATCTTGTTATCGCTCTTGATGTTGATAGTTTTCCTTTAATCATATTTTTACTACGTGCCATGTTCTTTAATTAATTCAAAGATATGTTGGGGACATGTGGTAATGCTTTTGTATTAAAAGTACAAGATTCAAATTCTATATTTATATCCTTCTCTATTATTAATGATTTATAGTCATCATGTTTTGTTACTTTTTTACATTCAATGTTTTTTACTTGGTTCAAAGAGATTTTTTTCTTTGTAATGTTTCTATGAAATTACCAACACCATCACATTTTACTTCCATATATTCTTGCATTTTTAATAGTTCATAATGTACATGCTCTATATTCATTTTGAAAAAAATGATGTTGTATAAGGATTGTGTTTGAGTACAATCATTATAGGTTTTGGCAATTTCTAAACTTGTTGATGACCATAGGTAGATGATTACATTTAATAAATTTTAAATTCATTGGATAATGGACTTATTTCCTTCTGTCCCACCTTCATCATAGGTATATCCCATTTTTATAATGTATGCTTGCCAATTTACAATAGCCGGTATAATTTTTATGACATTGTCTATTAGGTTATCTTTCAAACAAGTGTGTGCTTTTATATCTCCATAGATAAATGTATTAAAAAATACTGTGCTGAATAACAACATAAGGAATGTATGTCAAAAGCATTTTTGGTCAAATGATAAATAGAACTAAATATTCTATCATCACAATAAGATGTGGTTTATAATATTCTAAAAATTCCATATGATTGCAATTTTATATCATTTATTTCCCAAAAAAAGGAAAGAAAAGAACAAGTTATTGATAGAGGTGTTTGTGCTAAGGTGATTTGATAATTATTTAATTTTTTATAGTACAATGGTTCATAATGGCCATAAATAGGATTTTGTTCATGAAATAGTATGCAATATGGAGGTGTAGGAACATCTTCATTAAAATTAAAGTATTTTTGTTTTCTTGTTAGAGACCAAACACAAATGGAAATGTTTAACCATTTAGAAAGACAATTTATAAAGAAATTATCTCCCCCATAGACCATGTTCACCATTTGGTGTACACGAAGTTGCAAAAATTTGCATTCTATGAAAGTATGGTTCAGTGTCTTCTACTTGGTGTAATCTATATAGTTATTCAAGATCTATCTCTAATTTAAAAGACCTTAGTGAATGGGGGTCATTTTTTAAAAAAAATGTTTAGAAAATATTCTATAATTCCAACACATAGTTCTATTGATGTGTATATAAAATGTAATAACACTTGAAAAGCATCAAATAAGCAATCACCTACATTGTATTTAAAAAATGACTTCTCAAAAGTTTCTCTTTTTGCAAAGCAACATCTATGTTAGTACATGCTGTTCTCAAGAATGGCTTGTATTCTTCAATAGAAATGAATTTTTTATTGCTATGCATATGCATTGTTTTTTGTTTTTTATTCATCAACTCCATCTTATAATGCTAAGTAAACTGAATGCAATAAAAAGACAAGATAACTAGAAATCTTGAAAATAATTATCAAAACTATTATAGACCTACTGTCAAATAGCTTTCCCTTTCTTTAATAAAAATGTATATGTCACCAGATTATATTTACTCAAAGACTTGAACAAAATTATGTATCTAAAATGAGAAAAAAAATATCGTAACTGTATATGTTTTCTTTACTTCAAGATGAAAGTAGAATTGACTATTCAAGCTATGCATATACATTGTTTTTTGTTTTACATTTGTCAATTTCATCCTACAATGCTAAGTAAACTAAATGCAACAAAAAGAAAAGATAACTTGAAATTTTGAAAATAATTATTGAAGTTGTTATAGACTTGTTGTCAAATAGCTTTAAATTTCTTTAATAAAATCATATGTGTAACCAAATTATATTTACTCAAAGACCTAGACATAATTATGTATCTAAAGTGAGAACAAAATATCATAATTGTATATGTCTTCTTTTCTACAAGATGAAAGTGACATTGAGTATTCATGGTTGAAAATTACCCAAACAGTAAAAGTAACTTGACTACTACTATAAAACATCTATATTAATGCAAAGTGCACAGATTATAAGCAATTACAATGCAAAATGGTAACTATTTTTTAAAAAGTTGTACCTGTAGTGTATTTTTTTCTACTAAATTTAGTTATGGTTCAAATAAATAAATATTACAATAGTGAATACAAATTTTCCTCCTAACAATAAGCACAAATCTGACCTCAAAGTGAAAGAGTGAATAGTTAATCATTTTACTAAAGATCATAACCTACATCATAGATACAAATAAATAATTACTGTTACTATGCTCTAGAACATTGTTTATGTTGCAAGGGCTCATGTTGGGTAATATAGGACTAATTATTTGTTGAGGGATATTAGGATTTGAGGTATGAGCCCTCATATTGGGCACTATGGGACTAACTCTTTATTGAAGGATAACAGGTGTAGAGGCATAAACACTTAGCTCAACACTTAATTATTAACTTCTTTGGTTGGGTTCCTTGTCCTTATCAGCCACATACATTACCAAGCTCAAATGGATTTCCAAAATCTTGAATCAGGGCATTCCACCTAGTATTTAATTATTCCCATTTTGTAGGGTAGGGTATTCTTGTAAAAAGGATGTAAGTAGCCTAGTGTTTACTTTCCCAAACTTGTTTTAAAATAGATTTTAGTTAACTTTTACAATTGAAAGCAAGCAACACTTTTTTGACAATCACTTTCCTTCCCATTTCTTTTTATATGTTGGGTTTTTAAAGACCCCAAGAATAAAAAACATGTTGAATAAAATCACTATGATGACCTTGTGGATGGTTTCTTTCATCATGTTTTTTGTTCATGAGGTCTAATAGACTATGTTGGCTTTGTGGATGGTATTAAAATATCTATCACTACTTCACACTAAGTCTTAAAAATAATAATATTTAATCTACCAATCAAAATGAATATTTAATTATTTTAATTAAAATATTCCAATATATTTTAATTAAACATGTATTTTTATTATCCCATAATTAGACACCTTCACAAAAATTTAGAGTTAAATGAACACTTGCATTTACTTTTGGCATTACTTACCATACAAGTTCACTAAAAATTTGCAGTCAACTTAATTTTAAAAATTGAGTTTTGTTAGCAATAAAATTCAATATAGCCTATCTTATGCTTTCTTTAAATGTTTGCTTAATCCTATATTTATCAACTCCCCCATGTTGATCCAAGAGGGGTCTTCTTGAAACATCATATTAATCATCTAGCTCTCAACTACCCTAGGCTAAGTAGGGACAGTGACTAGCACTTGATTCACAATCAGATGGACTTATCTTGATTAAATTAAACAAGGAGAGTTACCATAGCCCTGTATCTTCTACTTCATTTAAATATCAACCTGAAGATGTAAACTTGATAGGATGACATCACTATATGTGCACACTCAATCTTCTAATTTGACCTTTTATTGATTTTAATCTAAGATTTTAAAACCATGTAGTAAATGGAATGATAGAATTAAATGTGAACATAATACTAAGAATTAATTGCTACACTATTGGAGGCTTCCTTAAAAAATTCTATGAAAGAATGTAAATCACATAGTTCAAAAATAAAACACATAACACATAAAGAAACTAAATAACATGCTTAGCTAATTAACAAGTTGGATTGTTGTTGCAAGACTTCCAAACAGGGCCTTTCCTCCTTCCTACTCTAGCTTAATTCCTTCCACTTACAATAATGAAATGGACTCAAAAATGATTGTTCATATTAATTAGAATGCAGTGATAAATTGTTGCAGTAAATTACAATAACAACTACTTTACAAAATGTACTCTTATGTTTCTCTAATTGATATCCACTACCTCTCAACCCTACTGTTACCTATATATATATATATATATACAAAATGGGAGGTTATTTTTTAAATATATATTCTAATCTAAAAAACATTTAGCTTAATACAAAATAAATTAGATCCTTTTGCTAAATTCACCATTCATGTGAACCCTATGATATTTCTTTAAGACAAACAAAGTTATTTCATTCTTCAACCGCATCCTTATTTTTCTCCCAAGAGGTTACGGTCATTTATGTGAGTCGGTTGAACTAGAAATCAAATGTTGTTCATCCACAACTTTGTTCATGCAGTGGCTATAGGATGTGTCTGCATGATGAGATTCCTTTGTTGCAGGATGTTTTATGATATATACGTATTACTCCAAAACATCTTAAAAACACATTATAGAAAAAACATCCTATAGTAGAAGATAACTATTATATACTTGATTTCACTACACAATTATAACTATTCAAAGAATATGAGATCATAATATTATTTACAGGATTATGGCTATTCAAGGATTAAAAATTTATGGGAAAGTAACTTAAAAGCATGGTAAACAATAAGGATGTAGTGATGAATGAGGATAAAAACATGATATTTTTAGGGGTCATCACACCCCCTAACTTAAGACCTTACTTGTCCATGAGCAACAAACTTGTTCATTTCAATTTCACAAATAGTTCTGAAATCCATAGGGTCTAGGGCACCACTCGTAAGGTGAGCATAAAATCCATGCCACTATTCAAATATTTACCAAATTTTAACCTCCCTAGCTTCATCTAATGGAGCTTTATCCTACCAATCTAGAATAGGATACCAAAATAGAGGGAGCTGGAATTTAATGCTCAACAATTGAGATATCATTTCACCTAAAAGTAGAATATACCTTGTGATTCTATTAAATATTGCCTTCAAGTTAAAAGGGGAATATGGCTATTTCCTTCTTATCTCAGGAGTGAGCTCATTCCATCTTTTAATGCAAGATTATTTTGTTGTGGGACCAACAAAAATTCTCAATCCCAAGTAGAAATCTTGGGCTTCATCATAATTTTTACCAAACTAAGTTCTAACTTCCATCCTCAGCATGATGTTATCCTATTCTATCAACACGACATCATGTGCCATATACTCTCTTCTAATAAGTAATTGAATTTCCTTTTCTTTTTTCCTATATTCAACCACCTCTCTTCCTCTTCTTTGCTCATTCAAAATATATGATGAAAATGACTTTAAAAGTATATCTCCAACATATAGCTTAATATTACATTCCCTATCATAAGGCATTGCATAACTATCAATATATAACTCACATAATTGTGCTTTTTCTTGTTTTGAACTCTCCTTATATATTTAAAAGAAAGAGAGGGGATAAATTACTTCATAAGGCAAATCATAGTATATTCTCATGAATCTAAACTTATGCCCTTGCAAGAGGCCTGTAATCAATGAAATCTTGAGTAAGATAAGCCATATATTCAAATTTTTATTGTAGTTTGGACCTTTTAATTTCTTGTTCTCTTTTGTTAATACCTTGAGAATTTTAGATGGACTATCTATCCAATTCATTAATTTTTAAGACACCATAGAAGAGGAATTATAAATAATAGCTTGGGTAATTGTAGGTTTTTCCTATTGTTCTTATACTACAAAATGCTATGAAATAATGACTGCAAGATGGTTTATGATAGAGGGCTATAGTTGAAAATTTGTTGCAACAAGCACATCTATTGTTCATGACTGATCTTGTAGCTTCTTCCTTAGTCACTCAATTTTCTATAGGACTTGCTCTAGATTATAAAATTACACTTATATGGTATGTTTCTCTATTTTTTCCACTTATTCTTACATTGGTTCTTCTTGCAATTATTCAAGACTATATTCTACTTGTTCTGCCTCCTTATTGTCTTCTTGAGAACATCCTTCCTTGTTAGTCTCAAAACTAAATGCCTCTAGTGATTCATTACTACTAGCAATTTGTTTTTTTCTATATTCCTCATTAATTTCAATAATAGAAGAAGGTTTAGTTCTTAGTTTACCTTTCTTCTTCCTTCTTAAATTGTGGGATCTATAAGGAATAGATGTTACCTTAGCCTTTTTAGGAGAAAGTGGAAGTTCTTCCTCAGATTCCTCAAAGTCAGGATGGAGAATGAATTTCTTCTTTCTTCTTCTAGATTCCTTACTTGTGGAAGCCCCTTCTTCAAGATTTGTCCTTATTTCAAGTTCTTGTGTGGTTGTAGGAAGATCTTCTTCTATAGGTTCTTATGTGGCTATAGGAAGGTCTTCTTCTGTAGGTTCTTGTGGAGATTTAGGAAGGTCTTATTCTACAAGTTCTTGTGAAACTGCAAGAAGATATTTTTTTATCATCTATTCTTCTACCTCCATTTCCTCTTCTTATTTATTTTCCTCACTATCACTTTCTACATTTATCGATACTTGGAGAAAATATTCCCAAATTATATTGGGTTTAGTCCGTTACAAATAATCTTGAACAATAAAATGGAATAAATAATGATGAGAAAGAGCTTTGGGATTACCTCTTGGAAATGACTTTACCATTTTTATGATTATGTTAAGCAGTAATTTATGGACATTTATCTCAATACTATGTCATAAATAACTCATTAATTTTAATTGAATGCCATGTACCACAAAATACCTCCCTTCATAGGTGAAATATCTATATATGAACTTAGCAGCCTTGGCCCATCTTCCTAATAAAGATAATCATGTAGTACCCTATTTTGAAGTTTTCAATATTTCATTTCCTCTAATGAATTTCTACCTTTCTACCTCGACATTAAATTTTTCTTGTCGTGCTTTTTCTGTTCTTAGCAATCCAGGCATAATAACAAGGGGTGGTAGTAGCAGTATGCCAATGGTCATGTCAATCGATGGAGGAGAGAATATCATGAGATGGCATGATAAGGATAATATATGGTGGCATGTTAACAGTATTAAGACCCATCATATTAGTAATAAATAAAATTTATGATATGAAATAAATATAAAATAATTACCTTAGTACTTGTAGGAATACCTTTAGTAAATTCATAAATGATTATTCAAAGTGGTGGAGTGAGGCGTACTAACATATTATTGTTTTTTTATTGAGATAAAAAATGCTTTATGAGAATGTAATGTAGTATGAAATGATAATAATTCATCTGGGAGTGAGAAATGTTTCCTGCAACAATAAAAAGTGTCCTACAGTAACAAAAAAATATCCTATAGAATCAAGATTTTCATCCTGTAGCAAAGAGGAAAGTGTATTTATGCTTCAAGGGAATGAATTTGCAATAAAAAAACAAATGAAAACAAAAAATTTATTGTTGTATTGCCTTTTTTTTAATTAATGTTGACCAGCTAGTGACCTAGTTTTCTGAGACATCTGTCAACAATGCCCAAAGGTTTCATTGCTGAATATTAAGATGGTTTTTTAAGATTTTTTGGTCCCAACTCAACTAAAATTGCATAAATATAAGAGGTATAATTTTATTCAACCTAAACCAATCCATTATGAATGGCTTGTTCTTGGCTACAGGAAGATTTATAACTCTTAGAAAATATTAGAGAAGGGTTGATAGAAATACCCTTTGACTATAGGAATAGGTTTATTTACTTCATGAAGAAGAGATAGATGTTGTTCTTCAAGAAGTTAGCGAGTGAAAGTTTCTCTAGAAAATGGTTTCTTATATAGCTTGAGCCTGTGGCCATTAACAAGTAATAAAAACTGAATAGATTCAATGGTCATGAGCTTGACAACTCCATTATCAAAAACTTTCTCGATCTCATAAGGCCCAAGCCATCTAGACTATAGATTTCCTTTATGATCTTTGTATTTAGAGTCAAAAAGGAGTAACCAGTCTACAAGTTAGAAATTCTTAGTCTTGATGTTCCTATAATGACAACCCATACATTATATTTACACTATTTCAATGTGAGGAAGTTCTTCCTTTCTTAGTTCATCAAGTATTTAGCTGCATGATCCTATTTTTTTGAGCTTGGGAAAGATCCAAACCAAAATCAAGTGTTGTAATTAATTTTTATGCTCAAACTTTATGGGGAAAATAGGCATCTTATAATAAACTAGTTCATATGAAGTGAAACCAATTATGGTTTTCTAGGTGATCTTGTAATCCTAGACTACTTCTAAAAGATGAGTTGACCAATCTTTTCTATGTAGGATGATAGTCTTAGTGAGAATATTTTCCAATTCTCAGTTTATAACTTCCACATGACCAATTGAATAAAGATGGTAAGGGGTAAACTTTTTGTGTCTAATTTCATAGTCTTTTACCAAAGTGGTTATGAGGTCTGATGTGATTTGTGGGCCTTAGTCTATGACTATTTCTCTTGGTACTCCATATCAGGTGAATATTTATTCATACAATAATCAATTACTTTCTCATCTCAGGCATGGGTTAAGGCTTTTACCTCAACCCATTTTTTTACATAATTAGTACACATCAGTATATATTCCTTATTGGACTTAGGATCAATGAGACCTATAAAATATAATCTTCATTTATCAAAAGGTTTCAGAACTAGTTGTGTCTATAATGGCATTTCATCAGAGCGAGTGGGTTTCACCATATGCTAGGATTGATCACATATGCAGGTATAAATCATGGCATTCTTATGCAAACAAGGCCAATAATATTTGGTAGTAAGTACTTTCATAGAAATTCATTTGGTAGTAAAATGACCTCCAGGGGGTTCATCATGGTAGGCTCTGAGAATGCCATAAGCTTCATCTTATCAGATACATCTTCTCATAACTAAATCTAGTCCAATGATAAAGAGATATCCTACAATCTAAGAATAATGTCTGCTCTTTTAGATCAGATGTTATTTTTCCTTAGGTGAGAAATGTTATGGTAGTGATCCTACAGTAAGATGGTTAGCAATATCTACAAACCAAGGAGATTAAATAGTTACTATAAATAAATGGTCATTAGAAAAGGAGTCATCAACAATAAGACTGTGCTCATCATTTTTCAATCAAGATAGAAAATCCACTACTACATTATTCTTACCTAGTCTATCCATAATGGTAATATCAAATTCCTATAGCAAAAGTAACCATCGAATTATCTTGCATGTTACAATAGGTTTATTCATTAAATACTTGATTACTACATGATTTGTCTGGATGAATACTTGGTAACCTGTAATGTAGTGTCAAAATTTGTTGATAACATAGATGATGGCAAAAAATACTTTTATATTATAGTGTAGTTGAGTTTAGCCCCTTGAATATTCTTGATGATAAAATAGATTGCATAATTCAAAGATTCATCTTTTTGTCCAAGGACAACTCCTAAAGTGGTGTTAAATGTATCTGTGTGGATATGAAAGGGTTCATTCCAACCAAGCCCTCTCAGAATAGGAGTTGTTATGAGAATATATTTGAGTTGTTGAAAGATAGTTTGACAATTATTAATCCAAGTAAATTTAGCATCTTTAGTAAGAAATCTAAACAATGGGGTGGTAATTTTACTAAAGTCTTTGATAAATGATCTATAATAACTAGCATGTCCTAAAAATCTTCTAACATATTTATTATTCTTTGGTATGGGTAGATCCTTAATGATACTTATCTTTGCTAGGTCAACTTGAATTCCAATAGGGGATATGTGATGTCCCAACACAATCCCTTCAGTCATAAGTATATAACACTTTTCATTTCTCAAAGACAATTGGTGGTCTTGGTAGTGTTGAATAACTTTTTCTAGGTTGGTAAGTGTTTCTTCAAATGTCTTCCCATATATAGTGAAATCATTCATGTAGATTTCAACACAATCATGGGAGAGACCAGAAAATATGCTCAAAATAGCCCTTTGAAAAGTAGCTGAGGCATTGTAAAGACCAAATGGCAAGATGACATAGGCATAGGTTCCCCATAGGCAAGTAAAAGTGGTTTTATCTTGTATTATAGAGCAATTCATATTTGATTATAACCATTATAGCCATCTAAGAAGGAAAAATACTTTTTTCTTGCTAATGTATCTAACACTTGATCGATAAATGGAAGGGTAAAGTGATCGTTCCTGGTAGTAACATTCAACTCTTGGTAGTGAACACAAATACACAATTTACCCCATTTCTTAAGGATAATAACCAGGGGAGAGACCCACTAGCTATCCAAAATAGGATAAACAAATCCCACATCCAAGAGTTTTTACAACTCAATTTTGACAATGTCTTTAACTGAAGGATTCATTCATCATTGGGGTTGGTGAATAGATTTTCATTCTTCTTTAATGTAAATGTGATGCATGCATAAATATGGGGGTATTCCTCTCATGCCATGGTACTCTTAGGCAAATCTTATTGTGTGATTTCTCAACATTATAGGTAAATGAATTTTTTGCTAGGGTGTTAAGGAGGTGTTGATGTTGAGAGGTTTATTTGGCATAATGTTTACTTGCTTTGTTAAACAAATCATGGTTTCTAGATTGGTAATTAAAGGAACATAACTACATTGATGAGGAAATAATTGATATAATATCTAAATGTCTCTTCTAGTTTCAGCAAGATCATTCTCAAGAAAAGTATTTTGAAGAGGGCATGGTGTACATTCCAACATGTTTGTGGCTATAGGATCCTATTGATGGGTATTTCGTAGGATACTATTAAGGGCAGTGTCTTCTTCTTATGCCTGCAAAGCTGGATTCTATTTAATTATATAGAGAGTTTGTAAGGATATAACTTTATCAAAGTCATCAATCCAAGGTGTTGGGCCATCATTCTAGGAAGGCTAGGTTGGTAGATAAATAACCAGTTTCATGGTGTTATTTTTATTGGAAATTAACATTTTTCCTAACCTATAGCCAATAAAAGCATCAATGATGGCCAACCATGGGCGGCCAAGGATGAGAAGATAACCTTCCAAGTTGTTTTTTGGTTACAAGACAATAAAGTATGTTGGATATTGCTGAGACTCCACAGTGATAACCAAGTACTCAACAATCCCCTCAGTCTTAATAGTTGACATATTGGCCATCTAGAGGATGTGGGTATTGGATGGAGAGTTGTAAGTTTCAGTTGTTGCATAGTCTCCATGGTCATCACATTGATGGATGCACGGAAGTCAATTAAAGTATTGGAGATGGGTTGGCCATGGATACTAAAATTAACTATAGGACTTTTAGGATCAAAATATTTTAGGAGAACTATATTTCCCAGTATAATATCTACTAGTTGGCCAATAACTTGGACTATTTTAAGATCCTTCTTCTTTCTTCCTTGTTTTTTCAAACATATCTCTCTAATAACCTTATTATAGATAAGAACATCCTTTAATTCTTGAAAGAGTGAAATTTTTATAAACTCATTCTTGAGTTGTCCTAAGATATCAAATTTAGGCTCTAGTTCAGGATGTGATATGCTCATCTCTCTGAAAAAGGAAAATTATCAAATTATTTTTTATTTTCTAGTGGACTTGGATTAGGATTGGCCATGGGTAGATGTGGATTATTATGGATTGGAGCTAGTTCCTCAAAGTGTTCTATGTTTATGCATGAGGTGGGTTGTGGAAGAATACGTCCTGAGTGAAGCTGGACTTAATTGATATCTAAGGTCTATGTTGGATATTTCATTATTTTGGTGGATTGTGTTAATTGAACCAAATTATTAGTAGGATTGGGGATGGGTTGGGTAGGTAATTAAGTGGTTTTAATAGGTTTATAAATGTTTAGTATTAAGGCCTATAGTTTTTTTGGTTGTTGTATTTGTTGGTGAAAGGCTTGATTACTTCTCCATTGTTATTTCTATGGACTAGAGGGAAAGAACCATTGCTTATTTTGAAATTGCCCAAGTTGAGGTTTTTGTCCATTTTATTGCATCCATAACTGATTCTGGGGTAGCTACTAATTTTTTTGGGTCCAATTTTGGTTGGGTATATTCATCCAAGAACCATATTAAGGATTATTTGAGAATTGAGAATTTACAAACATAAAGTTTGATGGCATACCTGATCTTTGCACCCATGGTTTCTATTGAGCCATGGAAAAAACTTGATTCTCATCTTCTCCTATGGCATTTAGCTCTACTATTTCATGATTCTTCTTAGTTATGTTGGATATCTAAGCTTTCATAGAACGGCATGTGCAATCTACCTTCTTTTTTTGATATTTAAGGCAATATGTAGTAGAGGCTTTTTCAATTTCTTCTTTCTTCCTCTATGTATGTAATGCATCAAGATGAGTAGATAGGTGGATAATAATTTCATGCTTCATGTCGTAGTGTAGGTTGCTAGCTTCACCTTTAGATAGTCTTGTTGTAGATGCTATAGAAAGGGTTCTACCCCTAATTTTGTTCATGGTTTATCTAGAGTAGTTTATACATAGAACTATTAGTTCATTAAAACACTATGTAGAAACATCACCACTAGACATTAGATCTAGTGCCTCCAAACAATCATCTCTAATTCCCTTCAGGAATGTCAACTTGACTGATTATTTCTACATTGTAGTCTGTTTAGATTTTTCAAGATAAACAAAAAATAATACCATATATTCTTCTAATGGCTCATCATCAGCTTGTGTCATTCAGAATTTATCATCTCTCTTATAGTTTTTGCCCCTACAATAGTCTTGGTATTTTGTCATAAACCTCTCCTTCATTTCTTTCCAAGTATAAATGGCATCCTTTCCAAGCCCCATGAACCATCTAAATGTTGCATCTTTGAATACTAATGGAAATAATTTGAGTTTTTGAGCATCTTGATTATAATCATAGTTATGGCATAAGATGTCAAACTCAAATAAAAATGTGTCTAGATCCTCATATGCTTTTCCCCTAAAGGCAGGGAGGGCAGAGTGAGGAATATTCTCCATGGGTGCATTTCTATTAGGAGTAAGGATAGAAAATTTTAAATTAGTAGACTTGATGGTAGTGTCATGAATACTCTTTGTGCTGGTAGATTGGAAGTTATTGCCACCCACCACTCAAATTTTCTATCAATTCTTCTATTTTTTGAGGTGTAGAAGATGGAGACTTTATCTTTTTTGTTAGGAATATATGGCTTCCTAGATAATGGGGATAGTGTAAAGGTTTTAGAACATTTAGCTTGTGTCTCAGCAAAGAGTCTTTCTAGATTAGAAGATTCTATTGCCCTACTATTTCTTTTAAGAGTGAGAATAACCTTGAATGCCTCCTTAGAAATAAATTTGGGTGACGGAGAAAAGTGAACTTCAAATTATTGAGTATGAGGTGATAAGGTCAAAATTATCAAGGGTGGTACATGTGGGTCACTTCCAAGGTTATGAACCTCTTCAAAGTATCCAGCTTGTGCTACCAATCCATCAAAAATTTATTCCTTTTCTACCTCTTTTATTGACAACTATGAGTGATTTTTAAGAATTCCTTCATGTTCCTCAACTGTTGTAGGATGAATTTATGATCTTGCAGCAATGGTTGATGATTCAAAAAAAAAAAATCCTATATAGAACCCTTCATTTTGCATGTACGTCAACCACTTTTCTTCTTCTTTTTAAATTTTTGCCCACCTTGCCTGGACAAGGTTAGTAAATGGGGGTTTTTGAAGAATTTCACTATCCTACTTGAAAAAAGAAAAATTTAAACTATAAAAGAAAAAAAAATTAATCTAAAGAATAGTAAATTCTAAAAAAAATAATAAGCATCCAAAAATAACTACTATCAAGATTGAAGATTATAAGTGTGTGACACACTTCTCTAACAATAGCACCAAAAATGACTAGCGATTGAATCACAATCAAATATACTTATCTTGATCAAAATGAACAAGGAGAGTTACCATAGACCTATATCTTCTACTTCATTTAAATGTCAACCTAAGGATGTAAAATTGATAGGATGACATCATTGTATTTGCACACTCAATCTTCTAATTTGACCTACTATTGATTGTAATCTAAGATGTTGAAGCCATGCAGTAAATGTAATGTTGGAATTAAACATGAACATAATACTGAGAATTAAATGTTACACTATTGGAAGTTTCATTAAATAATTCTATGCAAGATTGTAAATCACATAGTTTAAAAATAAAACACACAACACATAAAGAAACTAAATAACATGCTTAGTTAATTAATGAGTTAGATTATTTTTGAAAGACTTCCAAAGGGGGCCCTTCCTCAATCTAACTCCAAATTCAATCCTTCCACTTACAACAATGAAATGGATTCAAAAATGATTTTTTATATTAATCAAAATGCAACAATGAATTGTTTTAAGAAATTACAATAACAGTTGGTTGACAAAATGTACTCTAATGTTTCTCTAATTGATATCCACTACCTCTCAACCATGTTGTTACACACACACACACACACACACACACACACACACACACACACACACACACACACACACATCTTGATCAAAATGAACAAGGAGAGTTATCATAGACTTATATCTTCTACTTTTTTTAAATGTCAATCTGAGGATGTAAAATTGATATGATGACATCACTGTATGTGCACACTCAATATTCTAATTTGACCTTCTGTTGATTGTAATCTAAGATGTTAAAACCATGTAGTAAATGAAATGTTGTAATTAAATATGAACATAATATTACTAATTAAATGTTACACTATTGGAAGATTCATTAAAAAATTCTATGCAAGAATGTAAATCACATAGTTTAGAAATAAAACACACAACACATAAAGAAACTAAATAAGATGCTAAGTTAATTAATGAGTTGGATTATTTTTGAAAGACTTCCAAAGGGGGCCCTTCCTCCTTCTGACTCTAGCTTCAATCCTTCCTCTTACAACAATGAAATGGATTTAAAAATAATTTCTCATATTAATCAAAATGCAACAATAAATTGTTGTAGGAAATTACAATAACAGTTGGTTGACAAAATGTACTCTAATGTTTTTCTAATTGATATCCACTACCTCTCAACCCTGTTGTTGTGTGTGTGTGTGTGTGTGCACGTGCATATATATATATATATATATATATATATATATATATATATATATATATATATATATATATACACACACACACACACACACACACACACACACACACACACACACACACACACACACACATGTATGTATGTATGTGTGTGTATATATATACATACATATATATATATATGTATATGTATATGTATGTATGTATGTACATACATACATACATACATACATACATACATACATACATACATACATACATACATACATACATATATATATATATATATATATATATATATATATATATATATATATATATATATATTAGTAGGGTAGATTTTTTTATACAAAAAAAAATATATTCTAATCTAAGAAACATTCAACTTAAGACAACAAAAATTAGATCCTTCTGCTAAATTCACCATTCATGTGAACCATGTGATATTGCTTTAGGAAAATCAAAGTTTTTTCATTCTTCAATCACATCATTATTGTGATCTTAGGAGGTTATGGTCATTTCTATGAGTCAATTGAATTGGGAATCAAATTATGTTCATCCACGGCTTTGGTCATGCAGTGGTTGCAAGATGTGTCCGTGTGATGAGATTATTTTGCTAAAGGATGTTCTATACTATATACCTATTATTCCAAAACATATTTAAAACACATTATATAAAATACATCCTATAGTAGAAGATAACTATTATATACTTGATTTCGATACATAGTTCTAACCATTCAAAGAGTATGAGATCATAATGTTATTTAAAGGATTATGGCTATTCAAGGATGGAAACTTTATGGGAAGGTAACTTAAAATCATGGTAAACAAGAAGGATTAGGTGATGCATGAGGACAAAAACATGACATTTTTGGGGCTCATCAGACTGGTCTTCTTAAAACTTCATATTAACTCTATACCCATCAACTGCACCTTCTGCCATAACTATTTTACAGTTCATTCATATTTGTGTCCATTACATTATAAGAGGTTTGATTAATTACTGAACAAGCCATCCTATATTTTATAGATACATCATGATACTATAATAGATCAAAGGATCTAAATAACCTTTATCCTATTTGATTAAAAATTTGTCTCCTTATATTTTCCTCATTCTATGTGATTATTCGAAGGGAAATTGAGCCTTTTACATGTGCGCGCTCTTCCTTTTAAATGTCTTCTAGTTCATCTTTAGGATTTAATTCTACCATCTATACAAATAATTTCTAATATCTATTTGAGGACAAGATAGTAGGAATTCAATAATTTGACATTTTCTTTTTTCAAAAATATACTCCTTTCTCAACATTTCTTTTCAACAAATTTTAGCATCAATGATTCTTTGTAGCATGCAATCAATTGTAAGTAATTACCTTTTCAAGATATAAAATATGGCTTGGATTTGTTACAATGTTTGTGTTTGCTAGGTTATTAAGGAGAATCCCATGATGAGAAAATAACTGATGATTTACTATTTAGGCATGAACAAGCAAGATTGGAACACTCAATTAAGCACAACTAGATGAAAAATTTGTACAACCTACTAAACTTACCTATAAATGCCCTATTGGTTGAGCATTACCTTTATTATTATTTGTTGACTTATTATTGACCTTAAACTTAGTCATCACTAAAAATAATATCTAAGATCTATTCTAGTGAAGATGGTAGGAATTGAACAAGGTAGGTAATAATCTAATCTTCATTCTATTTCAGAAATTGTGTCCTATTCTCAACTTTCTATTCAACATATTTCTGATATTAAGCATGGAATATACTGAGAGGGGGGGTGAATCAGTATATTATATATCTTATAAATCTTTCATTTAACCAATATTCCACTTAATCAAACATTCAAGATATGCAATAAAACTCAAACAATAAACATCACACAAGACAGAGAGAGACACTAGATATAACGTGGAAACCCAATGTGGGAAAAACCACAGAGAATCAATCTCAAATATATTCATGAAAACAACCCCATAGGAGCACCATACCCCTTTGCCAAGTACAAACCTTAGCTACAATTCATGAGCACCACCCCATAGGAGCTTCAAACCCCTTTGTTGAGCACCAACCCAGCTTCCATTCGTGAGCACCAACCCACAGGAGCACCAACCCCTTTGCCAAGCACCAACCCAACAACAATTCGTGAGCACCAACCCACAGGAGCACCAACCCCTTTGTGTATACCACACACCTATCTCTCAATGTTGCTATCTCAACAAATGATAGATCAATACAACATCTTCTTCCTCTCTCTCACTTTTACTCTTCTAAGCTAGATATAACAAATACAAATCATCTCTCACAATTGCTCTTCTAAGCTATATATTACAATATCAAATCAACCTCTCACTTCCACATTACAAATGGCTACTCAAGCCTTTATTTATAGCTTTCCAAATGACCTTTGGCCTTCCCCCTTTGTGACCTTTCATTCCTCATAGAAAATGGCACCAATCTTGGATGACCCTTCATATTCAAGCATTTGAAAAGTCATGTGGTGACCCTTCATGACCAAAAACGTCTTTCCCACTTTTGTCCTTATCTTTGGTGAGTTTTTGTATTCCTTTAAGTGTCCCTTCATGAGAAATTCACCCTTTATTCTTTTGTCTTCACTTGGTGACTCTTGGTATTCCTCAAGATGACTCTTCATGGGAAAATGTGTCCCATCCTTCTTTTGTCTTTATCCCGTGACTCTTCGTCTTCTCCATGGGCCCTTATTTTGTCTCATATGCAACCAAAAATATATTCATTAATATTAAATAAATATTAACTCATATTAGCCAAGATAAATAACATTAAATGCAATGGGTCCTTTATCACCAATAATACTAAGCCTTTGACATCAATGACAATATTTCCAACATCTAAATCACATCTTCTCTACAACATTAGGTGTATAGTGAGTAGTGATTCTTTTTAGATATTTATTTCAATTGAATTTGTCTCAATGTGTGTGTATGTTATGCAATCAAGAAAAGTTTAGGGTGAGAAAATAAACAATGTTATACTGTATAGGCATGAAATGTTAGATAGGAACTTTTCAATTAAGTACAATGGGATGAATAATTTTTATAGTATGCTAAGCTTACCTATAGATGCACTTTAATTAGAGGACTCCACTCAACCAAAAAGGCCATAAGGGCATGGATGTATTGGTAGTTAGGCACTAAAATTGGGAAAGGGGAGCTTTTAGTGGAGATCTCCTAGTCCCTCTTGCATAACCTTTAGGTATTTAACCTTTAATTTGAGGGTCTCAACCTTTCCTCTAACCTCCCTTGCATGAATGATCAATTTTAATCATAAATGATCATTCCAAGTGTAAATGATCCCAAGGGTAAATGACTTCTGAAATAGCTAGGTAGTTGAATTAAGGACGTTCCTTAACTTAAGAATATGATTTTAGACTCTGAAGTTGGACAAATTAATATATAAATTAAAATAGTATGGAACAAATTTGATATTTCACAATAGGTGCTATAGGGTCTCCCATAGATCTTTATAAAAGAATCATTTCACTTCATTTTCATTATATTGATTGTATTTGGGAGTATTCAAACTTCGGCCTCTATTCTTAGAATTTAAATTATCACCATGTTGTTTCCATTATGCTAATAATGACCATGAAAATGGATTTGTAAACTTGATTGTGCTCCTTGCTTAAAGCAAAATAGCCACTAGTTTAACTTGATTTTAATAGTGATCTGATTCTATGTTCTATGATTTATGTCCATGTTTGTTTTATGTTGCATTATCATATTGCCAAGATAATGTTATTTACATTTCCATTGCACTTTAAATTTTCCAAATGATATTTCATGGAATCATCCAATGGACTCCATAAATCATGTGTTATACGGAGCCCAAAGAACATTTCTTAGCATATTACAAATAAGGTGAGAAAGATGTTGGTTTACAATGCTTTGTATATGCAAGATCATGGCCTCATGAAATGGTAGTTGTATTCCTTGAAAGTTAATCTATTATTTCATGTTGTATAATTGGTAGAATTTATGTTTTAATAGTTATTTATCCCTTGCCTTTGGGCTTTAGATTGAAAATTAGATATTTTGTATTATACCTAAATACTTTTGCTATATTATTGTCATGGCCCAAAATAATTACATATTATTTCACTTATTGATACTTTACAAACTAGCTCATTGATACATATTTTTGTAGTAAAAGTCATGGTTGATAGTTGTTTTTCACAATTGTTAGTCAATCTATCTTGTTCTAGAATAAATGTAAAAATCATCAGGTAGGAAATTTTAGACATGAATATGACACTTAAAAATTATATAATTCTTTATTTTTTATGGTTTCCTTCTTTTGAATCGAATATCAAATTTTCTCATGTATAAAACATTGGCAAATTCTCTGAATGGTACTTCCATAGAAGTTATTTCTGATTGTTGTCTCTTTCTATGGACTATGTCTCTTTTTCTTGGATTCTCTTAAGAATTATTTAAATCATCTCAACATTCATTCCTTTGATTTGAAAGAAACAAGTGCATTTTGAAAAAAATGAAGACATATCATAACAACATGTCAGTAGGAACAATGTGAATAAAAAATAATAGTCATACACACTATTGAATCATCATATTTAAAATAGTAAATATCATACACTTAAAATAAAATGGAAATGTAAGGCATGCACTTGGAAAAGTGCTAGACATCTATAAAAATAATTGAGCAAACTCTCTCTAGAAGTCATCTAAACCCTACATATTGAGAGTTGTGATTGATCTAACACATTACTAACCAGACACTAGGAATTAGTGACAATGCATTTGAAACCATGGTTATGGTTGGTAAGATTCAGCTAGAGGTAACACGAAAAGAGAACAAACCTCAATAGTCAATACCAATTGAAGTGTTTATGATGCATTTGAGAATGAAGCTAACTTTGGGAGTCAGGTAGATTGAAAATTTGAGTTTCATCATAGAAACCAACCCCAAATCCTTAGATAAATCAATATTAAAGTTTACTAAAAATAACCATAAAATTCAAAAGCACATAAACTATCAAAACCTCCATAAAAAGAGAAAATGTAATGAAATTATAATATTCTATAAGAAAATAACCAAAAACATAATAAAATTAAAACATATCAAGGTAGAGAGGTTTGCAAGAGAGGAGGGAAGTGTATTGTGAGATAGTTTTCTCCCAAGTAAAGGAGTTCTAGAAGTGACAACAACCCAACCTCAGCTAAAATACTTCCATGTAGTTAGTTAAAATACCATGCCAACTTGGCTAAAAGTAATATTTAGTTAACATTATCAATCAATGCCAACCTTTTATCAATAAGCTAAAAATGAGCATCTGTAGTTGTCCAAGCATTTACAAATCATTATGTACAGCCATCATTAAAGCCATAAAAAACCAACCATATCTCAACCTTCTGAAAGTAAATTATTACACTCAGCCCACAAAAAATCCAAGTGAATGAGGGTTAAAGCTCAAGAATTAAGAAAAATGGTTATGTATATCCAGTGCTAACTTCCATAGCAAGATAATGAAAATGAGTTGAAGGGGAAGAAAAGAACAGCCCACACAATAAAAAAATAATGATTTGAAGGTAGCTTAATTAATAATTGATCTCTAATCTTAATTTTGAAGTCCCATTAGCATACATCAAAGCAAGATTCAAAAAAAACATACAAAGCTGACTTCATACCACAACACCTAAGATAAGAGGTAAATTAAGGTTATGCAACGAACCCAGCCGCAAGGTAAAGAGATAACAGTGGAAATCAACAAGAACATCTGTAGGGTTTAAATAGTTCACAAGGTGAAAATATGAATCTGAATGGATGTAGACCTTTTTAGATGACCCATAAACTTTAATAAAATCAAAATAGACCATCTATTTGTATACGACTATGAGTCTATAAATTGCCAACTTAGAAATTAAATAAATATGCATCCCAAGAAAAGAAAATTCCATTAGACACTATAAAAGATACAAACTCACAACATATATAGTCTTCTAGAATTTTACACAAATAAAAGATACATTCAAGGATCATTTAACAACTAAACTTATAGAATCCCAAGTCCAAACATATACAGAATTCAATATTTTCCCCAAACCAAAGATACGTACAAAGATCATTAGTTGTAAGATTAAATGAAATTGAGTGCATCATAGAGAACCCCAGTTTGATATTTTGGTCTGCATTTACATTTGAAACTGATTCAGGATAGCTGATAAAAACATATAATAATACCTAGGGGCTTTGATGTGGTTTTAGTACTTCTAGTTAAGAGGAATACATAGATTTTATTAGTGTTAGAATTTTGATTTTGTGGTGTATGTATAACAAAATTTATGAAAAATATAAAATAAATTATTTGTGTTATTTAATTAAACTAAAAGAATGTAATATATAATATTTCAAGTGTAAATAATGCAAATCTTAAGTATTAGAATATGAAAAAAAATAACATAAAACAATTTAAAAATTGAATGGATGAACTTGAAAAATTTAAACTTGCATTGCAAATCAAACTAGGGCTAGTTGACTTACCTCTCACACATCTACAATAAACATGCTGATATAAGTACTGTGGCATCCTTTTTGTTGACACCCAAATAAGGTGATAAATAACATGCATGTAGAATTTATCCATTATTCATATCATTATTTATCTTTTGAAAGGAAGAATGATGAATATGACACCACATAAAAAAGGGAAGTTCATTTTCAAAATAACAAGAAGGTGACCCAAATATGCTAGTCAATCATGTGGATGCTGCCAAGCTTCATACTTTAGCGTTTGAGAATGTTGTAAATACTAGAATCTTCCTATCATGTCTTTCATCAAGAGCACTAAATATTCATCAATAGGATTGAACTGACATGAAAGAAAACTAGGAAATGCATGGATGGCTTGTTACAAATATACTTCCAATTTGTCACTGCTACATAGATATAGAAATTACTTTTATAAAATCCCAGTGTCTCAAATAAATTTAATGTTGTTGAATCATTATTTTTTATTCAATGTCACAAATGCATGCATTAGAAAATGGGTCAATTTTCATGTTGATAATAATAGCCACTAGTTATCTAATATTTAAGTAGATATGTAAACCTATATCTCAAATCTTGAATAACTTTTTCCATGACTTCTTGATCCCACTACTATTAATGTCACCAATGAACTTTATACAATAAAATGAGATCCACGTACAACTATCAAGATTAGATTTTGTGTCATGACATGGATCAAAAAGGAAAAAAATGAAAGTAATTTTTGGAAAAGGAAATCATTTTAAATATTGCACAAGAAGCTATAGTCCAACTTTTCACTGTACACGTCAAAAGACTTAATTATGTTATGTTAGAAAGTAAGGGTAAGCCATTATTACCAGTAGTTGTTAATCTTAAAATATGTAAATAATTAATCAAATATTTTTATTCTTCAATCAATTTCCTCAAGTTTCATGTCTCAATTTTTTTTGTATGAATAATGTTGTATTGTAGTTTGTTATATCAATAAACGTATGATTTTGAACCACAAAAAAGTCTAGAGGAAAAGAATAACTGCTATGTAGGTCTAACACACTAAAAATTTGATTTTAGGTGCTAAAAGTTGATCTGTTTTAGAAACTCTATACTACTCTCATGCAGAGTCCATGAACCCTATTTTAAATGTGAAACTTATAAATAATCACATAAATCAATATGTTTATCTATTTTTTAGTAGGACATGGTCTAGTGATGAGGTATGATGACCTAAGCTCAAGTTCCCACAGGTCATGCTCTCTAAATTTAAAGTAGAATCCATATACTTAAAATTTAAAACCCTATTGATAAAGTAAACTTTTAAACAAATGAATCATCACATTGGTTTGGGTTTAAACACCAACAACATATGTTCCCTTTAAAGTAGTTGAGTAAGTACCACACCCAAACAAGGGTGGATGTAAATCCTCAATGAATTTTGATAGAATATTTCCTAAGAACATGAATTATAAGCCTAAAGATTTTTTAATCTTGATGATGAAATCCCTCTATTTTTTTTGATAGAGGGATAAAATTAAAATTCACCTAACTAGAATAAAACTTTTTTAAAAAGTGAAAATTACTTGTGATGCAAGCATATCCTTTCCATAATCCTGACAAAATACAAAAATAAATTAATACGTAATTCTAATATTTTAAAAAATAAAAGAGAGTTTAAAAAAAAATAGAAATCATTGAATGAATACACCTTTGTGGTTGATCATTCTTGACTCATCTAGCTAGGTTTTTTTTCTAAGAATAGTTGGCCCTTAAAAATAGTATCTGACATCATATAATTAGTTCTTAAGCACCATATATCTAGTTCAATGCCAATAATCAATAATTCAAATAAGAACACCTTCCAAAATAGTGATAAAATTCATAAACCCTAAAAATAAAAATTTAGATTATAAGAGAAAAACACATTATTTAATATAAAAATAAAATTTCTACCATTGTTGCAGAGGCATAAAAATTATAAAAGGGGAAAGAGAAATCTTACGAAAGGTAATGTTGAGAACCAATAAAGAATAACTATCTTTAATGTCGGGAGGTCCTGCTCTGCCAAAGTGAGACATTCTTAAAAAACAAGCATAGATTAGGGTTTCAAGCATTCTAGGCACTTCTTATGTACTGCACCATGTGAAAATACACATGAGATGGAGAAGGGAAAAAATTAACCTCTAAAAGGAATTAACAAAGCTTCTTATATAAGGACAAAATTTGTTACAATTTTTCAATTCAAATCACCATTCATATGTGGGTATTTATATCCAAGCCCCTCCATTTATTCATAATACGATTTGAGAAATGAGGGGGGAAATTAAGATGTGATTGAGGGTTAAAGTTTGGGCATAAAAAAATGGTTATCTATATCCAGTGCTAACTTCCATAGAAAAATAATGAAAATGAACATTTTACACAAATGAAAGATACATGAAAATATCATTTAACAACTAAACTCATATAATCCCAAGTCTAAACATATACAAACTTCCCATTTATGTATTCCACATGTCTCTATATGAAAGATCAATTATCTAGGGATAATTAAAACATATGACTAACCTATTAGTAAACAATTACTGATTGTGCTATCTTAATGTTTTTCATTAGTATTCTAACTCAACCATAAGTCAAAGCAACAAAAATGTACAACTGTGACCATGCAAAAAAAAAAAAAAGTCAGTGATGCTTTTAGAATTCATAGTAAGCCTAGATAGTCCAACAATTGATCTAAATAGTGGATAAGTTGAACTTTCTACCCTCCATTTCCATATTTCAATTCAAAAAAGGTAGTTGTTAGAATACCAAAACCAAATAGACTACAAAACTTGAGATTAATCGATAAGGATTTCAAGTGAATTTATAAAATAAAACTAGAATTATTCAAGCAAGCAAATATTTGAAAAAATGGCAATATATTTTTTAAATCAAAACAATAGATCTCAGATAGTTAAGAAGGGAGTTACATAGTAAGAAGTATACCAGGCCACATAAGATTTTTGAAATAGTGCAAGTTTGTAGAAGCCTCTATTAGAATCACCAATCAATAAACTCTATCAACAACATTATTAGAGTGTCTAATCTAGACTACTTTAGATGTGTTAAAATTGTTTCATTTGAGATAGGAAAGTAAGTAAAATAGGATAGGGGAAGTTTTGATAGTGTAATATAAATTGGATTCATTATATATCAAACCTAAAATACATGTGCATGAAAAATAAACAAAAACTCTATATAGAAATTTATAGATAGAATAAGCCCACTTCATATGCACAATGACCTAGAAAACACTATCTAATATAGATAAAACTTCAACAAAGCACAACTACACCGATTGCATATAAATCACAATTGACCATGTAACACATGTCTGGGCAATTTCATGTGTCTGGGCAATTTCATGAAAACCAAAACTTAGTTTGACCCACTTGAACTGAAGGTAAAAACATTACATATAAATAACACTCAACCAAACAAACCACATTATCCCACTTCATGAAAATCAAAACCTACTTTCTCCCACTTGAACCATTACATATAAATAGTAACCTAAAATAGAACTTGTGTGAATGAAAGACCAATAGAAACTATGGTATCCCTATTCAAGTAAAGCAAAAAACCAATCCAATACACTTGAAGCCATTATGTACTCATATTCTAACATTTAACAACATCAAACCATTTCATTAAAAACATAATCCAGATTCCAACACATCTTAGTTAAACCCATTATCATGAAAATGAGTCCTTTCTCACTTAAACCCATTGTATAAAAATCATAATATAACCTAATCCACATGGGACCATTTCATGAAAAATGATAATCTAGCAAAACCTCTTGAATTCATTGCATATAACTCATGAGCCATAGCCTATCATAACCCAAATCAACATATTTCATGAAATCCAAACATATAACTCATGAGCCACAACCTATCAAACCCAAATCAACATATTTCATGAAATCTAAAACCTAGCCTAACACACATAAACCCAGAGCATATAACTCACAATCAAGCATAACTTGAATTAGTCAAATTTATGAAAACCACAATCCAAACCTAACCGACTTAAGGGGATGTGATTCAATGTTTATGAGAGGCACTCAAGTGGTTGGGCTAGTCACTTTAGCATAGATAAGATATAAATCTTGGTGAGCATAAAATTATTTTTTCCATACATAAGGAAGGGTGTGGATAGATCAAACCAAATATAAAGGGAGAAAATAATGAGCAAGAGTATAGGAAAGGCAAGTTCTATCAAACCTACAAAAAGAGAAGAATCAGAAGAAAGCCAACATGTGAAGCTCAACTTTTGAGAAAGAGGAGACTTTAGAGGTATAGGAAAAGGTTAATTTTTGGTTTTTAAGTGTAGGGGGTAGGTACAGGGATAAATGAAATGAAACTAAAAATATTTAAATTTAAAGTTGGACTCATCCATATCTACTTGAATCTAGAAAGTAGTTTCTTGGGTTTCAATTCAACACATTTCTTGGCTTTCAATTCATTTTTTTTTTAAGATGGTAGTTTATTTCCTTATTTTTAATGCTCTGCTATTAAAAAAATTATGTTAACATTAATATTTGTCAACAATTATTTGGGAACCAGAATAAAACTTTGCATCAGTTGCTTTGTGCATAAATTTAGAAGTCTATTCAGGAGGTTTAAACTAATATAATTAGAAGTAGATTGAAGGTAGTTTTGGATTTTTCTCAAAGTATGGAAGAAGTAGTGGGTCTACATTAAAACCCCTTGTTGTAATAAGTCAACATATATTCTCTTCTAACATGGTGAAATTACAGTGTAATGATTACGTGGTACATTCAATCCTAACACACTTGAACTTGTCACATGTCAATCACAATCTAACATTACTCAAATCAGCCCAATCTATAAAGCCAAAACCCTGCTTAACACACTTGAACCCATTTCAAGACTCACAACCCAATATTATCCAAATCAACAAATTTCATGAAAAAATAAAAAACCAACATAAACCACTCAAACGCTTTTTATATAACTCACAAACCAATATTACTTAATCAACACATTTCATAAAAAAACAAAACCCAACTTAACCCACTTTTTGTATAATTGACTCACAGTTAACATGACCAAAATCAACATTTGAGTAAAACCTAAAACCTAGCCTAACCCATTTCTGAACACCTTCCATGTAATTGACAACCCAAATGAGAAAATTCCATGCAAACTAAAACCCATCCTAAACCCATTGCATATAAATCATAATTCATCTCCAATTCATAAATGACAGAACCCACAAAAACCCAAATAATGGGAATAAAATGTAATGGACATGAAACAAAATAAAATGTCCTTAGAAGCAAAAAATAGAGAGAAAAGAAGTGGTGACACACCCATTTATCAAAAAACATATATTAAATAGAACCTCATAATTTATGCATGCCACCAGTCATTGTTAACTATATTGATCTTCATTAACTTTACAAAAAAAAATGTAACCAATCCTTATTAACTAAAGTGAGTTTCATAATTCCTTGATCAAAACTAAAATAATAGATCACAAAAACTTGTCTCCATTAATGACATCATAATAAATATTTTTAAGATAGATATTCAACCTTTGTCTTTGAAAGTTGAACAACTAATGATCTAGTATGTCCTGCTCTTTGAATAGTCTGTGGAATGGATTCAAAATCCAATTTATCACCTGTAGCAGCAACACTGGAAGTATTCTATATATCTCGCAATGCCTTTGGTCTTGATGAATTGATGCAAGTTTTAAAAACACAATAATTGATAATAACCATACCATATAATAATGATATTAAACTCTGTAATTAATAACAATCGTAAAAGCATTCTGTTGAGATATTATCGTATCTATCATGGAGTATTAACTATTATTTTTATTCTTCATAATGTCATCAATCCACTCATTAATAACATCTCAATAATTTTTACTAATGACAATATTGTTAAATGATACTTTTAATATTTTTTGTTAAGAAATGTACAATTTAATTATTACAGGTTTTAAAATTTTATAATATATAAAAAATAATAAATTTTGATAGATGAACAATACACAATTTAATCAAAATTATCCCTTTAAAATTAATAATAAAATTATGAAATAATTTAAATTTATGTTTTAATATATATATATATATATATATATATATATATATATATATATATATATAAAGAGAATTCAATCCATATAAATTATCTAAAATTTAAACCACTTAAATATAAAAATGTAATACTTTATAACTTTAAAAAATAAATAAATATAATAAATAAAAAATTACAAGAAAATATTACATACTTATCATTTCTAAATATGTCCACAGAAAAAATAAAATAAATAAATGAAAGTGTAACATACTCTTTAAATACGTCCAATGCAAATAAACATACTTATCATTAAAAACCTATTTTTTTAAAGTATAACCCTTTAAAAATCATATTGAATCTATACACTCATATACATTATCATAACTGTCATCACATATTTCATATTTAGTAAGAGCGTAATGAATAAACTTGAAAATCTCAATTTTGTTTTATCTTTTATTAATATAAATATAAAATACCTGTAAATTGTAGACCCAAAACGTATAGTTTTAAAATCCCCACAAAACACTCCATTAGTTTAATGATTATGTTTCTTTCATATATATAATAATCATTTGTTTTAGTAATCGTCTATGTTAAAAATACGTTTTATATATTTAGACTATTTAAAATGTCTTCTTGTCATTTTCAACCATATTAGACTCTTCATGACAATAGAACTCCCAAATTGTTGAAGAAGAAAATTATGAATGAATTTCAAAATTATCCATCATCAATAATATGTTTCATATATTTAAAACTCTTTAAAAAAATCATCTCATCTTCATCCCTTTGTTGACTTTCTATGACAACAAAAATCCAAAAATCATATATTTAAACTATTTAAAATTCCTTTTTCATAGCTACATACCATCTTTGACTTTTCATGACAACAAAACTCCAAAATCCATTATCATTCGAAAGAAAAATTATAAATGAATTTCAAGCTAATACATCTCCTTGGGCTTAGTGATATGTTCCAGTATGTAAACTTATGTTTGAAATAGCATTTAATGTTGATAGTTGGCCATGCATGTGTGATACCCATTTCGTATGTGATCTCTATATACACACTATATTTATGAAGTTGAGTTTAACCAAACGAAAATGAAAAAAGTTTTCTTAAAATGTTTTGGTTTCTAATAACTTGATCGGTTTTTAAATTTTTTTAAATTAAATTTTCTTATAATTTTTCGTTATAGTTTTTTTATTTTTAATTATAAAATAAATATATTTTTTAAATTATAAAAAATCTAATAATCTTAATTTTCATGTAAATAAATGAAAAAAGTTTTCTTAAACTGTTTTAATTTTTAATAATTTGTTTGGTTTTTAAATTTTTTTAAATTAAATTTTCTTATAACTTTTTGTTATAAATTTTTTATTTTTAATTATAAAACGAAATATATTTTTTTAATTATGAAAAGATTTAGTAATCTTAATTTTCATTTTAACTTTTAATTCAATTCTATATTGAAATAGGGGAAAAAAAAATTCCTCCCTTAAAATTATATTTATTAAATTACATTATTCAAAGTGCATCCATTAATGGGAGGGATTTAGATATTCAATAGGACTTATTAGGCCCCTGTAGAGTTGCACAGTTTTTTTTTAAGATTAGTTACTTCATTTTTTTTAAATTTGTTTATATCCAAAAAAGAATTAAGTGGATCTAAATTTTTATTTTTTAAATGTTATTACATAAATAAAAGTATTTATAAATTGATAGGAAAAAATTATATTTAAAAATAATAATTATTGTTTTTAATGAGATATGGTAAAAGTTATGAGTTTTTAAGGTTCTAGAATTTATGAAAGAAAAGAAATATTTGATGTTCACACTCAAATGAAATGTTTCTACTATTAGTAATAAAATAGGTAAAACAAATACAAAAATATCAAGTTGAGATACCAAAAATAATCACAACCATATAGTGGTTTTAATTGTAAATAATCATGTTGGATCTGAGGATGCTTCCGCAAACCATTCCTTTGTACAATAGAGTTTTCCAAACTAGAGCTCACCAAACAGTGGGCACTATCTTCCTCTAACAACATAGTTACTATCAAGTAATCTTACACAAACCTTTTATCAAGTTATCTATGCTTTCAACAGTCTTCTATGATTCCATTAGGAGGCCCCACCTAGTATAGAGTCAGCTTCAACTCGGAGTCCCTTAAAGCAAAGGGACATACAAGAGAGTTGAACCACTACTTTTATATCTTTTTTCTTTTTTGGACCTTGGTCCACCCTTGTCTTCTACAACATCCATTTGGACTATTAAGGGGTTTTCAACTGAAATATGGGGCTAAGATTTATATTTTCTACTATATGATTGATTGATTATATCATGGATAAGTTAATTCATGGGTTGTCCTCGTAGGAGGACATTGAAGTGGAGGATACTTTTAAGGTCCTCATTTGGAATATCTTTTGAAGGTAACATAAAATCATCACTATTAGAATTAGTCGACTCTTCATTTTCAACCAAGACCTATCGGTGGGAGGGGAACTATAGTTTTTGGTCAAATGATCTATATTAATACAACTACAAGAGCAAAAAAACAAACCTTCGTAATCCCTTGACTATGAAATTTTATTGATTTGTTGTTATAATTTTACTCTTGAAACGAAGAACTATCTCCAACTTATAAATTGATGTTTTTCAAAAGATTATATGATGATGATGATGATGATGATGATGATGATGATGATGAATTTTTGTAACAATCATTTTAACATATGAGAGTTTAAAAGTAAAGATTAAAAAAACTCTTAAATATCCTGTTTTAATAGAAAATGTGTTGAACTCTTATTTTAATGAAAATTATTATTTTATTCATATAATTGTAATTTTATTAATCTTAAGATTAAGATAGCAACAAAAATAGAAGCTTAAACCAAATCCACATTTTTATTTATAAAGTTTTGTTTAGGAAATGATTTTATGTATTAGAGGCTCCTAATTTTTTTGTTTTTAGGTGTTATATATTTTTTTTTGGAAATGTTAATAGAATAAAAACAATTTAAAATTGAAGTAAAAGTAATTATATGTTATATAAATTCTTGAATTTATAAAATATATTCTTAAAAAACAATATTTAAAATTATTATATTTTCATTTATAAGAAATTTTTTAAAAAAAACTTCTAACATCTCCTTTTTTCTTACTTTTTAAACGCTCTACCATTTCAATGGAACTCTAACATAAGAGATTATTCTCCAATTAAACATGATTGATGGTTATAATTAATATTCCCTATGCTCCATTATAATTTGAATTATTTATATAAGATGTTTAATATATTATCTTCTCAATTTTCATAATGATAATTTATTATAATAATATTGTTGGAAAAAAATTACTAATTATCTATATATATATATATATATATATATATATATATATATATATATATATAATATTTGTAAGAAAACTCTATTTATTTTTATATTTTTTATTTACACTCTCAAATATATTATAATATTATATAATTAACACACCCATAAGTTTGGAAGTAAAATGTTGTATTGTAAAAATGAGCATAATAATATTTTTTTCTGTAAAAATAATATAGAGGTTTCATGTTTGACTGATGTATTTTAAAATAAGGATTAGCTATTATTTAAGAAGAAATTTTTGAAGGGTGAAAAGTAGTGAGATTGAAAATTTTGTATGATTATTCCTTTTTTTCATTATCAATTGCACATGTATATCTAATCAATTTTTTATTTTTGTAATATATATATATATATATATATATATATATATATATATATATATATATATATATATATATTCAAATTTTTTTTTTAAAAAAAAAACCTCTTAAATTTTGTCAATAATATATATTACATAAAATACTGCTAATAAAAAAGGCCTCCTTCAATTTATAAACACAATAAATATGGACTTAATTGAGCTGAATATTTAAACTGAGAAAAATTTTAAAATTACTTTAGAAATATCAGATTTGATGTATAAGATACCATATAAAAATAATTGAATTGAAATTAACTCCATCAATTCAAAGTATAATGAAAAAAAATAAAATTTAATTTCTTTTTATTATTATTTAATTAAATATTTTTTTCTATAATAATATAATAATGTATATTAATTTTTTAATTAAAAAGAGTATCTTTCTTCACAAAATAATATATAATTAAAAAAAAAGTGTGAAAAAATCACACCCCTAAACATATATACCAATATAACATGTCGATATAATAAAAAATCAGTAAAAAGAAAGAAAAATAAAATAAAAATAAAAAATAATCAACAAAAAAAAGAAAAAACAAGAGAAAAAAAAAAAAAAAAATAGCCACATCCCCTATCCATAAAACCATATTTTTTACTCTTTTTCTTTAAAACTTCAATCCAATACTTTAAAAGGATATGATTATATTGAAATTCAAATAAACACTAATCTTTATCAAATCCAAAAATTATCACACATTCTGGTTTAACTTTTACTTCCAGAGCCTGGCACAACAGTAAACAACATGTTTACTTATTGAATCATCATAAGTTCGAGTCACATGCTGGCAGGGCAATATATCTAGCTCTGGCCACATCCACAAAACATATATAAATGATTATATAATAAAAATAAAACTGTAAAAACATGAAATAAATTGAAATCTGCAGACAATCTCTATAATAAAAATGCCATGGACTTCACTGAGAGGTGTGGCTCACCAGTAGGCAGAGCTTATTAAGTTCACTCACCAAATGAATTTCTCATAAATCTGACACATAAGGTATGACCTTACGGCATGTACCCAAAACAATGTCTTTATTAAATATTTTATTCTTCTACAGTTTTTAAAATATATTATAGCTTTTTAGAATAACTGTGTTCTTCTATTTTTATTTTCAGAATTCCAATTCACCTCATAAAAGATGGTAATCTGAAATATAAAATAAAACAGAAAAACATACTCATTCGAAAAAAACACTCATTCTAAAAGCTATAATATCACTATGCTTTTATTGTTAATAATACATAGCGAAGATTTACCCAGAAGACTCCCACCACAATGCCATGATAATGGGTATAAAGACACTGGCCTTTTCACAGCCAAAATCAAGGTGCATATTATGTCGATTAACAAACGGTATTAAATTTTATAACAATGAAACCCAAGTAATTACAACGGACATTATGGCACAGAAGGACATGTCAAGAAAAGTAATTTCAGTTACAACAGTAAACTTTCCCAGAGCTTCGTACACCTGGCCGCAATGCACAACCCCCCCAAATGCCAGGAGAGGACAATTTATGCCCAGCAACTGAAAAAGAAAAAAAGAGGAGTTGGTCGAAAAGATAAAAAGGTGGTGTTATTATGCAATTTTTAGGCTGAGATAGCGGGGAATATTGTTAGTTAGGGCGAGCGTGTATTTGCATGAGATTGGATGGAGATGAGGTTGGATTCGAATTTCCCGCGTCAACGCCACCCCGCGCCGCCATGTTACCGATCAGTTACGATTATGCGTTGCAGTGTGTCTCGCCGCAACACAACAGGTGTTTAAATCGTGCGCTTCGCCCGCCTATTTTAAGCAACCTCTGTTTATACGTGTCCCTTATACTGGCCGCTCCTGCAAACACGAATCAAAAGGTATACGAGGCACGGCCGTCAGAAACCCTCCTCCCTATATTTTCTTCAATCTCGGTTCCTTGTTTTCTCCAACCCCTCCTCGGTTTCTGCAACAGCAAGAACCGTATGCGTACGGGAATAATTTTGGCAATTTCTGACGAGAAAAAAGCGCAGACCCGCATGCACGGAGCGGGTCTTGCTCTTCTGACTAATTTTTTTTTTCGCTCCTGCTGCTCCGCATCATCCTCAACGGAGAAAAAGTCTCGGTTTGTTTGCAGGTTGTACAAATACTTACATCTCGGAATCTCATTCATCAAACAGAAAAAAAACATTTCTGCATTTTGTGGTGTGTATTTTTTTATATGTTTTTTTGGTTTGTTTGTTTGTAGCTAAGTATATGTGATTTTGCACAGCCAGAAGTAGGAAGAGAGTTTTATGATGACGGGAAAGGGTGGCACGGGCCAGGCTTGCGCGGCATGCAAGTATCAGAGGAGAAAGTGCTCGCCGGAGTGCCCGCTAGCGCCGTATTTTCCGCCGGATCAGCCCAAGCAGTTTCTCAATGTTCACAAGCTTTTCGGCGTGAGCAACATTCTGCGGATACTGAAGCAACTGGATGATAGCCAGAAAAGCGACGCCATGAAGTCTATTGTTTACCAGGCAAATGCTCGCGAGAAGGACCCCGTGCTGGGCTGCTTTGGCGTCATCGTTACGCTCCAGACACAGGTTGAAAGGCTTAGAGAAGAGCTAGACTTTGTGAAGAATCAATTGATGATTTTAGAGCAACATTACCAGAACGGTAATATGCAGCAGCAGATCCAACCTCTGGCAGGCCCGGTGTCTGTGCCGCATCAACATGCAACAATGCCTTCGTCGACGGGAGCATGGATATATCCTTACGCTCAGCCGCATTCTCCTTATGAGGGTCAGGCCCTTTATCGCCAATCTAATTATGATATAATGCGGCCCAATAATAAATTTTTTGAATACGAACAGAGGCAACAAGCTTACAGTGAGTCCAAGGAAGCGTATGAGTCTAGGTATGTTTAAATTTTAAGCAATTAAAGTTTGGGTACAATATTTTACTGAATTTTTTTTAAAAATCAATGACTCGTTTCTTCAATGACCCAAGTATTTTTTTCCACCTTTGACTGATCTCTCGTCGAGTTTGAATGGTCTATTTGGCACTGTGTGTAGGAGCTAGAGGTATTGAAACTACCCATCCCACAGCGAGGCGCCCATTTCTGAAACTATTAAATCACCAAATACCATTGATGCTATGGTTTGAAACTAGTTTTGGGTGCGGATCGATATAATGCCAATGCTATCAGATCTGTAGCTTGAATATCTCTACTTCATCTATGTAAATCTCATAGTGCAGGGATTGGAGGTAGTGAGACAACCAGCAGTAGTTTCAATCCCTCCACTTGATCTATGTGCATTCCATTGCGGAGGGATTGAAACTAATCAGGCACCCAATACTGTGGTTGAAATTCGTATTGGGTACAGATTGATGTGATGTTATTGTTAGTTTCGATCTCTGTTTATGTGATTTTTAATTTGATCCTTCTAGAGTTGGGAGAAACTAGCAATGTGCACCCAATGCCCTCAATATCCATTGATGTTACGATTGAAACTAGCATTGGGTGATGTGGTATTATTATGATTGAAACTAGTATTGGGTGATGTGATATTATTACTACTTAAAAATCCCTCTACTTATATGCAACAACTCTAGTTATATGCATCATTGTTAAGAGAAACTTCGAAATGTCATTCAATGCCCTCAATATGCATTGAGGTTATGATTGAAACTACATATAATTGTTGGAAGAAACTAGAAATGTGCACCCAATACCCTCAATACACGTTGAGATTATGATTGAAACTAGTATTAGGCGATGTGATATTATTGTTAGTTAAAATTCTTTCTAGTTCATCAATGTCCATCTCATAGTGTAGAGATTGAGAATACCATCAATGCACTTAATATCCGTTATGATTGAAGGTAGTATTAGGTGATGTGATGATAATGATAATTTCAATCCCTTTTCTTGTGATCCTTTGTTGCAATCTCTTTGCTTCACCAATGTACATCCCATAGTGGAGAGAGAAACTAACATAAGATGTACCCATATTCATTAATGGGTATGCTTCAATCTCCTTTTATAAGATCCTTATTTCAGTCCCTTTAATTTGCCTTTGTGCAGCTTTGCCTCTGTGAATCCCATTGTAGTTGATTGTATGACTGAAAATGGTATGGGTGTCTAGTAATGTTTATGCTAGTGTTAGTTTTAATCCCTCCATTATGGTATCCCTACTCACCACATTTATAAAGACCAGATAAAATGAGTGATCCCTTTAATTTACCTTTGTGCATCCCATTGTATTTGCCTTTGTGCATCTTTGTAGTTGATTGTATGATTGAAATTGATATAGGTGTCTTGTGATGTTATGCTAGTGCTAGTTTTATTCCCTCCACTATGGCATCCCTAGTCACCACATTTATAAATACAAGATAAAATGAGCTGTGTACTATTAAGTTTATCATACAATATTTTAACATTGAAATTTAAAAGATATAACTATTAAATTGAAAAAAGTCTATTTAGTGCACCCAATACTAACAGAATGTTTATTATTCAATTTAAAAAAATAGCAGATTATGAATGTTTGTTTCTCTTATGATATAGAACTTTCCATCATATTTCTGGCTACTCTACCACTGACCCAGGCTTTTTTGATTCCGGACTGTCTAGATTGTTCATTCTGCAATAAGAAATTGGGCGTATTGAAGGAATCACTTCAGTATTATTTAAATGAGTACCATCTAAAACTAATTGCCATGTAATTTGAATCAGAATAAGCCATGATTTGAGATTTGATCCATGGTTTATGATGCAGTGCAGAGTCTTCCCTGAAAGAAACACATTGTTTGGATCAAGTAATAGACCACGAGCTTAAGAGTGCGGCGGCCTTGTTCACTCTCACCAACCATCAGTAGCGACTAGATCAGAATAGCACTAGCACTAGATCAGATCATCTTCCAAAGATTTTTTTCATGGAGTAGCACATGTTAGTAGAGTAAACAGCGAATGTGTACTTTTTTGGGAGTTAACATGCCAGAAATTTTTTGCTCTCTGTGTGAATGCAATCAGAAAAGCCGTGCAGATATTTCATACACGGCCGGAATATTTGTACACACAAATGGGTTTTATTTCTTGTTATGATTCGATACCATAGATCCCTGACTCGTGCAATCTTACAGCTGTCGCCATCTGTAAATGCTTTGTGAATAAAGATATTGCATGGTGGGGACGAAGATTCGGTGTGTTGTGATATATATACAATCTGTTGTTACCATAATATTAATGGCGATTTCTATCTTTTTCCACCAATTTTATTCTTAGCAGTTTCTAGCTACTATTTTTATCGTTCTGGATTCTGCTTAGGTGGCGTTTTAGTTAACTGCAATGTCATGACAGAGATTTTCAGTGTTATGTATAATAATATCATAATCTACAATCAGATTTAGAAAGATGATGTCAAACCATTCTACTGCCTGTGATTGATTTTCTCTCCAATTTTCATTGATCATCAATTCTTGAAGACAAAGCTTAAAAATTCAGATAGTTGAACCATTTATTAAATCTAGTCGTAATGTCGAATTATGCTATGCAAATGCTTTTATGGTATTACCAGCGTGGTAAGGTTTTCGCCGAAGATGGTGGATTATACTCAATTATATCACTGCTGGCCCGCCATTTTAACGGAAATTTTTAAGAGTGTATATCAAATCGTTAAAACTAATTAGAAAATCCCAAGCCGCGGCCTGCTCATCGACGGCTTTATACGTTTCAATGGGTCTAAACCACCCGCAAAACAAAAAATAAGATGAATAAAATTTACTTTGACAACTATGTACCCTTAATCAAATCCTTCAAAATTAGCACATATATTCCTTCATTGTTTCTTGAATATTGAAGAAATTTTACTTTTTCTCATTGCCTTCATTTGATAGCTAGATCTGAAAGCGATAAGGGAAATAATTTATATTTATGTTAAAGTAGGGAAAAGCTAAGCTATTTTAATATGTAAAAAATTGTCATTGATATAAACTAGTGTTTGTGGTTTAATGTAGAGTAATAATTACTCTATTTATTTAGAATTATATTACATGTTTAATAAATATTTTTGTGGGATGCCTAAATAAATTATGGTGTTTATGTATTTATAAATAAATTGAGTTCAAATTAGAAATTTAGTAGAATAAGGGTTATATAGATAGAAGGATTAAAATCTTTGGAACATGGTATGATTGTAAATGTACTCGCTTCATAAAAGAGAAAAAAATTGAAAAGAATTTGGAGAGAGAAGGTAAAAGTTGGAATGAATTGAGAGAAGGTGCATGAACCATCAAACGTTGGTAATGTGTAAATATGTCCAATTTAAATCAAGAACTAACAAGTATAAAAACATACTAGAGACATACAATTTAATGCCTGATAAATAATTAAGAACATTCTTTAGTTGCATATTTTTCTCTCCTCTTTAATATGTGTGTGTGTGAGACAAAATATATATAAAAGGACATGAAGGCATGTTATGAATGGAAAATCTAGTACTCTTAAAAATACTAAAAAAAACTCACTTATAGTATGAATCTAGCAAGAGCATTTTTTTTTTTTTTTACATATGTATGGATTAATGATCCATTTGCAAAGATATTTTTTATAAAAAATCAAGAATATAAATTATTTACTTTTTTAACATATTCATGAATTTTACTTTAGTAGATGCACTAATCTAATTACTAAATAAAAATATAAAATGCTAAAAATAAATTAGACATAAAGTAATATTCAAGTAGAATGAACATATTAAAACACAATATATAACATGCAAGTAGAAAGAACATATGAAAATACAAAATATAAGTAGTTTATCTTTGAGAAATTAAATGTGAATAGTCAAACAAAGTTAGATACTTACTCTACTTTTCACTATGTTATATATATATATATACATAACCATCAATTAACCTTCAAGAATATAGGCATAGTTTATACTTATTCAAATCTTGTATAATGTTTTATCTTTTTACAAATCTTTTTATATAATCACATCAACACCAACAATCAGGCTTAATTAGAATAAAAATGAGAAACATTACCTCATTGATGAATGGATGGCACACTTTAATTTGCATGATTGAACTTAGACGCATTCATCTATCCAATGCCTTTCTCTAACTTAGAGATCCCAAGAGTACAACTAGACTGGCATAAAATCCAAATAAATCCATTTTTGCAACTATTAATTTTTGGACTTAGAGCACACGATTTTCAAATAAGTCACGATCTATTGTGGGTTTTCTAAAAAAGACATATTACTGCCATGGGTTTCTTGAAAATGGTGTGACATTGTGTGTGTATCGGAGCAAAGGAATGTTTCCAAAGTGTTTGAGTCACTCTAAGACATTATTTGAACTTTTTTAAGTTTTTGAATAATATTTTTCACATTAATTATATTCAAGAAGTAATATATGAGAGAATAGTGTAATTAGTTAGTTGACATAGTTAACAAATTAGATCTAAAATTCAAATCATATCTTTTTAATTGTATTTTTTAGTTTTAAAGGCTTTAGTAAATTTGTAAATGGAGAAATTTATTCCCCACTTTCTTATCTTATTTTAGAGGTATTTTTGTTGGTGATTCAAAATATGGATATAATGTACTAGCTACGCTTACCAATGTTTCCATTATTCTAAAATTATATAAATAATGCTCATAAAACACTATTGGAAGATAATTTATATTAAAACATCATTTCAGATAATTTGTACTGGTATAATTATTATGTTCATATGATCTATACATCCTTAGAATGGTGTATTTAGCAAATTTCTTCTCATGAATTTGAGGGGTTTGTCATAGTTGAAAAAAATGTTTATTTTTGCAAGTGGAGGTTGTGTAACCATCGGAATTTGCAGGTGACAATTGGGAATCCATCACAGTAGTTACAAAACTAATCTAACAATTTCATAATTTATGGTTTGTGTAACCATTGGTATTTTTTAGTGACAATTGAGCAAACACTGTAGTGGTTATAAAACTACTTTAGTAATTTCATAATTTTTGGTTTGCGTATTGTGGTAGTTTCACCACCACACAAAATACATAAATGGGAATTCTTGAAAACATTTTGACTTCATTAAGATGGGTCATTTGATATCTTTGGTGGGTCCAATGTGGGAGGGCATACATACAACCTATGTTAAAGGTAGAGGATACTAGCAATGAGAATAATAAGGTATTTTGTGATTTTCATCAACCTCTTAATTTAGATCAACTTAGCTTAGTTGATGTCATGTCAAACCAGTTCTAATGTCCAATGGTAATATGTAGCAAGGTCTAAAGATAATAACTAATAATTGTCTTTTTAGGGGAGTTGTGGATCATTTAACATGCATATCTAATCTAATTTATTTGATTGAAATCTATTAAATTATTTGGAATGAAAACACTCTAATATAGAATTGAAACACCGACTAAGAAGTAAACACACTTTGAAAATAAACACCTTTATTTATGAAGGAAATTGTTTAGAAATGAACATACTTAATAGAAAATAGGAAAACACACATTAATCTATTTGATGAATTGAAAGAATGTTTTGGAATTAAATTCTTAGAAATAAATGTTGGAATTCAAAAGACTGAAAGTATCTTAGAATAGAAACACACACATAGACAAAGACATGTAGGTTATATCTAATCACACTTTTAAACATAAAGATATAAAAGATGAATTAACAATAATAAAATATAAAATATCATAAAATAATTATAGTTCCTCAATTGAGTGGGCCCTTGCTCTTACTTGGAACATAATGTAGATCACACTTAATAATAAAATATCATAAAATAATTATAGTTCCTCAGTTGAATGGGCCCTTGCTCTTACTTGGAACATAATGTATATCACACTTAGTTTTTTAGGAACATCAAATCTTCATTAAATCAATAAAATGCTTACAATTTGGAAAATACTTCATCAACTCTACTTAATCTCAATTTTTCTTTCTATCTTACTGAATGCTTAGAAATGAACATACTTGATAGAAAATGGGAAAACACACATTAATCTATTTGATGAATTGAAATAATGTTTTGGAAGTAAATGCTTAGAAACAAATGTTGGAAATCAAAAGATTGAAAGTATCTTAGAATAGAAACACACACATAGACAAAGACCTATAGGTTATATCTAATCACACTTTTAAACATAAACATATAAAAAATGAAATAATAATAATAGTAATGAGTTGTGGAGCTAAAAGCTTCACTGAATGTGCAAATGTGGAGGTTGTTGGGTTACACAGTAACTGACATCAGTCAGGCCAACCGACATCAGTTATCTTCAACTACACAGTAACCAACATTGGTTATGGTCGATCGGCATCAGTCAGACAGGAATCGACATTGGTCACTTGTGTGTTTCCAAAATTGTTCTAAATTTAGACGAATAGTTAGTTTGCATGTAAAGACTAATTTTAGTCTTGAGTCCACTTTTCTAATTATTGTTTGTTTTGGGTTCTATTTAAGAGACCCATGGGGCTGTATTGTAAAGTGAGCAAGGTCAATTAGATATGCAAGGTGCAAGATCAAGAAGATCTGCTGACAAGGAGGCAACAACAGTTGAGTTGATTGTCACTTGGAAAGTAGGCAACAACAACCATTGGGTTGATTGTCACTGGAGGGAACAACTCAGTGTTGAGTTGGTTGCAATTGATTGAGAGAGAGAACTCTTGAGGGAGAATTACTGGACACCCAAGAGGTGTGGGAAGAGTGAGATTTCTTCATTGTATTTCCTTCTAGAAGAGTTGAATATAGATTGTATTGTTTCTCGTATCTCCTATTCTTTGTTGTTTCTGATTTCTAGTTACTTATTACTTTTGGTTTAATTCCGTGTTTAGTTGCTTATACAAAAGTAATCAATTGAGCTCTAAGGTACTGACAATTGGTATCAGAGTAAGCTATAGGATCCTAACAGTTGGTATCAGAGCCAGGTTCATCAGAGCGGATTAGTGTTTGTTGATTACATGTTCACTCTCAGGGGTTTCTGATTGAGTGGGAGTAAAGCAATGGCAGAAGAAAGTAAACTAAGAATGGAGAAATTCAATGGCAAGAATTATCAATTATGGAGGATGCAGATAGAAGATTATCTGTATCGGAAAGATCTATACTTACCATTGGGTGGGGTTTCAAGAAAGCCCATAGATATGCAAGATGAAGAATGAAATGTTCTTGATAGAAAGGCTCTTGGATCTATAAGGTTGAGCCTGGCATCGTCTGTGATTTCTAACTTATCATAGGCAAAGACAACGGTAGAGTTAATGGAATCTTTGGCAAACTTATATGAAAAACCTTCAGCTTCGAATAAGGTATTTCTTATGAAGTAATTATTTAATTTGCAAATGTAGGAAGGTGGATCGGTATATAGTCATCTTAGTGATTTCCATGGATTAGTAAATCAGTTAATTTTAGTCAAAATAGTTTTTTATGATGAAATTAAGGCTCTCTTAATATTATGATCTTTACCTGAAAGTTGGCATAGCTTGGTAATGGTAGTTAGTAATACTGCATCTACTTCAAATATCTTGAAATTTGATGATGTTGTTAGTGTAATCTTGAATGAAGAAATTTGCATGAAAAGCATAGGGGAAACATCAGGTAATGCTTTAAGTGTTGAAAGTAGGGGAAAACAAAGAGAGAAGGGCAAGCAAGGGAAATCAAGGTCAAAGATAGGCAGTAGATCCAAATCCAAAAATGAAGGTATAACCTACTAGAATTATCGAAAGAAAGGACATGCAAAGAAAGATTGTTGGTTGAAAGAAGATCAGCATGAAGGTAATAAAGAAGTAGATGTTGCAGGTATTGTTGCATAGGATGCTCTTATATTTTCTTTGGATAGTCAGGTAGAATCATGGGTTTTAGATTCTGGTGCTTCTTTCCATGCAACCCCAAATAGAGAATTTTTCCATGATTATGTCTATGGAGACTTTGGAAAAGTTTATTTAGGGGATGGTGAGCCTTGTCAAATTGTTGGAAAAGAAAAAGTGCAACTAAAATTGCAAAATGGAAACACATGGGTGTTGAAGGATGTCATGCATGTACCCATCCTAAAGAGGAATCTAATTTCTGCAGGAAAGTTGGGTGATGAGGGTTACATAGTAACTCTCACAGTGGAATCTTGAAAAGTTTCCAAGGGTGTGCTTGTATTAGCTAGAGGTAAGAAAGTAGGTACACTTTATCTATCTACTTGTATTACTGATTCTCCTTTTGTTTTATTTACTTTAGATGTAGATGCAAAGATGTGGCATTGTAGGCTTGGTCACATGAGTGAGAATGGAATGGATGTTATTAAGTCAAAAGGTAAGCTTTTAGATTTGATAGACCTAGATTTCTGTGAGCATTGTATTTTTGGAAAATAGGAGAAAGTGAGATTTCTCACAATTGGGTCAACAAAGAAGAAGCACAGGTTGAAGCTTGTTCACACAGACGTGTGGGGACCAGCTCAGGGAGCTTCTATTAGAGGATCATAGTATTATATTTCTTTCATTGATGATGCTACAAGAAAGGTATGGGTTTATTACATAAAATGGAAATTTGATGTTTTTGACACATTTAATAAATGGAAAGCCTTGGTTTTCAAGGAGAAGGTGATAGACAGTGATCAACTCAAGAGGCTAAATAATTCTGAGCAAGGCAATTTGGAAAAGGTTATGTTACAAAATGAGCTCATGGGTAAAAATCATCACTCACAGGAAAACACAAAAATTGACGTCAGTCAGGCAGAGACCAACGTTGATTAGGTAGGAACCAACGTCAGTCTGATAGATACTAAAGTCAGTGATGTCAGGCAGGTGGAAACTGACATCGATCAAGTGAGAACTAATGTCGGTTAGGTCAGTCAGGTGGAACTGACATCGGTCAGGTGCAAATTGAGAGATGACTAGGATCGGTCACTGTTAAAATGAAATTTGGGCAGACAGCACGCTGTCAATGAGTCTCAAATGCCCATGAGGAGGTCTGAAAGGGTAAGTAAGCCTCAAATTTGTTATTCCCCTTCTTTATACTACTTTTTACTCACTGATGGTCAATAACCAGGAAGTTTTGAAGAGGCAATGTAGGTAGAATATAGGAAATAGTGGGAGCATGACATGAATGAGGAAATTGATTCCTTGGAAGAGAACCAAATGTGGGATTTGGTTGAGTTGCCAGCCGAAAAGAAAGCACTAAAAAATGAATGGATATACAAGTTAAAGAAAGGAGAGAATGGATAGGTGAGACATAAGGCTAGGTTATATGGTCTTGAGCAAGCTCTAAGACAATGGTATTTGAGGTTTGATAGGTTTATGACAAAGCATGGTTTTAGTCAATGTCAATGTGACCATTGTGTTTATTTTACCATGTTGGATAATAGTAGCTACATTATCCTATTACTGTATGTAGTGTATATGCTTGTTGCAGGGTCACACATGCAGGGAATTACTGAGCTAAAGGTAAAATTAACTCACACATTTTCCATGAAGGATTTAGGAGCAGCAAAGAAAATCCTTGGCATGAGTATTTCTAGAGACAGGGAAAATCACAAGTTGATTTTGTCTCAAGAGGATTATGTGCATAAGATAGTGGAGAGGTTCAATTTATATGATGCAAAATCGGTAAGCACACCTATGGTTGGACAGTTCAAGTTGAGCAAAGAACAGTGTCCTAAATCACATAATGAGGTTGAGTACATGGTATGTACTAGCCCTGATATTACCCAAGCAGTGGGAGTTGTCAGCAAGTTTATGGCCAATCTAGGGAAGGAGCACTGGAAAGTAGTTCAGTAGATTCTCAGATATCTGAGAGGGACCAGTAGCAGATATTTATGTTATGCATGGTCAAACACTTCTCTACATGGGTATGTAGATTCGGATATGGCAGGTGACATGGATGGCAGGAGAAGCACCACAGGATATGTGTTCACTATTGGTGGAATGGCAGTTAGCTAGATTTCAAAGACGTAAAAGGTTGTTGCAGTCACAGAGGCTAGCAAGGATAAGAACCTTGCTAAAATGTTAACAAAGTCGGTAACAAAGGAGAAGTTGAATCTTCATTCAACTTTTCTTGGTCTTCAAAATTGAACTTGAAGATGGAGATACAAGCCAGAAACAAATTAGAGGATGTTGTTGTACATGTGCAGCTATTTATCTCCAAGTGGGAGATTATTGAGTTGTGGAGCTAAAAGCTTCACTGAATGTGCAAATGTGGAGGTTGCTAGGTTACACAGTAATCGACATCGGTCAGGCCAACTGACATCAGTTATCTTTAGCTACACAGTAACTGACATTGGTTATGGTCGGTCGGCATCGGTCAGATAGGAACTAACATCGGTCACTTGTGTGTTTCCAGAACTATTCTAAATTTAGATGAATAGTTAATTTGCATGTAAAGACTAATTTTAGTCTTGAGTTCGCTTTTCTAATTATTGTTTGTTTTGGGTTCTATTTAAGAGACCCATGGGGTTGTATTGTAAAGTGAGCAAGGTCAATTAGATCTGCAAGGTGCAAGACCAAGATTTGTTGATAAGGAGGCAACAACAGTTGAGTTAATTGTCACTTGGAAAGTAGGCAACAACAACCATTGGGTTGATTGTCACTGGAGGGAACAACTCAATGTCGAGTCGGTTGTAATTGATTGAGAGAGAGAACTCTTGAGGGAGAATTACTGGACACCCAAGAGGTGTGGAAAGAGTGAGATTTCTTCATTGTATTTCCTTCTGGAAGAGTTGAATACAGATTGTATTGTTTCTCGTATCTCCTATTCTTTGTTGTTTCTGATTTCTAGTTACTTATTACTTCTGGTTTAATTCCATGTTTAGTTACTTATACAAAAGTAATCAATTCAGCTCTAAGGTACTAACAATTGGTATCAGAGTGAGCTACAGGATCCTAACATAATAATAATAATAATAATAATAATAATAATAATAATAATAATAATAATAATAATAATAATAATAATAATAATAATAATAATAATAATAATAATAATAATAATAATAATAGTTCCTCAGTTGAGTGGGCCCTTGCTCTTACTTGGAACATAATGTAGATCACACTTAGTCTTTTAGGAACATCAAATCTTCATTAACTCAAGAAAATGCTTACAATTTGGAAAATACTTCATCAACTCTACTTAATCTCAATTTTTTTTTCTATCTTACTTACTGAATGCTTAGAAATGAACATACTTGATAGAAAATAGGAAAACACACATTAATCTATTTGATGAATTGAAATAATGTTTTGGAATTAAATGCTTAGAAACAAATGTTGGAATTCAAAAGACTAAAAGTATCTTAGAATAGAAACACACACATAGACAAAGACCTGTAGGTTATATCTAATCACACTTTTAAACATAAGATATAGAAGATGGACTAACAATAATAAATTATAAAATATCATAAAAGAATTATAGTTCCTCAGTTGAGTGGGCCCTTGCTCTTACTTAGAACATAATGTAGATCACACTTAGTCTTTTAGGAACATCAAATCTTCATTAACTCAAGAAAATACTTACAATTTGGTAAATACTTCATCAGCTCTACTTAATCTCAATTCTCCTTTCTATATTACTTATTGAATGCTTAGAAATGAACATACTGGATACAAAATGGGAAAACACACATTAATCTATTTGATGAATTGAAATAATGTTTTGGAAGTAAATGCTTAGAAACAAATGTTAGATTTCAAAACACTGAATTATCTTAGAATAGAAACAGACACATAGACAAAGACATGTAGGTTATATCTAATCATAGTTTTAAACATAAAGATATAAAAGATGAACTAACAATAATAAAATATAAAATATCGTAAAAGAATTATAATTTCTCAGTTGAGTGGGCTCTTGCTCTTAGTTGGAACATAATTTAGATCACACTTAGTCTTTTAGGAACATCAAATCTTCATTAACTCAAGAAAATGCTTAAAATTTGGAAAACACTTCATCAACTCTGCTTAATCTCAATTTTTCTTTCGATCTTACTTATTGAATGCTTATTTTTTGAATCAACCAAAAGATGTTGGTTATAGTGCCCAACATAGTTGCATCAGTTGACCAAAATAGTTATATTCTAATAATATTGCTAACTACATCTAATTTATTTACTTGAAACATAAAGAAGTTACAACCTCCTTCAACATTAAAATATGAAACTATGGAAGAGGTGCATATGTTTTCATGCAGATATCTTTTAGCTTTTGATAGTTACAATGTTTTGAGTTGTAATCTTATATGATCTAGTAACCAATTTACATAATATTCATAGTGATGCCTTTAAAAAACATTACTATAAATACAATGTCTATAACATGAATATTATATTTGGTAAATGTCCTCAAAATGACTTAAAAAGTTGTTGATTAAGCATTCATGATATATTTGTTAGTATACCAATGTCAAAATGTCTTTCCACAAGATTTGTGTCTGGCCAAAGTGACTTCAAAGCTAGAGTGGCACACTCTGGAGCTAGATTGGCAAGTTGTAGAGATAGACTAATAGACTTTTTAGCTAGACTAGTAGACTCTAGAGTGGCTCCAAGCTACTCCATAGTGTTCTTCAATTATCTTCAAATGATCTTTTAATTTTCCAAAATCATATTATTTGATCATAGTGTGTCTATGCAACTTGTACATACAAAATTGATGGACTTTCCATACAAAAGGTTAGAACATGGTGGTAAAACAAGTTATATTGACTCACACATACTAACTAAGATAAATGTAATAAATGTATTCATTATCTAATTTAGATTAGAAACAAGTTAAAAAATTCACATTCAAATCCATTAAGAGAGAGATTAATAAGAGATAAATAGAGTCACTTTTGGATATAATCAGCCATTATATAGACTCATCATTCCCCAAAATTTTATTTCCTACACGTCATCTTGAAAGCTACAATCTCCTTGATCATGTTCAAGAACTTTCCTTTCCAAATTATGGTTGAGATTATAAACATCACAGTATGTGTCCCAATTGTTCTCAAGTGGATCAACAAACCCTTTATGACTCTAAACTAATGTTCTCCATTTTTCAAACTACTCAATGGTCTAATGTGCCGCATTATTCCATGGAGACATAAGGCTAAGGATTAGTGGATCTTAGAATCACATGCATATCCATTCTTGACCATAAACTTGACTAAATTTTTGAATTATATCAAGAACAACCCTAGCTCTTCTGAAACTCCATCTAATATTGGAAGGTGAAATCACCTCTTTTCGTTTCAATGTGATATTGAAGGTGTCCCATCTCTTATCACAGGTAGTCAATACTTTGTTGAAATTATGTTTCAAAAATTATTTAAAATTTTTGATACTTTGTGGGTATGTGTATAGAGTTGGGGGAAAATTATGTGGACATTTCCCACAATGGATACGCATTATGGACATAACACTCACACATTATATAAGATCCCCCAAGCAATCAGAAGGATCTAGTTTCACACATAGTGGAAAACAAAATTGAAATTGATAAAATATTTAAGAGAATGAGGGATGCCACTTCCACCAACACCCACCTCACCTATCTGGCTAATACCCTAGAGTTGTTATTAGGTCAAGTCGACTTGGTAATGAGTTAAATTGATAAATAGGCATCGTATAGGGATATGTGTAGGAATTAATATGCTTAAAAATTATTAGCACATGAGGTGAAGAACAAAGAAATAATAAAATATAAAATTTTTGCCTTATTCATCGACCCAACCACCAATGCACCATTTCCACTAACCACTAAACATTTTCTGATCCATCAATGCCAACATAATTTTATTAAAGCTAATTTTTGGGACCTATGATGGATGGTGTTTTATTATCCACCATGTATCAACCATGAGGTCCCATTGTATTTTTTGAGAAAACTCTACTATGATTTTATCCACAATGAGATTTAAAATTATATTGACTATGGTGAGTTTCAGGGTTGAGGGAAAGGATCTATATAGGATTGAGTAGGTGCATGTCATGCAAATAATTGACTTATAAGGATCCCTAACCAAAATCCACTTCATCCTAAAATTTCCTCTACGATGAAAAAGGTCATAGAGATCGACACTATACATGCATTTAGTGTACTTATTGATACTCTCATTCAGTATACAAGTAGGCTTTTAGAGACTAATGCTAGAGATATTCCACCTAGTGTGTGTACCTAACCCCACCCCTATATATCTTATGGTGTTATATGCACTAGACATTTGGATGACAAACATGGTGTTTCAATGGGATTGGATGATATACTCTTGAGATTTATTGGCACACATGTTTGGTGTGAACACATTAGCCTCTACACACATGCGTGTATTTTTTATATAAATTTCATGTTGAATTTAAGTTATATTTACAAATTTAAAAGTTAATAATTAATTTACACATAAATTAAATAATATATATTTAATTTTTTATGTTCTAGGAGGAGAAAGTGACTTCATCATCATAGACCACAGTTGCATTATTTGATCTTACTTAGCCTATGTTTACATTTATAGAGTGAGCTAGTGGGCCAACCACTATTACATCTGTTTGTGTTAGTACGACACCATTTACGTATACAGAGGTAAATTTTTGAGTTAATATTATACTCTATGTATATTTACTCTTGTGTATTTGTCTTATAATGAAGTTAAATTTATCCATTAAGGATCTCAAAATTCAAGTACACTACTATTAAATACACTCTTGGTTTAATAAAGGAGAAAAAACTACCATATATCCTCAATAGTTTCCACAAAACAACATAATGTTGTTTGTTCAGTTGATGACTAGATTAGAAACTCCTCCATTACTATTAGTTGAGATAGACATAGGCATTACTACTGGAATGTCATCCACACGAGCACCCACAAAGGTACATATTAACTTCTACTTTTGAATTTCATGAAATATATTTATTTTAACAATTTTACTACATACTTGGATAAATATAAATTATGTGAATGTATTGTGTATGCAGGGTTGTCAGATGACATCTAACAACCCAATTCAGATGATTTTTATGACACCTCCTGTAGTTGAACCTGTCATTAACCCATATGATTGTTAGAAGCAGATTGAGTAGGACCATGAGCTTGCAATAAGTGCATGTTTAAATATATTTTTATTCTAGTATAAATTTAGTTTACTAACATAGTTTCATGTATAGTATGTTAATTTTCTAATAATATTTATATTTGAATAGGTTCAATTGTAAGTGAACTATTAGCGGATGACCTACAGTCAGACCTTAGAGCAATCTAAGGCATTCAAAGGATCTCCATCTACAACCAGGGCATCCCAGGGAGAGTCTTATTCAAGGAAGTAAAGTGAGGGAGGCTATTTTATGATTTTGATGTCTTACATGATGTACTTCTTGTATGCCTATATGATAATATACACATTTTTATCATTATATGTGTATGTGACATTCACTTGAAATTAGATATTATGTTTTTACATGATGTAATTTATTTATGCCTATATGGCTATGCATGTATTATTGACATTGTATGATTACATGGCGTTCACCTAAAATTATATTATGTTCTTATTTTGTATGCCTTTATCATTTTTATTATTATTGTACAACTACATAGATCCTACACTACACCATATAATGGATTATGCTTTTATATGAGGCATTAGTGTCAAATTAAATATTAAAACTAATTTATGAGAAATAAGGATTTTTTGACTTCCATTATCAACAATGAAGTGTAATGTTTAACCATTGATTCATATTTGAGAAATGAACATTATTTATACTTTGAATTCATGTTAGAATATGTCAAGATGTTTATGGTGTAAAACATAACACTATGTTCAGAAAACATAATTGTTAGGTATGGAGTCACTATTTATAGTTACTATTCATGAATCACTATTCATAGTCTCTATTCATGGTGATGTGTCATTTTAGTGATGTGGATGGTTAGTGATATGGTTGATTGGTGATGTGGAAAGGGCCCATGGAGGCTCCTTTGGTGTGATCAGGTTGATGTGATGGGAGTGGGATACAACACTCCACCATGGCACATGGGTTTGTCCTTGATATTCACATGTGGGTTGTCACATGGTGAAAAATACAAAAGGGTTGTTATGAGATGAATTTATAGATGTGTCCAAGATTACCATGTATGGATACAGTCCAAAGGTGATTGCAACACCTTTTAGACTCATGTGGTCACATGAAAAATGAAGATACTAAGGCTACTATAGAAAATTATCCTCACATAGGAATAGAAGACAATGGTTTTGTAGCCACATAGAGGTGGAACATGTTCTTATCTAAAGTGAAGATGCCTTGAAGACTTTTACACATGAAGACAACACCACCACTATGGAGATCACATGATATGCAAGTGTGGCACATTTTTTGGTGTCACAATTGCATTCTCTCTCCCCTCTATCTTCTATGTTGTAAATGCATAAATATTCATGAGCTCTCTATTGTAATTCATCTTGTTAGAGGATCCATGAAATCTTGTTCTTGCATGATTAGAGGTTGGATCCTGGAGGCATTATTATGCTTGGTTCACAACCTAAATGCTTTAGGTGTAATCTTTTAGTGTTTGGTTATAAGCACTAAAAGAGTCATTAGAGGAGTTGTTGTAGAAGAGAGTTGTTGTGATTAATATGAAGTCTGGAATTTGCCATTTTTCCCATGGTTTTTTCCCTTGCTTTTTTGCAAGGGTTTTCCACATAATCTCTATGTAATGTGTTTCCCTTTTGTCTCTCTTATTTTTGTAGTTTATTTTCTACATATTTACATTCATTGTAGTATATAACTCATTGATATAACATGTAGTATTAGAGCTCTAATTCTTAATAACAATAATAATATTACTTTATCTAGTTTCAAATTAGTTATACTCATTTATTCAAGTTATGTAGGTATCTAGTTTTTTAGCCCAAAACGTTTCATTGGAGTGACTTCTAAATTTATGAATTGAAAACCACTTTCTAGTATTGGATTACTTATTTTGATCATTTCACATGTCATTTTAGTATTGAAATATAATTCTATCAGGTATTAGCCACTAGATCTAGGGCTTACAACTCTCTTCAATAACTCAGTCATTTCTATGGATCTTAACCTCAAATTGCATTCTTAGGGCTATATCCCCACTTTATAATATTTTCTTGCTCTATATACAACTTTAACCTTCCTTCTCTATCACTCTTCTAGAAAGAACTAATAATTATGTCTTTTAGGATTTACACATAACCTACAGATTGAGGTATTGACTATAACATGAGGTACAGAGTTTAATAGTTCTTAAAAACACAGTGAAAATTTCACATAGAGACTGTTTTCACTTAATAGGATTTTAGCTTTTCTACTAAAGTTTTTAAATACCTAATATAGGGGAGGGTAATCTTTGAAATTAGGTAAGAATTAAATTGCATTATTTTGTATACTCTTAGGTCTGATAAGATAGGGATGTGTTTGAGTAGTTTGATAAGAGGATAGTTATTACAAAGTTATATAATTATGAAAACAAATGAGCAAGTTTGACACAAGAGATGGTTGATGCAAAATAAGGAATTTTGAAATGTATAATAAAGAGGAAGGGATATAACATATGAGGATAATTCACATGTAATTTAACATTTGTCATAAATTACACAAGATATGCAACTTGTTGATATAATAGATTTGAATCTAAAAGGACATAGTTGGATGTGTTTCTTGTAAGAGAAAGTAAGAAATAACTTGGATCAAAAGGTAAATGAACTTGTAATTAGAGAGATGTCTTAGATGATGATTAGGATGTCTTAGATGATGTACTTTGTTGTAAGCCTATATGACAATATAAGGAATTTTGTCATTGTATGTGTATGTGACATTAACTTGACATTAGTTATTACGTTGTTAGATGAAGTAATTTTTTTATGCATATATGACTATGTATGCATTATTGGCATTGTATGCTTATGTGGCATTCACCTAACATTCTATTATGTCTTTATTTTGTATGCCTTAGTGGTTTTAATTATTATTGTATAACTACATAGATCCTACACTACACCATATAATGGATTATGGTTTTATATGAGGCATTAGTGTCAAGTTAAAAATTAAAACTAATTTATGATAAATGTGGGTTTTTTTTACTTCCATTATCAACAATGAAGTGTAATGTTTGACCATTGATCCATAATTGAGAAATGAACATTATTTATACTTTGAATTCATGTTAGAGGATGTCAAGATGTTTGTGGTGTGAAACATAACACTATGTTTAGAATCCATAATTATTATGTGTGAAGTCACTATTTATAGTCACTATTCATAGTCACTATTCATGGCCACTATTCATGGTGATGTGGCATGCTAGTGATGCAGATGGTTAGCAATGTAGCTGATTGATGATGTGGTAGGGGCCCATAGAGGGTCCTTTAGTGTGATTAGGTTAATGTGATGGGAGTGGTTCGTAACACTCCAGCAAGATACATGGGTTTGTCCTAGGTAGTCACATGTGGGTTGTCACACGGTGCAAAAGACAAAAGGTTTGGTGTGGGGTGAATTTATAGATATGTCTAAGATTCCCATGTGTAGAAATAGTTCAAAAGTGATTGCAACACCTTTTGGACTCATGTGGTCATATGGAGAATGAAGACAAGAAGGCTACTATAGCAGATTGTACTCACATAAGGAATGGGAGATAATGGTTTTAGAGCCACACAGATGTGGCACATATTCTTATTTAAATTGAAGATGCCTTGAAGACTTTGGCACATGAAGACAACACCACCACTATGGAAATCAGATGACACCCAAATGTGGTGCATTTTTTGGTGTCAATATTGCATTCTCTCTCCCCTCTCGATTCTATGTTGTAAATGCATAAATATGCATGAGCTATCTATTATAATTCATCATGTTATAAGATCAATGCAATCTTGTGCTTGCATGCTTAGATGTTGGATCCTAGAAGCATTGTTATACTTGGTTCACAACTTGAATGCTTTAGGTGTAAGAATTGAATGCTTGGTTATAAGCACTGAAAGAGTTGTTGGAGTTATTGTAGAAGAGAGTTGATGTGATTAATATGAAGTCTAAAAGTTACAATTTTCCCATGGTTTTTTCCCTTGCTTGTTTGTAATTTTTTTCCATGTAATCTCTATGTAATGTGTTTCCCTTTTGTCTCTCTTATTTTTGTAACTTTTTTTTTGCATATTTACTTACACTGTAGGATATAGATCATTGATCTAACATGTAGTATCAGATATTTTATTTATAATATCTAGTATCAAAGCTATTTTATTCCTAACATTTTGGTATCAGATAAATGTTGAAAAAATTCATGTTTGTGAGTGTTTTTTATTGTTGGTTGCTTTGTGCAAGTTGAATCTACTATGATAGGAGGAGAGACCAAGTTGAAATAAACAAAAAAGTTCTGTTTTGGTAGGTATCTCTTTGTGAAGCAAGGTGGAATATCTCTTGGTGAAGATCTTATTATCTTCATGTTATTGAGGAGAATCCTACAAGAGAGTTGTGGAGAAGCTAAAAAAGCTTTGATAGACAAGTCAGCAGCCTACATAGTGTCCCTATAATTGATGAAGTTAAGTTGTATAGATTGAGGAGCAAGTTGGTATCCTTTGGAGGAGGTTGAGGATAATGCATGACATTATGGTGGTTCTTGGAAATAAAGAGGAAAGAGGTGTATGATGTGGTATCCTAGTAACCACATGTTGTTAGCCAAGATGTTGTAGAAGAAGAAAAATCCATGCAAAAAAAGATGGTATAGAGAAACATGAAAAAGTACCTATTTTGAAGTAGTTGAGGATGAGGAAGATGAAGATGTAAATGAACAAGTGAGACCTAGTGTTCCCAAAAGGAAAAGGTCATGTCTTTGGACATGCAGTAGATCAATGATGTATTTTATATGTATTTTATAGGCTCAAAAATATAGTAGGTGCATCAATACACTAAGTAGTGTGATGACTTCCCTGGATTTATGATTGGTCCACTTGGGTCATGTTTGGCATAATTGGTAGCTAAAGGCTACATGCAAAAGAAAAATTGAGACATGGTGTTCCCAAAAGGAGAAGGCTAGTGTTGATCATATATTTCAGGGTGTCAGAGTGTTATGCATATGGTTGTGGTGTTGTCTAGGTAGACTGATGCATGGAATAACATTGGAGGCACATGAGTTGAAGTTTATGGAAACATTTAGTAGAGCAGGATGAATTTTGAATGTAGGCTAGAAAATGTAGTAGGTGAAGTGAGGCATCGATTAGTGTGATGAATTCTTAGGAGCTGTGATTGATGTAGTGAACTTGTGCCATGTTGAGAGCTTGGTGGCTATGTGGAGAAGTCTAGTTTTGACTTATATGAGATGTTCTCTCCTCACTACTATTAATAGTGCTACATGCACTTGCTATTGTTTAAGGAGTTGGAGTAGCATGATTCCTACATGGTGATCTCTCATAGGGAGAGATAGATAGATGGATGAGATAAAAGAGTTGTTGGTTTGCATATTGAATAAATCATTTTATGGGTTAGTGTAGGTATTACACATATTGTACAAGATATTTATTACCTTCATAGAGATCTAAAGCTTTTATTAGATGTGTCTACTATGTTTTGATGACATGTTGGATACAAGCCCCAACATCATCACTATTATGATGGCTTAGGTGATAAAGATGTGATGAAGGTGGTATGAGGATCAAACCAAGGATGGAGATGCACAAGGATAGGAGATCAAAGAAGGACCCCACTTCTTACATTGTTGAGTTCTCTTCCCAGGAGCATCATATAATAGATGAAAAGACATGTTATGTCCCATGTATTGAATTTATAATGAGTAGGAAGACTTGTGATGCCATGGTGGGCATTAAACTAGATATTCCTAGGCAATGGGAGTTATGTGTAGTTCATGATATAATCTTAATTAGAGGATTGGTCTATGGAGAAGTGAAGAATCACTTTAGGTGATACAATCTATTATGGAGGATCAAATATTGAAAAATCCAATCAAGGTAGAGAATTTTTAGTAGTGAAAGAAAACTTCTATTGGGTTTGTGATAAAGCAATAGTGGACATAGATGGAGAGCTGGTTGAAGAATCCTCAGGTCTGGTAAAAGGCTATGTATATTGACTTCAAGTGGGAATATGTTAGGTGTGAATTTATTATTCGTAAATCAATATTCACAATCACTATTCATGGTGATGTGGCATCACAGTTATGTGGATGGTCAGTGATGTGGCTAATTGGTGATGATGTAGGGGCCCATAGAGGGTCCTTTGGTGTGATCAGGTTAATGTGATGTGAGTGGGGTGTAATACTCCACCAAAGCACATGGGCTTGCCCTTGGTAGTCACATGTGGGTTATCACATGGTGAAAAACACAAAGTGTTATTGTGAGGTGAATTTATAGATGTGTCCAAGGTTATCATGTGTAGACATAGTCTAAATGTGATTGCAACACCATTTGGACTCATGTGGCACATGGAAAATGAAGATAATAAGGCTATTGTAGTAGATTGTCCTCATATAAGGAGTGAGAGACAATGGTTTTGGATCCAAATAGAGGTGGCATATGTTCTTATCTAAAGTGAATATGCCTTGAAGACTTTTACACATGAAGATAACACCACCACTATGGAGATCACATGGCACACAAGTGTGATGCATTTTTTGGTGTCATGATTATATTATCTCTCCATTATCTCTTTTATATTATAGATGAATAAATATGTATGAGATCTCTATTTTAATTCATCTTGTTAGAGAATCCATGAAATCTTGTGCTTTCATGTTTAGAGGTTGGATCTTAGAGGCATTATTATGCTTGGTTCACAACCTGAGTGTTTCAGGTGTAATCATTGAGTGCTTGATTGTAAGCACTAAAAGAGTCACTAGAGGAGATATTGTAGAAGAGAGTTTTTATGATTAATATTAATTTTGGAAGTTGCCATTTTTCCCATGGGTTTTTCATTTTCTTGTTTGCAAGGGTTTTCCACGTAATCTCTATGTAATGTGTTTCCCTTTTGTCTCTCTTATTTTTGTAGCTTATTTTTTGCATATTTACTTTCACTGTAGGATATAAGTCATTGATCTAATATGTAGTATCATATATTTAATTCCTAAAAATAATAATATTATTTTATCTTTTTTCAAAGTGCTTATACCCATTTATTCAAGCTATGTAAGTATCTAGTTTTTTACCCCAAAACTTTTCATTGAAGTGACTTCTAAATTTATGAATTGACAACCACTTTATAGTATTGAATTACTTATTTTGATCATTTCACATGTTGTCATTTTATTATTGGATTAAAATTCTATCAGGTCTTAGCTACTAGACCTAGGGCTTGCAATCATCTCTATGGATCTGAACCTCAACTCACATTCTTAAGGATATATATCCCCACTTTGGAATGTTTTCTTGCTCTATATACAAATTCAACCTTCCCTCTCTATCACTCTTTCATAAATAACTCAAGATTATGTTTTTAGATTTTACACATAACTTGTAGACTGAAGTATTGGTTATAATATGAGGTACAAAGGTTAATAGTTCGTGAAAACATAGTGAAAAAATCACACAAAGACTGTCTTCAATAAATAGGCTTTTAGCCTTTATAAGAATGTTGTAAAGGACCTAATATAGGGGAGGGTAATCTTTGAAAGTATTTAATAAGTAAATTGTATTATTTTGTATACTCTCGGGTCTGATAAGATAGGGTTTCGATTAAACACTCTGATAAGAGGATAATTATTACATAGTTATATAATTATGAAAACAAATGAGCAAGTTTGACACAAGAGATGCCTGATGAAAAATTAGGAAGTTTCAAAGGTATAATAAAGAGGAAGGGATATACCATATAAGGATAAATCACATGTAATTAATGTTTGTCTTAGATTGGATAAGATAAGCATCTTGTTGTTATACTAGATTTGAATCGAAAAGGACATAGTTGGATGTGTTTATCATAAGAGAAAGTAAGAGAGAATTTGGATCAAAAGGCAAATAAACTTGTAATTAGAGAGATGTCTTAGATGATGATTAGGATGTATTAGATGATTTAATTTTTTGTATGGCTATATGACAATGTACGCATTTTTGGCATTGTATGCATATGTGGCATTCACTTAACATTAGATATTATGTTGTTAGATGATGTAATTTTTTATTCCTATATGTATGCATTATTGGCATTGTATGCTTATATGGCATTTACCTAACATTCTATTATGTTCTTGTTTTGTATGCCTTTATATTTTTTGTTATTGTTGTAAACCTACATAGATCCTGCATTTCACCATATAATGGATTATGGTTCTATATGAGGCATTAATGTCAAGCTAAATATTAAAACTAATTTATGAGAAATGAGGTTTTTTTTACTTCCATTATCAACAATGAAGTGTAATGTTTGACCATTGATCCACATTTGAGAAAAGAACATTATTTATACTTTAAATTCATGTTAGAGGATGCCAAGATGTTTGTGGTGCCAAACATAACACTAAGTTTAGAATCCATAATTTTTAGGTGTGAAGTCACTATTTATAGTCACTATTCATGGTGATGTGGCATGCCAATGATGTGGATGGTTAGTGATGTAGATGATTGGTGATGTGGTAGGAGCCCATGGAGGGTCCTTTGGTGTGATCAAGTTAATGTGATGGGAATGGGGCATAACACTCCAACAAGGCACATGGGTTTGTCCTTCGTAGTCACATATGGGTTGTCATATAATAGAAAAGACAAAAGGGTTGGTGTGGGGTGAATTTCTAAATGTGTTCAAGATTCCCATGTGTGGAAATAGTTCAATGGTGATCGCAACACCTTTTGGACTCATGTGGTCACATGGAGAATGAAGACAAGAAGGCTACTATAGAAATTTATCCTCACATAATGAATTGGAGATAATGGGTTTAGCTCCACATGGATGTGGCACATATTATTATCTAAATTGAATATGCCTTGAAGACTTTGGCATATGAAGACAACACTACCACTATGGAAATCACATGACACCCAAATGTGGCACATTTTTTGGTGTCACTATTGCATTCTCTCTCCCCTCTCTATTCTATATTTTAAATACATAAATGTGCATGATCTATATATTTTAAGTCATCATGTTAGAGGATCCATGCAAGCTTGTGCTTACATGCTTGGAGGTTTGATCCTAGAAACATTGTTATGCTTGGTTTAAACCCTGAATGCTTCAAGTGTAAGCATTTATTTCTTGGTTATAAGCACTAAAAGAGTTATTGGAAGAGTTTTATAAGAGAGTTAATGTGATTAATATGAAGTCTAAAAGCTACCATTTTTCTTATGGATTTTCCCCTTGCTTGTTTTCAAGGTTTCTCCATATAATCTCTATGTAATGTGTTTCCATTTTTTCTCTCTTATTTTTATAGCTTATTTTCTACATATTTATTTCATTGTAGGATATAGATCATTGATCTAACATGTAATATCAGAGCTTTTTTCCAAACATTATGTATCATATCTATTTTATTCCTAACATTTTAGTATCATAACCATGTTTAAAAAATTAATGTTTGTGAGTGTTTTTCTATTGTTGGCTAGTTTGTGCAATTTGGAGCTATTGTGATAGGAGGAGAGACCAAGTTGAATATGAAAAAAACAAAAAAGTTTTGTTTTGGAAAATATCTCTCTATGGAACAAGGTAGAGGATCTCTTGGTTAAGATCATATTCTCTTCATGTTACTAAGGAGAATCTTGTAGGAGAGTTATGGAGAAGCTAAAAAAGCTTTGCTAGATAAGTCAGTAGCCTACACAGTGTCCCTATAGATGATGAAGCAAATTTGTATAGATTGAGAAGCAATTTGGTCTCATTTAGAGGATGTTGAGGATAATGAATGGCATTGTGGTGGTTCTTGGAAATAAAGAGGAAAGAGGTGTATGATGTGTTATCCTACTAACCACATGTTGTTAGCCAAGATGTTGTAGAAGAAGAAAAATCCATGCAAAGGAAGGAGGTATAGATAAACCTAAAGTAGTATGTATTTTGAAGTAGTTGAGAATGAGGAATATGAAGATGTAAATGAACAAGTGAGACCTAGTGTTCCCAAAAGGAGAAGGTTATGTTTTTGGACATGAGGTAGATCAATGATGTATTTTGGATGCATTTTTTAGGCTCAAAAACATAATAGGTGCATCAATGTACTGAGTAGTATGATGAATTCCCTGGATCTATGATTGGTCCACTTGTGTCATGTTTGGCATTATTAGTAGATAAAGGCTACATGCAAAATAACAATTGAGCCCTAGTGTTCCTAGAAGGAGAAGGCTAGTGTTAACCATATAACTTAAGGTGATGGAGTGTTATGCATATAGCTATTTTGTTGGATAGGTAGATCGAAGTATGGAATAACACTAGAGGCACATGAGCTGATGTTTTTGGAAACATTTGGTAGATTAGGATTCATTTTGAATGTGGGATCAAAAAATTGATAGGTGAATTTATGTATCAAGTAGTGTGATGACTTCCCAGGAGATGTGATTGGTCCAGTGAACTTGTGCCATGTTGATAGCTTAGTGGCTATGTAGAGAAGTCTAGTTTTGACTTATATGAGATCTTCTCTCCTCACTACTATCAAGAGTGCTATTTACACTTGTTTTTATTGACAGGTTTGGATTATCATGATTCCTACATGGTGATCTCTTTTAGGGAGAGACAGATAGATGGATGAAACAAAATAGTTGTTAGTTTGTGTATTGAATAAATTAATGTACAAGTCGGTGCATGTACTACACATGTAGTACATGATATTTAGTACCTTCATAGAGATCCAAAATGTTTATCAAATTTTTATACTATGTGTTGATGACATGTTGGATATAGGACCCAACATGATCACTATTACGATGTCTTAAGTGACAAGGATGCGATGAAGGTGGTATGATGAGCAAGCCAAGGATGGAGATGCACAAGTATGGGAGAGAAATAAATTAACCCACTTCTTTCATTATTGAGTTATATTCCCAAGAGAATATTACAATAGATGAGAATACATGTTATGTCATGTGTATTGGATTCATCATGAGTAGTAAGCCTCATGATGCCATGGTGAGAACTAAACCAAATATTCCCAAGCAATGGCAGTTATGAGTGGTTCATGGTACAATCTTGATTGGAGGATTGGTATGTGGACAAGTGAAGAGTCACTTTAGGTACTACAACATTTTATGGAAGATCAAATGTTGACAAAGTTGATCAAGGTAGAGAATTTTTAGTAGTGAAATAAAACTTTTACTAGGTTTGTGTCAGAGTAGTAGTGGGCATAGATAAATAGATGGTTGCATAATACTTAGGTGTGGTAAAATCTTATGTATATTGACTTCAAGTGGGAATATGTTAGGTGTGAATTCACTATTCATAGTCACTATTCATGCATCAATAATCATATTCACTATTCATGGTGATGTGGCATGATGGTTATGAGGATGATTAGTGATGTGGTTGATTGGTGATGTGGCAAAGGCCCATGAAAGGTCCTTTAGTGTGATCATGTTGATGTGATGGGAGTGGGGCATAAAACTCCACCAATTCACATGGGTTTGTCCTTAGTAGTCACATGTAGGTTGTCACATGGTGAAAAATACAAAAGGGTTGGTGTGAGGCACATTTCTAAATGTGTCCAAGATTCCCTTGTGTGGATATAGTCCAAAGGTGTTTATAACACCTTTTGGACTCATGTGGTCACATGGAAAATGAAGATAAGAAAGCTACTGTAGTAAATTGTCCTCACATAAGGAGTGGGAGACAATGGTTTTGGGGCCACATAGAGGTGGCATATGTTCTTGTCTAAAGTCAAGATGCCTAGAATACTTTTTCACATGAATACAACACCACCAATATGGAAATCACATGACATGCAAGTGTGGCACATTTTTTGATGTCATGATTGCATTCTCTCTCCCCTCTCTCTTCTATGTTTTAAATTCATAAATATGCATGAGATCTCTATTATAATTCATCCTATTAGAGGATCCATGCAAGCTTGTGATTTCATGCTTGGAGGTTGGATCCTAGAGGCAGTATTATTTTTGGTTCACAACTTAAATACTTCAGGTGTAATCATTGAGTGCTTGTTTGTAAGCACTACAAGAGTCTCTAGAGGAGTTCTTGTAGAATAGAGTTGTTGTGATTAATATGAAGTCTTGAAGCTACCATTTTTCCCATGGTTTTTGACCTTGCTTGTTTACAAGGATTTTCCATGAAATCTCTATGTAATGTGTTTCCCTTTTGTCTCTCTTATTTTTGTAGCTTATTTTCCACATATTTACTTTAATTATAGGATATAACTCATTGATCTAACATGTAGTATCAGAGTTTTAATTCCTAACAATAATAATATTACTTTATCTAGTTTTAAATTACTTATAACCATTTATTCAAGATATGCAAGTATCTAGTTTTTTAGCCCAAAAATTTTCATTGGAGTAACTTCTAAATTTATGAATTGACAACCACTTTCTAGTATTGGATTACATATTTTGATCATTCCACATGTTTTAATTTTCATATTGGAGTAAAATTCTATCAAGTCTTAGCTATTAGACCTACAACTTGCAACTTTCTTCAATAACTCATAGTCATCTCTATGGATATTAACCTCAACTGGCATTCTTAAGTTTATATCCCCACTTTAGAATGTTTTCTTGCTCTATATACAACTTCAACCTTATTACTCTTTAACTCTTTTATAAAGAACTCAAAATTATGTCTTTTAGGATTTATACATAACTTATAGACTAATGTATTAGATATAACATGCAGTACAAAGGTTATTATATCTTGAAAACATAGTGAAAAATTCACACAAAGATTGTCTTCACTTATTAGGCTTTTAGACTTTCTAAGAATGTTGTCAAGGACCTAGTATAGGGGAGGGTAAGCTTTAAAATTATATAAGAAGTAAATTTTATTATTTTGTATACTCTCAGATATGATAATATAGGGTTTTTTTTTAAACAATCTTATAAGAGAATAATTATTACATAATTATATAATTATGAAAACAAATGATCAAGTTTGACACAAGAGACGATTGATGCAAAATAAGGAAGTTTGAAAGGTATAATAAAGAGGAAGGGATATACCATATGAGGATAAATCACATGTAATTAACATTTTTCATAGATTGGAAAAGATAATCATCTTGTTGTTATACTAGATTTGAATCTAAAAGGACATAGTTGGGTGTGTTTCTTGTAAGAGAAAGTAAGAAAGAACTTGGATTAAAAGGTAAATGAACTTGTAATTAGAGAGATTTTAGGTCATGAATGATCTCATTGGTATTGAAAGGACCAATCAAATAATTTTATATATTTGAAAATTCAAATCAAATTATATACAACTAATAAGACAATCTAAGAAAGTTTCTTTATTCAAAAAAGTAGTCAGACCTAAAAGAGAAGGTGCAAACTTATAGTTACATCTAGACCTATTAGAAAGCCTTGAAGAGGCCTAAATAGTTTGAGATTGGATACAAAGAGAGTAAAAAGTTAAAAATTTAACAAAATATAGCATGTAATTATGGGTAAATGGGCCATGTGTAAGTGGATCTAGGCCATTTGCATTGCATTCCCTATTCGACATGTAAAATGAGAAAAATAAACATCTTGACATATAACTACAATTCATATATGCTTTTACAGATATAATAGTTCAATATATCCATAAATTACACATTTTTTCATGTCCATGTCATTTAAATCCATTCAAAATCAAATTTTCACTAGTGTTTAGGAGCATAGAAACATCGACAGGATGAGTTGTCAAAGTTGAAGTAATAGTCAGAGAACTCAATTTTTGGTGCTTCTTGGCTGAAAATGGGAACTAATAACACATATATAGGGGATAAAAACATATATTACCAATTTATTGGTCTCCCATTATGCCTATTAGATAAACCCACCACCCAATCTAGGCTCAAGAACACCCTTACCAACATAAGAAAAATGCATATTTTTAGCCTAACTTTAGACATGCATAAAGCAAAAACTATAAGTCATGTGGGTGAACTATAAAATCTCTCTTATGCATTTCAAATCTATATAATTACAATTAGATAAATTTGGTATAAAATTAGAGATCAATATGTGGCACAGTTGTAGTAACAAGTCCTAAAATACAACTTTTTGGTAGTGAAGAGAACTTCTTGAGATCCAACTAGCATTTCTACCTCCCAAACCCCAAGGTGAAAATCCATCACTCTAAGCACATATAGCTAGTAAAATTACATGTGATCCAATGAACATGATGTCAAATTCCACTTGGAAGTGCATTTTTGCTACTATTTAGGAGTATGAAAACACTGATAATAAATGTTGTCAAAGTTGAAGATGCATTTGGAGAACTTTATTTCTGGTGCTTCTTGGCTGAAAAATGGCACTAAAAACATGATCAAAGGGAAGTATAATGTCTAGGAAAAGGTTATTATCCTCCCATAATTCCCATTTAACAAACATTCCACTCATTTTGAGCTCAATAATGCCCTTCCCAACATAAGAAAAATATAGATTTTTAGCCTAACTTCATACATGTGTAATATAGAAAATATAAGTCATATGGATCAACCATAAGTTTTCTCTTGTGCATGTGAAATCCCTATAATTTTTTCCTATATCAAGTTAGTATAAACTTTGAGATAAATCTCTAGCACAAGTTTCAGTAATGGGTCCTAAAATATAACTTTTCAGAAGTGAAGAGATAACCTCTTGAGCTCTATTTGACATTTCTTCCTCCATGACCCCCAAGTGCGAATCCATCACTCTGGGCATGTATATATAGTAAAATTACATGTGATACAATGACCATGATGTATAATTCCACTCAAAAGTACATTTTCACTAATGTTTAAGAGCATAAAAATGCCAAGTAATTTTAGTAAGCTTCTCTTAGCTTCAAGATTATGACATTCTTTACTAACAATGCCAACTAAATGAAGGTGGAATCTTATTTATCACCACTAACCAATAAAAAATTGTTAGTAAGTAATTAAAAATTAAAGTTATGTATGTACTACCTAAAAATCAAAAACCTTTGGTAGAATTTATTACATCTACATTTTATAAGTTAACATACCTGCACATTTCAATCCAATGAACCACCAGGGTCAACTCTAATCTTGATAGTATTAAGAATAGTTTCATGGTCCAAATCATGAAATTTCCATAAATTATTATCTAATGGCCTCCCATGATATGTTTATAATTTAATATTCATTTTAATAACCAAATTTGAATAGTGTAATATCTTCATGTATGTTTTAAATTCTTAAAAAAACCATACATCTAATTTTTTTTATAGGATATCGTTAAAGCTAATTTCTAGTGACTACCACAAACCTAGTGGGATAGTCAATGTTTTCTCCATATATGATCAAGGAAGTAATTTTTTTAGTTCCATAAACACACTGACATATTTGGTAATATTTTCCCTCTTCATTATCCTTATCTGCAACAATTACAAAAACATTCCCTATATCAAAAACAATTAGTGACATTATGAAGATAGATAATGAGAATACATAGTACATAATGATTAATCTTCTACCTGGCTTCACTAAATTAGATACATGGTCAAATTCATGTGATGATGTCATATCTATAAGTTGTAATGTTGGTGGAACTTGATATGTGTTTATTGGAATTAGAGGTCTTCAGCTCTAGTCATCTACCCACTCTTATAACTCACACTTATTCCAAATAGATTCCATGAATGCAGAATAAAAACATGCAAAGTGTCTCTTATAAATAGTCCAAGAACTTAAACTTGAGCTATTAAATGAGTGGATCTCACTTGAAACCATTAGATTCATACAATCCGCATACTTTTCCAAGTGTTCTTCCTCCATTAAACAAAAATGTCTACACACAATAGAATTTTCTTGAGCACCATAACACATCTTCTCATTACACCATTCAACCATAGTTTTTTCATAAGTCAAATTATCAGCCTCTTCAAATTTCAACTCGTCCCTTTCAATAGCTCTTTTTTCACATACTCCAATACTGTGATGCTACCCTTTTCCATGGATAGTCTCAATTAAACTCCAAATATGTTCTGTGGCAATGGTAAAATTCATCCTACTCAACCAATAAAACATCTATGTATTCTTGAATTGTGATGTGTAATTTTCTAACCAAATGTAATTTTGATTAAAAGTAATGTTTCTCTTTGTCAATAATACATATAAATTCTCAAAATAACCTTACACATAATTTTTACAATGTGATTGGTCATCACTAATATATAAATGGTAATCCCTTAATATTTTTATATCTTACTCTATACTATCAAGTCCATGCATGAATGTTATATGCACAAATATGGTAACTTGTGATGAGTTGTAATACAATGATTAAACTTCCATTTATGGTTTGAATTTGTAATTATCAAAAAAATTAACTAATATAACAATTGAATCAATTGGTAATGTCCCTTGCTTAGTTTTAAATGTCCATCTAATGATCTGGCCCTATCTTTGTGCCTTGTATACTCATAAACAATTTTTTCCATAAATTTTACCATAAATTCTAAAGCAAGTATCTGTTTTGAAATAATGAAATTTGATCGTAATGAAATAATGAACTTCCAAGATTATCTAATTCATTATTATCAATTTCATCATTATTCAATCCATTATTATCAATTTTATAATTATTCAATTCATTTTTGTCAATTGGCTCATTATCTATGACATTTGGATCATCAAGATTAGTGTTTTTACTTTGTCTAAAATGAAGTACTTGCATTCACACCTTGTGTTTTTATTTCAAATCTTCTAATTGCTCTAGTGTTTTATTCTTTAATTTCTTCCTCTTCCTCAAATGTGATCCATCACCAAATGGACAATTGATATCTTTTCAAAGGTGGGGTCAAAAAAGTACTTGAAAAGTGCATAGAGAATACATAGAAAGTACACAAAGAATGTCTATGGGGATAGAATTCTTGATTTGGGTTTAAAATATTCATTTAAAACTAAGTTTTATCTATATTATAAATAATGTGTATGTATTATAACATGTATGTGTTATAACACATATGCATTATTTACTCTATAGCTTCATCCCATATAATTATGCAATAAGACTATCATAAAATGCATTTCCCCCTTCAATTAGACCCTTCATTTTATTCAAGTCCAAATTAAGTTTAATTAGGACCAAATTAGATTCAATTACTCCAAATTAGATTCAATTTATCCCTTGGTTAATGTCAATTAGTCCAAAATAGATTCAGTTAATCCAAATTAGATTAAATTAGCCCAAATTAGATTTGAAATTAATCCAAATTACATTTAATTTGTGATAAAATTAGAGTTTAAGGCCAATGCATGTTATGAAACATGGGCTAATTTATCCCCTTTAATCACATTATAGACTTACATTTAGGTTCAATAGTTTCAAATTAGCCATAATTTCTTTCATGTTTGCATTTATATTAAAATTATGATCAGTTAAGCCATGTGTTGCATAAATTATATAATTTATTGAGCCATAAATTTGGTTCAAGGTCTCAACTTTGCCCAAATCACATCCCTAATTGTACCAATTGACTAATTAGATCAATTAATGACATAATCAAACTTAATTTTTCCCCAAATCATATTATACTCTTTTATTTATGTTGAAGGGGTTCAAATTTACCTCAAATTCCTCCTTGATTGAATGAATCAACTCTTTATTTCATTATATATGATGACATCATGGTTAATCTCACTCCAAATCACATTCTATACTCTATGTACATGTTCAATAAGTTTAGATTGGCCTCAATTTCCTTCATATTTGCATTTGTGATAAAATTAGGGTTTAAGGTTTATAATTGTAACAAATGACTAATTGGATCAATATGCAAGGCAATATGAGCTAATTTAGCCCCAAATCACATCCTAGACTCACAAAACTAGGTTCAACAGGTTCACATTGGCCCTAATTACCTTTATGAAAATGTATTTGTCATGAAATTAGGGAAGTTAGATGTTTTATTTATCATAAAATTAGGGTTTAGGGTTTAGTGTAATGGGTTTGTATACATGTGATTAAATTAGGGTTTAGGGGAACTATATTTATGATAAAATTAGGGTTTAGGATTAACATGTCACAAAATGTGAACTATAATTTAACACCTTTAATCATATTGTAGACTTGTATTTAGGTTCAATAGATTTAAATTGGCCATAATTGCCTTCATGTTTAAATTTTTGATAAAATTAGGGTCAGTTAAGCCATATGTTGCATACATTATATAATCGATTAGGCCATAAATTTAGTGTAGTGGTTAAATTTTTCCCAAATCACATCCCTAATTTCACCAATTGACTAATTAGATTGATTCATGATAAAATACAAATTAATTTATCCCTAAATAATATCACATGATCTTTTATTTACATTAAAGGGGTTAGAATTGGCCTCAAATGCCTCATCGATTGAATGAAACAACTCTTTAGCTCATTATATGTGATGACATTATAGGGTTAATTTCACTTTAAATCACATCATGTATACAATTTTAAAAAGTTTCATGTGTCTCATTTTGACCATAATTGCCTCCATAATTGAACAAATTGATATTTGCATTCATTATATGATGGTCCATCAAGTTGATTGAGCTCAAAACTACATCCTATACATGTAAAACTTGCATTTAATGTTTCTTTGCTTCAATATATGATGAAATTAGAGGCGATCAACCCCAAATCACATTTTATATTCATGAAATTAGGTTAAAGGGGCTCAAAATATCCCTAATTTACTTTAGATTTACCATGTTTGACTATTTCATTTATATTTTTATATCATATTGGGGTTGGCACGTTAATCTTGAACTAAGTCATGATGTCTCATGCTTGGCTTAGGATACACATTAAATATTCTCATTACATTATCACATTTAGAAATTTTCATCATATCTTCACATAACCTATTAACTAAGGTCGTAGAGCCTATCAAAATATAATTGCATCTTTTTTATGGTAGTATATATATGGGACAGGTACTAGCAGTGACCTGCACTTACCAATAGTCGAATGGGATTATTGTTAACATGTACTCCATTGATGAAATATGTATTAATGTGTATAAATATTAAATTGCACCATAATTTGAGCATATATAGTATGTTATATACTTGTTCAACATTTACTCTATAAAACTTAAATGAACCAATTCCATCTTGATAAGTAAGACTCAAGCATTGGTATTCTAATGCATATCTAGATTGATACTCCAAAGATTAAGTTTTGGTCATAGGTTTAAAAAATGTAGTTTATGCCCTATCGTGATAAAATCATTTATATTGTAATATGTATAATGGGTTAGACCTTAAAACCTTAATTATAAGTAGTTAAGTTGAAATATTAAAATGGGTAATTTTTTTAAAGTCTAATGTGATACCATGACACCTTAATTTATTATCCAAAGTTAGGGACCTTTCCCCTATCATGATACACTTTACATTATAATTGAAATTATCATGATACACCATTATTAGGGAGCTCAAGAACATGGGTATAAGTAAAAAAATGTGTACCCATAGATCAATTTTATTTGTTATGAAAAAATAACATGAATGTGTTATTTAAATTTTAATTCAAAAAACCAAGCCTTTTGGATCGAAAATGGCTTGGATCTCAAGCCAAATATTTGGAATTATTTATCTACAACCAAGTCTAAGATTTTTTATATAAAATAACAAATTTTAATTTTCATCACCAAATACACTATGGATTTGAACATCAAAATTCAAAAAATTATTACCATGACAATGAGCATGCTCTCTTATTTCCAAATTTAATATTTTTATAATTTTTGTAATACTTTAAGGGTTCAAACTATGTTAATTTCTAACTATACCTTTTTTAGGCCAATACATGCCACAAATGTACATGCCTATTCATGTTTATGTAAAAAAAAATCATTGATCCAAGTGCAAAATAAATTATATGGTCATAAACTAGGCCTAAGTCAACACACATTCAAAAAAATCAATTTTTTTGAGGTAGTTAGGGGGGTCGCACGATTGACTATCTATTTTTTTATCAGTTTTTAGTATCTATTTACTTGAAAAATTATTAAAAAAATATTCATTCAAAAAATGGATCACAAATTAGAAGATCTTATCTAAATAATCACCAAAGGGTTTCGAACAATATTAAATGATGCTAAAAAAAAGGTGGGCAACACGACCATCTATCTATTCCATATTATTAAAAAAATAGAAGTTCTTCTTAAAACAAATTCTTTAGTTAACCATTTTTCAAAAAAAAAATTGTTTTGGAAACTAGACTAGAAATTCTACAATTCTTGTTCATATACCATCTTCAAATTTTGAGTGTAGCCATCTCAAATTATCTACATAAGTTCATATTTATGGAATTTCAAGAAAATCATGTCTACGAGTAGGCCACTTTTTGTTTCCCAAGTTTGTGCACTTACCCTTATTGTAAAAATCAAGGATAATGTTCCCTCAATGTTGGTTGGTAAATAAGGTTTTTTAATAGCATAATTTACTCCTTTGAATTAAGAAATTGAATTCTCATACAAAGGCCCATAGTTTTTGCCTACTCAAAATATTCATCAATTCTTGTATCCCATGCTATTTATATTTATAGAGTGGAGTTATAGGCTCTAAGATAATATTCTCCTACAAATAGACTGATCAAGAAAGAAGACATATGACCTAAGATAAAACCACATAGATAAAATTCATGCAACAAATTTCGTTGATCTGGGGTACTAGTTAGATAAAATTGCATAAATTGGTTTTCATCCTCTAAGTCATGAGGTAGTCCATTAAAAAAAAAGTAGCTTCCATCTAAGGAATTGTTCATGGATAAAAATACTATAAGCTAATGCAAGTCTCTTATAGGCTAATTTTTTCTCCTATGTCACAATCTACTTAGAGGGTAGATTATATTTTTTTATGCCCTTTTTCTTCCTCAATATCTATCCTTAATTTCATGTTTTCTATCTTGAGCCATTTCAATTATTGAAAAGTTTCATCCCAAGTGGTCATAGTTTCATGGTAGGACAACTGTGTCTAAACCATTTGGTTTACTTTTATTTTTGGCATATCCACTCTTTTAAGGATACAATCTCACTATCTTTAAAAAAATACCGAATCTTAATTTATTCTAATTCATTTTACAAAGATGAGATAGTGTTTTTCTTACCTTGAAACTTCATTCTGAGGAAAGCAATTTCTTCCTATTATTATCTTATAGTAGCTTCAACCTTTGATAGGATGAGGGATTATTGTAATTTTGATTTCTCATCATGACTAGAAGAGTTAACATCTTCTTCTTCAATTGGTTCCTTCTCTTTACCACGTGATGGTTTACATGAATATGGTGGAGGAGAATCTATTGTAATTTCTTCAAATACCCCTACCATAGTCGCTAGTTCCTTAATTCCAATTGAGGTATCTTCTCTGAGTTCTTCATGCATGGGTTCTTCTTCACTGATTTCGATTAATGGCACTACTTTAATACTTAGAACCTAAATAGAGTGTTCCTAGATTAAACTTCCAAGGATATTTGTATCATCTCTCTCTTGATCATCTTCCTCCTCTAATATAAGTCTTATTCTTCTTATCTTTGGCAGAGGTACCAGCTAGGTTCCTCCCTTGGAGTCTTTCTTTGTGAAACCCTCCTCAAGATCCTAGTTTGTGATATTCTTGGGGATTTTTTCTATTCATTAGATATCTCTATGATAGGATCTTATGTAGTGGATATTTTTGGGATTTCTTTGGAGCTAGGTTTAGGTGCCCCTATTTTAATTTTTTTCTCCTTCCCAACCTTTAGAGTTAGATCTTAAATAGATGTTCCTTCTTTTAGGCCAGAACTCAATGTAAGGGAGGAATATAGAGGTCTTCTCTTTGTCCCAAATTTATTCTTTATCTTATTTTTTAGGAATTCTTCCCAAGCAACTTCTCCATCCTAAGTCTTCATAAAATGACGGTGTAAAATGAGCTGAATAATCCCGTGGTGCTAGATGGAAGTAATCCCATGTACATATTTTTATACCATGACCTGAAAATATCCATATATAAATTAGGGAAATTTACCCTCCATTCACGCTTATGAAATCCTTGCTTGAGGTGAGTAAGGATTTTCATTTCATCAAAGTCGAGAGAGTTATATTTACCATCACAAGATAAATATTTTATCACCCAAATGTAGCTATTTTCCAAGGCTCTAGTAGACTTTATCTTTTGATTCTATTAACAACCCTTCTAGGGATAAATATTATCTCATGGATAGGTTCCCCTTCTTCATGAAATATTTGGATTGATTCTTTAAAGTTGGATATACCTACAATTTTAATTACTTCACTTGGAATCCCAAAAAGCTCACTAATAGCTTGGTTGTTTATTAAAATTTTAATCCCTCTCACCTTTGTGTTATCACTCTTGACATTCATGATGAATTCTTTGATAAGACATTCATCATACCCCTGGAATTACTTCATAAACTCCAACCATCCTGCCTCTTCAAATATGGCATCCACTACTTCATATTCAAGTAACAAATGTGTAGATTATGGCTTAGAATTATTATTTTCCCCCATTTTATATGTCTCCTTATTTGTAGAGGTCTATGGTGTTTGTAAAAGACTAGGAAGAGATCATTGTATAGGTTAAATTGGTTCCTAGACAAAATATGTCTTCTTGATCTGAGAAGTGGTTTTAAAAGTAGCATGGAATGCTTAAGGAAACCCTGCATTAAATTGTTTTTGGCTTTAGGCATATCCCAAATATCCAAACAATCATTAGGCATGACTATTTTTGGGAGGAAAAGGTAATAATTTATTCATGTGGAGATATTTGGAAGCACATAAAATCCTTTTACATCTTTTTCCTTGTGCGATCCTACATCACCATCTCTTCCAATGAATTTTGGTAGGTCTTAAGATGACATCCCCATCATTAATTTATTCCAAAGATGTTTTACCACATGATTGTGTATTTCATATCATTATGGTGAGATTATGTCACATTTCTCATTGAGGATACATCATAACCCATACCTTTCCTTGGAAAAGACATCTTTTCTCTTTGAAATGACATTTTAATACCCCTACTTATGGCATAGTTAAAAGTGTAAGGTGTTAATTTTAAAAGTGTAATGTGTTAGTTTTAACTATAGACCCAAAAAAATATGTATGAAATTTACTTTGACAACTATGTACCCTTGTTCAAGGCCTTCAAAATTATTGCATATATTTCTATGTTGATTTTCAAATATTTAATAAATTTGTCTTTTTCTCATTGCCCTCATTAGATAGTTAGATTCAATAACCATAATAAAAATAACATATATTTGTGTTAAACTAGGTAAAAGTGAAGATAATTTTATATGAAAAATTTAACATTGATATAAACTAGTGTTTATAGATCAATGAAAGGTAATAATTAACTGATATAATAATTCTATTAGATGTTCAATAGTTACCTTTATGGGATGCTTAAATAAATTGTGTTTTTATATTTATAAATGACTTGAGTTTAAATTAAAACCCTAAAAAGATAAAGATCGTATATAAACAGGGGTGAAAATCCCTAGATTAATTATTGTATGAATATAAATTACACTCTATATATCATAGTTAAAATAGTATGTTTCACAAAAGAGAAAAATTTAGAAGGAATTCAAAGAGAGAAGGTGAAAGTTGGAACAAATTAGGATAAGGTGCATGAACCATTAAAAGTTGGTAATGTGCTAATAATTTCTAATTTAAATAAATAGTTGGCAAATATAAAAGCATACTAAAAACATATAATTTAATGAATAATAAATACCTAGGAACATTCTTTAGTTGTATGTTTTTCTCCCCTCTTTGATGTGTGTGTGAGAGAGAATACATATGAAAATACATGAAGGCATGGTATGACTAGAAAAGTTAGTGCTCCTAAATATCTTACAAAAACTCACTTATATATTGAATCTAGCAAGAACATTATTTATTTTTATACATATGCATGGATTAATGATCCATTTACAAGGATAATTTTTATAAAGAAGCACTAATATAAATTATTTACACTTATAACATATATAGGATTTTCACTTTAGTGTTATGCACTAATTTAATTTATAAATAGAGATCTAAGTGTTGGAAATAAATTATATTAAATTAATATACAATTAGAAGGAACATATCAAAACACAAGATATAACAATTAAGCCTTGAGAAACTAAAGGTGGATAGTAAAAATATTGAGGTGCTTACTTCACTTTCCAATATGTAATTTTTAAATACATTTTTACTACCATCAAGTTGCTTTCATGGATATAGGTACAGTTAACACTTGTTCAAATATTTCATAATGCTTTGTCTTCTTACAACTCTTTTCATGTAATTGCAACAACATTTAACAATCAAGCTCAACTAGGAGAATAATGAGGAATGTTGCCTCATTAATGAATGTATGGCACACTTTAAGTTACACTAATAAAATTAGATGAATTCATCTATCCAATGCCTTTATCTATCATACACATCCCAAGAGTATAACTATATTGACATAAAATCCAAATCAAACCATATTTGCAATCATCACTTATTGGACTTAGAGCACATGGTTTAATAATAAGTCAGCCTATTGTGGGTTTTCCTCAAAAAACACTCACTACCATGGGTTTCTTTGAAAAGGGTGTGACATTATGTGTGTATCAAAGCAAAGGACTATTGCCAAAGTGTTTGAGTCACTCTGAGGTATTATTTTAACTCCTCTTGTAACTTATTAAATGATATGTTTACATTATTTATCTTCAAAAAGTATGTTAAAATCATTTTATATATAGATGAGTATAGTAAAATTAGTTAGTTGACATAGCTAACATAATAGATTTGAAATTTAAATCATCTCTCCCCAATTAGAATTTTTTGGTTCCCAAAAGCTTTAGGAAATATGTAAATGGGGAAATTTCTTCCCCACTTTCCTAACCTATCTTATAGTTGTGTTTGATGGTGATCCAAAATATGGATCGAATGTACTAGATAAGCTTTCCAAATGTTTCCACTATTCGAAATTTATATAATTCATGATCGTAAGAGATTAGGGGAAGACACTTTATATTAAAACATCATTTCATATAAATTTTTGTGGTATAATTATTGTGAAGATGATCCATAAATCCTTAGAATGGTGTAGTTAATAACTTTCAGCTCTTCAATTTGAGGGGTTTATTAGCATGGAAAAAATTGTTAGTTTGTTTAGGTGGAGGTTATGTAACCACCAGTATTTGTAGGTGACAATTGGGAAACCACCACAGTGGTTACAAAATTGATCTAGTAATTTCACAATTGTCAATTTGTATATTTTGGTAGTTTCACCACCATACAAAATACATACATGGGAATGATTTCAAACATTTCAACGTCCTTAAGATTGGCCATTTGAGATCTTTGGTGGGTTCTAATGTGAGAGGGAATATGCAAAACCAATGTTGAAGGCAAAGGATACTAACAACAAGATCAATAAAGTAGTGAGAGTATTTTAATCTAGATTTAAATTTAAATTTTGAAGTTTGACTCTTTTTTCATGTTGTCTCATTGTTTCTTATCCATGAGTGGTTGTTTTAGTGGTGTTGGTTCATTGTGAAGTGTCTAAGAGGTGAAAAATAGTAGTGTGTGCAAGATTATGATTTTTTAGGAATGAAATTTATGTCCATGAAGGCCATATCTAGAAGTAACTTGTACATTTATTGAATTACATATACTAATGGAATATGATTGACTCAACCACATGAGTTTTTCCCACACTGGGTTTCTTCAAGATAGATAGCGTGTTCATCTTGTGTTTTATGTGATTTTTTTATTTATTTTTATACTCATTATTCTGTACATTTTATTTTAAACACTTATTTGTCTCTATTTTACCATTAAAATTTATCTATAAAAATTATATTTTAATCATACCCTAAGCTAGTAGTATAAAATTAATGTTGAGTAAGATTAGTGTGGAATATCTAGCTAGTTTATGGATCAGATGGATATTTTTTCCATCCTTATAAATTCTTGCATTCACCTTTTTTTTCCCTTTATGTTTCTCCTTTCCTACATCAAAAAAGGCAAATAAAAAGTTTATTAAAAAAGAGTACAAATTAATAGTAAATTTTTATTTTTGTTAGTATCCATTCCATGTAATGCATTGCATAAAACTATCCACTTATCTTTTAAAATAAGGAAATAAAATTGTCCACTAACATTCACTAACGTTTTATCTTGAGTATAACTTACCAAAGAGATCTAATATTCCCTTCATAGGATTTTATAATGTATTTTTTCCCATCCTTAAACAACCAGTACCAATTACCCCTTCCTCTAAACTTATAATCACTCACATAATACTATTCCACAAACATCAAATGGTACAAAATCCACCAAAATTCTATCAATACAATGTTCATGTATTTCAAGAATGACCTTACATTACATGGAATTCCCTATATATACTCCTTTTTTCACCCATATTATATCATAAGGATTATGATGATTATATACTTTAAGATAATTTATCTATCATATATTTTCTTATTGAATTTGCTTAAGGTAAAGAATCAAATACAACATCTATATTTGTCTTTTTAATCTAAGCTTTGATATGGAAAAGTTTAAGAGGTTCACATTTTTATTGAGCACCATTGTTACCCAAATATACATTTTGCTTAAGGGAAGTCAAATGAAATGTTTCATTAATATCATTGTTACCCATCACATTTTCCCTAATTAGAGGTCATAACTTTATTTTTCATCTTTTTCTTCATAGGATGCTTTTTTGGAATACAACGTCCAACAAGTTTCATATATGTGACCATTGAATTAATAATCCAAAAAACATTTATACACTCCTTGTTAGTAATAAAAGTATTCATGAACCCACCTTTCATTTTATAACTAGTCTAAGATGAAGATGGACCTTTGTCTTCATCCATCTCACGATAATGGGCATGGGGAAAAGTCTCATCTATTTACTTTTGATTGAAAATTATAATAATAATCCTCAAGTGGATATTCAAGCCTATAACATAATTCATTAATACTTCTCGATCAAATGTAACTTCACCCATTTAGAATTCCATATTTTAGAATTCATTGGTGTACTCATACACATTTTATTCTTTTGGCCTCAAAAATTCCAAACAATAGAACTTTCCCTCTCCATATAAAATATGATATAATTTCTTATTTTTATAAAAAAACTTTAAACTCGTCCCATTTAATATTGGTGGTAGATTTTTTATAACTAAATAATGAACATAAATTTTAAACCAACTTAAAACATTGTTGGCTAACCTTAACCTTGAAAAATAAATATTTTTATTATCATTAATCTGTTATAGATTGATTTAGAACTAAATTTTAGCTATCTAATTATTTAGCTTTTATACATTATTCTCTAATTCATACATATAATTTTAAAGCTTTTCCTCAACCTTGAAGGGAGGGGAGATTGGTTGTTATGAGGTTTCTCCTCATGATTAAGAGATTCCAATTATTTTCCTATCTTCAGATCTTCCATAAAAAATCCTATAATTTCCATGATAATCTAAGGATGGACTCCAACTTATCACATTTTCCCATGGAAATAAGAGATGTGAGAAAAATACTCTTCTAGATGGAGTAACCATTTACATTTGTTAGATATTTTTATTTAATAGAATGCATCTTGCATGTGAATTTTATATACTCCACATTTTTTTTTGGAAATCTCTCACTTTAAAAGAACCTAGTTAATTCTCTATTAGCACTTTTTGTTTAGATAATTGGCATAAAATTTCACATAGGTCACACAAAATAAACCGCACATAATGAAATTTGACCAACCCTAATACCAATTTGATCTATAATCTGCATGAATATTTTATATAAAGAATCAACAATAGGGATCCTTTACACTCATAACATATAAATGATTATTAATTTACTATTAAACATTATTTTTTCATAATAAATAAAGATATAAAGTGTTTGAAATGAAATATATTAAAATTAAGATGCAATAAGAAGGAATGAAAAAAAAAAAAGACACAACATATTATCATTGATAAACTTAATATGAGAAAACTCTAGTAGAATGAGGTGCTCACTTCTTCCATTTACAACATATACATCTCAAGTATATATTTACTTTGATTAAATGGCATTACTAAACATAAATATAATTCACACTTTACTAAATCTTGAATAATACTTTATCTTCACACAACACATATCAAATAATTTTAGAAAACATAACAATCAAACCCAATTAAGAACCCAATGAGAAATATACCTCAATTATGAATGGACTTCATGCTTTGAGTTACACTATTAAACCTAAATGAATTGAATTATATCCAATGCATTTTTGTATTTGAGGGCTTGTATTTATAATAAATTTGAGAAACATGAAGTACATGAAATATTCTAAAAGAACAACTGAACAAATAGAAATTCCAAAATCAAGCCACAATCGTAATTATCACTTGTTAGACTTAGGCCACACTATTATTTTATAATCCAAATCCCCATTATCTTTGAAACTTTGGTGGTCTATCTATGTCGAGACAAAGGACTAATCCTAATTGGTTAGTACACTCTTAAGCTTTCTTATGGTTATATAAAATATTCATGTACCTTTTCAACTAATATATTTTATGTGAGTTATCTTTAAGAAGTTCTTTATAGGCATTTATAACATATATGAGAATAATAGAATTAGTTAGGTGACATAGGTAATATGATATGTCCAAAATTTTGATTAGTGATTTCCAATATTAAAAATATGTTGGAATCTTAAAAAAATTAAAATGATATATCTAACTTTACTAGGCATTGGTCATAATTTCAATGTGAAACAAAATGTCTTTGAATTTATATCTTAGAAATATTTATAACGTATAAATATTTAAACTTATAAAAATGATATTCATTTGGAATAAGATAAAATTCTCATAGATTTGCATATAATCATGGAAAAGTGAGCAATATTTTTAGAGATTAAGAGCATAAGAACAAGGTCATTAAATCCAATTTACAATACATAACATAAAAGTTTATAGAAATATATTTTAATATTTTTGGTAGTGTTAATATAGGAATTCTATATTTTTGACATATTTAGAAATTTATTTGTTCATTTTGAGTTTTTTATATTTTATTTGTCTTATAGTCTTGACCTATTTTCAAGTATTTATTTCTTATAATTTTATTCAGATTCACAATAATTTAAGTATTCTTATAAAATTTCCTCTTTGCACTTTTAAATTATTGTATAATATTTTTTAATATAATTATGTTCAAGTTTACTCTTTTATGTCATTAAATATAATTACATTTTATTAATAATAATATGGGTAGATTTATTGTATTTTGATGTAAAAATAGTTTCCCATAACACACTTTGGTGAACATATGCCCTTTTACACTCCTTAGGGTTTTTTTCTTTTTAGTAGTTATGTTTTTTTAAAGGTTTTATTATATTTTTTACAATAATTATCCCTGGTACTTACATGTTATTGTTAGTATAAGGGTAAGTGCACACATTTGGGGGACAAAAAAGGGCCTATCTATGGACATGATTTTTCTAAAATTTTAGAAATGTGAATTTTTGTAGATAATTTGAGATGGTTACACTCAAAATTTGAAGATGGTATAAAAACATGAATTGTAGCATTTGGTCTAGTTTCCAAAAAACTATTTATTTTAAATGGTTAAGTATAAATATGTAAAACATCTAAAATTTGAAGAACTCCTATTTTTTTAAGAAAACATAGTAGATAAATGGCCGTGCAACCCATCATTTTTTTAGAATTGTTAAATATTGTTTGAAACTCTTTGGTGAATATTTAGATAAGATATTCTAGTGTGTTAAGAACTTTTTTTAATATTTTTTCAATGAATATATAATTTTTTAAATTTATAATTAAGTAGATCCTAAAAACTAACCAAAAATGGATAACTGGCCATGTGGCCCACCCTAACTACCTCAAAAAAATGTAAATTGATTTTTTTTTAATATGTATATAATTAGGCCTAGTTTGTTACCATATAATTTTTTTTACACTTGGATCAATGAAAAATAAATTAGATAAACATGAATAGGCATATATAGGTGAAACATGTAGTGGCCTAAAAAGGTGTTGTTAGAAATAAACATAGTTTGAACCCTTAAAATAGCCCAAAAATTATAAAAATAATATATTTAGAAAGATGACATGTTTTCATCATGATGGTAATAGTTTTTTAAATTTTGATGTTGAAATACATAGCATATTTGGAGATTGAAGTTGTAATTTGTTAGTTTTTCTCAAAACTCTTGGTCTCAGCTGTAGATGTATAGTCACAAGCATTTGGCTCAAAAATCCAAGCCATTTTTGAGCCTAAAGGTTTGGTTTTCTATTTAAATTCAAATAATGCATATCCATTATAAAATGCATGCATTTTTTATAATGCATACACATTATATAATGTGTATGCATTACTTTATTATAAAATGAAAACCATCTCCACAAGCACGTGGGAGTTGCATGTGAAACCAACTTTGGTCATAAGCTTATATTTACTACTCTCAATGTTAAGTATTATCATACTTTAAATTTATTTTAGTAAATATAAAAAATTAGGGTCATTCAGCATCTAATAGAGTTGGTCTCATAGTTTCACACCTTACAATGTGAAATATAGTTTTTAAAAATCTAATCAGGTCAGTACTTAGTCATTTTCAGGGTCTAAGTATTAAACCTAGGGATTTTTGGACAACTTTTGCAATTGATATCTATTTTAGGTAAACATGTAATTATTTTTTAAGTTCTTTTGCCTTCTAGATTAATTCCTCACATTTATAAGAGTCTTAGGTTTGTTAGAATTGAAGTTTTCAAACCACTCACTTTGAAATTGATGTAAAGTGGTTTTATTGGGGTAGCATAGGTCACATTTTTGACCTACACACATCAAACAACCACTTTACATGTTAATTTCACTTGATCATTGTTCCTCCCTCATCCTTGATCACTTCCTACTCATCCCTCATTACCCCTAATCACTATCTCATCATTCCTCATTATCCCTAATCACTCCTTTATTGACCCTCACTATCCTTAGTCATCTATAATCACTCCCTTATCATGCATAATCACTTTCTTATTGAACCTTAGTATCCCTCATCATCCCTAATCACTCCTTCCCCATCCTTCATCATCCATAATCACTCTTTACTCATCCCTCATCATACTTAATCACTTCCTCATCCCTATTCACTCCCTCCTCAACCCTAATCACTCCTTCATTGACCTTAATTGTCTCTCATCATCTCTAATCACCTAAGCTTATCATCCCTAATCACTAATTAATTGATTATCATCATCCATAATCACTCACTTATCATCCCTCATAATCCCTAATTAATATTTCTTCATCCCTCATCCTCATTAATCACTCCCTCATTGACCCTCATTATCCCTAACCATATTTTATCACTCCATCATCGACCCTCACCATCCCTTACCATCCATAATCACTCCCTCATAATTTGGCATAAGTATATACTCTAAATATATCTTTTATTCCAATCATATTTTTTTTAATCCATTATAATAGAAATTAACTCTCTTTTAGGACTTGTGTTTTCAATACCCATTTGTGATAGTCAATTTTATTACCAAATGAATTGGATGATCTTCTAAATTTATAGTCAAGTAACATAAGTTTTAACACAAAAGAGTCTAAATTTTAGTTCATTGAATTATCTTTATTGTTTAGAGGAATAAATGGAACTTTTTTCACATACACCTTTTGTAGTTTGGCTCAAAAGATAAAAATTAGAAACAAATATCTTATATAATTTTTTTAATTCTGAGAAGATTTGAATCAGATGCAAAGTTATTTAGTGTTTCCCATTCTTGTATGACTTGAATCTTTTTTAGGTTCACACATGCACTTCTTGTGTGTGTAATGTGTCCCAAATATTTTATCTCTTTCATGAAAAATAAACATTTATTCATGTTATCACAAAAATATGTTTCTATAAAATGTGAAACACTAGTTCAACATGGTGTAGATGTTCATCCCTTGTTTTATAAATATTAAGATATCATCAAGGTAGATTAAGAAAATGACATAGTTAAATGGCCTAACGATGTCTTTCAACATCTTCAAATCAATGAATTCATTATATGAGTTAACCTAAAAGGTATAACCAAATAGTCAATCAATCCTTCCTTTATTTTTAAGACTATATTCCAAATGTCTAGAGGTTTAACATGAATATGATGATACCCAAACTTAACATCAATTTTGGAAAAGACTTTTACACCATGGATATGGTATAAAAATTCCTTAATATTTAAATGAGGATAATATTTCTTCACTTTAATCTTTTTAATATTTTTTTTAATTGATTCACAACTTTGGCACAAACATAATTGGGTTTCTTCAAGGTAAGGATTTGGGCACGATGTGTCCATTATCGATGATTTCATCGATCTACCACTTGATCTATTAATTCTCTAGAAATGATATGTTGTATAAATAAGTTTGAGTTAGATGCAATTAAGGGATCAAATCAATAGTATTGTTTACTGTATAGTATGCAAGAACTTATTTACGTGACTGAAAGATATCCTTATATTCACCTAGTTTATGGTTCAATTATTTTGTATTTGTTATTTTTGGATAAACCACACTATGATATGGTAACATAAGGATTCCATTAAACATTTAATTCTTACCATTAGGAGTATACTTCTTTCTAAAATTGATAATATTCTTGTACTTCCTAGAACTAATGATTGAAAGCTTATGAACTAACTACAATAAATGGTATTTCAGATCATGATAATCTATCACAACATTTCAAAGATTTAATTCATAGACTACATTTCCATGGTAAATACATGCTTGACCACATGTAAAACATCACACACATATAATGGTGAGATGTCACAAAGGATTGCATCTTTAAAAAGTTTGATTTTTTACACCAAGTTACACTAATAGGTGATCTATTTCTGAAGGCCAACACTAGACCATACACTAGTGTATGGTTATGGATGATGTATAAATTTCAAGTTTAATTTTTGAAAATATGATTTAGGAGAAATTAACTTATTCTGAATTCCATTAGAAATGATGAAGTGTATTATCTCACCATTGATCTACATTTGTTAATGAAATAATATTTTTAATTCATATAATTTATTGTTGGGGGAAGTAGAGATATTTTTAGTAACAACCATATCATTTGGTGATGCAGGGTCATCTACAATAGTTCAAATTCTAGTGTGAAAATTAAAATTCCTATTTTCCCTCCAAATTCTTGTTTAAATTTCAAAATTTTATCTTGAAAGTAAAATGTAAATATCAAAAGTGAAAAGTGAAAAGGTGGAAAATGATGGTTAGGTTGTTGAGGAAATCAAGGGGAAATGGTTGAAACTATTTTCAACCTTAGTATATTGTTAAAACCTACAAACAGCATTTGGTTTTGCCTTAAGCCCAATTTGGGCGTAGAAGTTAGAAGGGAGATTCTTGAAAAGAGAGAAAAAAAAAGAAGAATTCATTAAGAAGAGAAGAGGATATGAGAAGAAGGAGGATGAAAGGGGTGTAGAAGAGAAGAAGGATAGAGAGGAAAGATCCTCTCATTCAATGAAGAAGAATGGAATGAAGAATAGAGAAGAGAATTAGTGAGGGAGGACCTCACTCAAGAGATGATAAGGTTAAAGAGAAGGAGCAAATTTTATTAAAGATAAAAGAATGTGTGAAGGAGCAAGCAAGGTTTTGAAAGCATTGGATTTTGATATTGAAATGTAAGTCTTCCAATTGATCTATGAAAGAAAGAATGAATGTATTTGTTTCATTTATGAATTCTGTAAACAGGCCTATATGTGTGTGTGTGTGTGTGTGTGTGTGGGAATGTGTGTGTGAATGATGGTTATTTATAGCATATTAAGAAAGATTGGTTATTTGGCATGTTGATAATAAGGTTAAAATCTGTATTATGTGACCAAGAGGTCCTAAAGTACTTTGAATGTTAGAAGAATCATAAACAGGCCTAAAACAGGGTATTCAGGCATTCAACATCTACAGCCCATTGTCTTAAGTAAATCCACGTGAAATTATTTGAATAAATCTTGTAATGACATGGAGACAAGTCTATAAGGAAATCATGAACATAATTCAAGAATAAATAGTCATTAGAATCCCTCTTGATATCCAAAATCTCCAACTATTGGAATTCAGGCCTATAGGTGACAGTGTACAGAAAAAGTTAAGAAACTTGTATGTTTTTGCATTTTAAGTGGATTGATCAGGTCATTTTTGATAGGGAATATGAATTGGGAAGTAATTAAGGTATTTACATGGTTTTTTATCCTCTTGAAATCCTATTGATCACTCAAAAAGAGAAGACAATAATGAACCCTGTTGGCTGTCATGAAAATACAGTCCAAGATAGCTGAGAAGTCTTGTTTGGAAAACATAGTAGGTTGAAATGACTTTGAGGAGGATTAGAGAAGGTGTAGGGAATCAAGACAGACCCTATAAAACTTATTTTAACCCTTGAAATAGGGTAGAACACTCCCAGCAAAATTAATTAGCTCTCGGCCTGTGACTGTCCAAGGGAAAATCCTGAATTAGCTTCTAGCCCTCAAAATGAGTTTTAATGATTGAAACCTCTTGAAACTTTTCCATATGAACCATGAATGTGTTATAAAACTTTTGGAAGTGGTATGAAGGTGCTACAGTATGGATAAGTATGGAAAATAACAATTGCCAAGTGAAACCTAGGTGCATGTGAAGGGAAGAGCATAGGCCAATATAGGAAAAGTGAATTTATCCAAAGAAGTGCCCTAAAAAATATTTGATTCACCTGTAAGAAGGTAATGGGTATCTGTAATGATGCTTATTTTGGTTATAAATTCTATACTTCACTATGGACAAGACATTTTGCATAAAAGGAGGGCTAATTGAAACAGGGCCTAAAAAAGAAAGTATAATTCCGTACAAAGTAACCCCAGGATATTTTATAGTATGTTATAGAAGGGCTTAATGGGTATCCATAAGTTTTTTTAAATTCATGGTTGACTCTACAAGATTGAATCTATGGACTCTGTAGGCTTGAATCTACGGACTCTGCAGGCTTGAATATACAAAGCACAAAATGAAGTCCAGGGTCATTTTGATTTTGTATGAAGATTGAATTGTAGTCTGAGGACCCTTGTATCATTTGGTATTAGAGAAGTCTAAGGGAAGCATTCCATCATTTGGTATCAGAGCCTAAAGCTCTTGGGAATTGGTAACTTGTTGTTGGTTGTGATTTCTAATGAGTTGTTATAGGATTTGGTAAGAGGATCAACAAGACACATGCTAGAAGACCCTGGGGAGAAAAAGGTATGAGTAATCTTTGCTGTTTAAGTTAAGTTTATTGTGTTGAGAATCAATCAAGTGAAGAAGTTGCAGGTTTAAGGTAGCCAAGCCATTGAGGCTTAAGAGGAGAAGAAGCCAAGGAAGGCTTAATGAAGATCCAAGAAGAAGCTTGGATAGTTTGCCAAAAGACTAAGGTGAAATAGACTTAGGTGAGGTAAAGGATGGATTTTGAAGCTTAGAGAAGCTCTAGAAGAAGAGCAAGTGAATGCCCAAGAGGAAGATCCAAAGCAAGGTAAGCTTGGATTTATGATTTGTATTTGATGAAGTGTTGTATAAGAATTGTTGTAGGATTGAGAAGGGGATCAAAAGACTAGGATGCAAAAGGCCTAGGTGAGATCAAAGAGATTGTCAAAAGACTAGTCAAGGAGGAAAGGCTTGGGTGAGACAAGGGATCAAGAGACCAAGGTGGAAAAGACTTGGGTGAAGATCTCAGAGATGGAAGTGTTGTTGAAGGCACTACAGAGCAGCAAGGTACATGAGGGCACCAAGAAGAAAGCAAGCATCAAAGGTATGAACAGCTTTGTAATTGATAAAGAAATTGCTAATTTGAAGAGAGAGTTAGCTAAGATTAAAGATGAATATGAGTCTTGGATGCAGATGGATAAGCAAGCATGGGTATGGCCAATGAAGAAGAGGTTGAAGTGGCCAATAGATCTCCTAGTGAAAAGGAGAAGAAGGCAAAAGAAGATTTCCATGAAGAGAGAAGCCCATAGAGGCTTGAAGAAGATAAGAAGATTTCCAAGTGCATAGCAGGAGGAAGAAGTTGTGAAGAAGGTTCTCATTGTGGAGGACAAGAGAAGAGAAGAAAGAAAAGATGAAGTGCTAGGAAGAGTACTTGAAAAGATGAGAGTGTTGATGAACAAAACACTCATGGAGACATTGTGGTCTCTTGTTTTTATTTCTAATATTATCTTTGAATGGGTAATTGCAGGTATGAGCAGCCTTGTGAAGGTCAAAAGAATGGCCTTGAAGAGTGAAGAGATTGGTGCAAGAGAAGACACCAAGTACACAAGTGAATGTGTAAGAGAGAGAAGTAAGTTTGCTGCTATTGATAAGGAAGAAGAGATGCATTGGTTAATGCATGAGGGATGTGTTGAAGGACCCATACAAGTAAGAGAAGAAGGAGAAGATGAATCTGAATTCCATGATGCCATTGAAGGCCAAGAGGAAGAAAGAGAGTAGCCAAGCACAAAGGGAGAAAAATATTGCTCTATGGAACTAGCTATCAAAGAGGTAAATGCAGTGTTAAGACCTGATTTTGATTGTTATTATAAGTATGAAGTTGTTAATGTACAGGTGCAAGAGTTAAGGAAGATGATAGAGCCCTCAAATAGAGAATTTAAGCATGGGTATGTGATGCCTAAATGGTGGAAGAAGCAAACTCCCAAACAAAAGGAAGTGCTGGTATAAAAGCATGGTTACAGGATGCCTAAATAGCTTGTGAAGTCAAATGATAAGAAGAAGAATCAAATGTGGGTGCCTAAGAAGGCAAAGAGAAAAGAGAGGATTGAAGGTGATTCAAGTAGCCAAGAGAATGAAGATGAGAAAGAAAACTTCTTAAAGGATAATGAGGTAGAGTATGAGGATGCAAAGATGAAAGGTAAACAAATTGTTTGTGATGATGTTTTTGAATCATTTAATGATATTTTCATGAGAAATGAAAGATGGAAAGTGGCAATGTGGACTAATGTACAGCAAGGAGAGAGTTCCAAGAGGATGGGAAATGAATTGAGGCAAGAACAAACAAGATGGCTTCAAACAGAGATTGAAGAAAGTAAAGAGACAGAAGGTAAGAATGCTTCATATGTATTTGATAAGTATATTGATGTTGGTGAAGAAGTTGGTTTATGTGAAGACAAGCTAAGAAAAGAAGAGATAAGAGGTAAAGGGCAAGTAATCCTTGTGAATGATCAGCCCAAGTTTGATGAAGAGAATGGTGAGATAGATGAGAGCTCACTAAAGGAAGAGTTGAAGATGTAAGAGGAGCTGTTTGGTAATTCAAGAGAGCTACATACAGGTACAAACCATGGTGAAGGCAGCATTGGGAAGAGTGAAACAAGACAAGAGCAAAGCAAAGAGGCCAAGATAGTTTTGATCAAGGAGCAAGAACATGGAGGCAGCCAAGAGGCTTCATGGCCTAAAGATTTTGATTCTAAGGTGGCTTTGAATGTTTTGTATGCAGGTATGAAGGTTGTTGAAGTGAATGATATACATGAATCATTGAAGAAGCTCCCAAAATAAGAAGAACAACTAGAAGATCTAGAAGATATTTATGAAGATGAAGAAGCATGGAAGTGGGAGATGATAGCTGAGAAACAGATGAGGAGAAGAACATACCAAAAGAGGAAGAACAGCAAGATGAAGGACAAAGACAATCAAAGACAAAGACAAGAATTGGTATTGGCAACAAGACCTTGGGATCCAGGCATATAGTGAAGGCTAAAGCATGGAGGAAGCATCTCATTTGAACTAAGGTTCAAATCCTTTCTAGAGAGAGAGTATGATGCAGGAGCATCTACAATAGTTCAAATTCTAGTGTGAAAATTCAAATTCCTATTTTCCCTCCAAATTCTTGTTTAAATTTCAAAATTTTATCTTGAAAGTAAAATGTAATTATCAAAAGTGAAAAGTGAAAAGGTGGAAAATGATGGTTAGGCTATTGAGGAAATCAAGGGGAAATGGTTGAAACTATTTTCAACCTTAGTATATTGTTAAAATCGACAAAAATCATTTGGTTTTGCCTTAAGCCCAATTTGGGCATAGAATTTAGAAGGGAGATTCTTGAAAAGAGAGAAAAAAGAAGAAGAATTCATAAAGAAGAGAACAGGTTATGAGAAGGAGGATGAGAGGGGCATAGAAGAGAAAAATGACAGAGAGGAAAGATCCTCTCATTCAAGGAAGAAGAATGGAATGAAGAATAGAGAAGAGAATTAGTGAGGGAGGACCTCACTCAAGAGATGATAAGGTTAAAGAGAAGGAGAAAATTTGATTAAAGATAAAAAAATATGTGAAGGAGCAAACAAGGTTTTGAAAGCCCTGGATTTTGATATTGAAATGTAAGTCTTCCAATTGATCTATGAAAGAAAGAATGAATGTATTTGTTTCATTTATGAATTTTTTAAACAGTATATATATATATATATATATATATATATATATATATATATATATATATATATATATATATATATATATATATATATATATATATATATATATATATATATATATATATATATGTATGTATATGTATGTATGTATGTATGTATGTATGTATGTATGTATGTATGGGAATGTGTGTGTGAATGATGGTTATTTATATCATATTAAGAAATATTGGTTATTTTGCATGTTGAGAATAAGGTTATAAACTTTATTATGTGACCAAGAGGTCCTAAAGTACTTTGAATGTTAGAAGAATCATAAACAGGCCTAAAACAGGGTATTCAGGCATTCAACACCTACAGCCCATTGTCTTAAGTAAATCCACATGAAATTCTTTGCATAAAGCTTGTAATGACATGGAGATAAGTCTATAATGCAATAATGAACATAATTAAAGAAGAAACAGTCATTAGAAGCCCTCTTGATATCCAAAATCTCCAACTGTTGGAATTCAGGCCTGTAGGTGACAGTGTACAGAAAAAGTTAAGAAACTTGTATGTTTTTGCATTGTAAGTGGATTTATCAGGTCATTTTTGATAGGTAATATGAATGGGGAAGTCATTAAGGTATTTACATGGTTGTTTATCCTCTTGAAATCATATTGATCACTCAAAAAGAGAAGACAATAATGAACCCTGCTGGCTGTCATGAAAATACAGTCCAAGACAGCTGAGAAGTCTTGTTTGGAAAACATAGTAGGTTGAAATGACTTGGAGGAGTATTATAGAAGGTGTAGGGAATCAATACAGACCATATAAAACTGATTTTAACCCTTGAAATAGGGTATAACACTCCCAGAAAAATTAATTAGCTCTCGGCCTGTGACTGTCCAAGGGAAAATCCTGAATTAGCTTCTAGCCCTCAAAATGAGTTTTAATGATTTAAACCTCTTGAAACTTTGCAATATGAACCATGAAGGTGTTATAAAACTTTTGGAAGTGTTCTGAAGGTGCTACAGTATGGAGAAGTACAGAAATAACAATTGCCAAGTGAAACCTAGGTGCATGTGAAGGGAAGAGCATAGGCCAATATAGGAAAAGTGAATTTCTCCAAAGAAGTGCCATAAAAAATATTTTATTCACATGTAAGAAGTTAATGGGTATCTGTAATGATGCTTAGTTTGGTTAGAAAGTTCGTACTTCACTCTGGACAAGGTGTTTTGCATAAAAGGAGGGCTAATTGAAACAGGGCCTAAAGAAGAAAGTACAATTTTGTACAAAGTAACCCCAGGAGATTTTCCAGTATGTTATATAAGGGATTAATGGGTATCCATAAGTGTTTTTAAATTCATGGTTGACTCTACAAGATTGAATCTATGGACTCTTCAAGCTTGAATCTACAGAGTCTGTAGGCTTGAATCTACGGACTCTGCAAGCTTGAATATACGAAGCACAGAATGAAATCCAGGGTCATTTTGATTTTTTATGAAGATTGAATTATAGTCTGAGGACCCTTGCATCATTTGGTATCAGAGCAGTCTAAGGGAAGCATTCCATCATTTGGTTCATAATCTATTATATACTTAACATTTTATAGTGATAGATAAATTGTACCCACTTCTCAAGATGTTCAAGTAGAGAGCTCATAGTGTGACACTCTTCATTGGATTGAATATTGAATTTATGAATTAAGCACCACTTTCCAATCTACGACTACTTGTTCTAATCATTTGAAAATTATTTTCCACTCTCTGGTATGATGACTCAATAAATATACATACAAATAGAAGGCTTTAAATATAATTATTCAGATCATAATATGTCCTCATATGGAAAGCAATTGATTGGTTTTAGGAAATCTCATAGCTTGGTGATCCTTATGTATCTACTACCCTTTTTTTGTGTTATGGTGGTTTTACTGGGTTCTCTTTTTTTGGTAGATTTTCAATTGTGAATTACATCATTTCTAATAGGCCCATATTTTTTCATAGGTGTTAAATATCTATGTTTCAAATTTGCCTCCACATCATTTTGATCACTATGTCTTAGATTTTATGCTATCACTCAACTCTCCACTTGTAGCTCCTAACATTGTTAAACCATAACAAAATACCACCATCAAGGTATTAGATAGAGTGATTAAGGATGAGGAGGTATGAAAAAGAATTTATTATAGATGGTGAGGGAGTTCAATAGGGATGATGAGATATGGTGAGGGTCAATGAGGGAGTTATTAGGGATGATGAGTGATGGTAAAGATTAATGATAAGTGATTAGAGGAGATTAGGGATGAGGAATGAGTGATTAGAGATGATGAGGTATGATGAAGCAATGATTAGGGATGATGAGGTGATGTAGGAGCATCAGTACGCAATATAAATAGTGATATAGTGTACATGTTTTGAGTTTTTAGAAGGTGGTTAAGGTCATAAGAAGTTTTTAGGAGTTTTTCTAAGTTTTTAGTTTTATTTCAATTATGAATTAGAGTTATACTGGACTTTCTTTCCAAATGTTTAATTTGAATTTTTGAACTTTCATAGAGACTTCAATCTTGTTTCAATAATTCAAATGTTGAATTTGGTGTGGTTAGACTTTAGTGAGGATTTTATGATGTTATGACACATATACCTAATTTCATATTTGATAAATATGTTAGTAGTTGAGTTAGTTGAGGACACTCTTAACATACAAAATAAGTAGGAATTTAGTTGATGGTTGTTTGGTAATAAGAGTCTTGTCCATGTCTTGTTTTATATTTAGAGTCAGATTCAAGAGAGTTGGATGGGGTAAGATTCAAAAGGATGAATGTAAAGAACCCCAAACAAGTGAATAAAGATAAGCTTTGATTATTTGTAGATAAAAAAGCAAACAGACCCTGCATCTTCTTGAATATGTGCAAAGATAGTTGATAGTGTGCATGATCATGAAACATGATTATTAAAAATCTATTTGTGATCTTTGTGTGAATGGTAAGTTGAAAATAACTTTTATTTGATGGTGATTATATAATTTATCATTTGAGTTTCAAATCTTTTGAATGTTTAAATTACAAACTGTATACCTTATGATTTTACAAACTATGCCTTGAAATCTAAGTGAAGGTCATAGTATTATGGAAAAGGATATTTTATTTGGTGGGATTTAGAGTGTATGAGCTAAGGACATTATTTGTTGAAAACACAACCCTGTCTTCTATGAGTAAAATTTTTGAGTATACATATGTGTGATTAGGTATATGTATGTATTGGATTGAACATTAAAATGTATATGTTGGTGAGTTGATTCTCATATGATCATGAAGTATTATAATCTTTCAATTAGCTTTCATTTATTTGGATGAGAAAAAAGAAAACTAACATAGTCCTGTAGTCATCAAGAAACTTAACAAAGTCAAAGTGGTATCTCATGGTAATTATAAAATTGAGTGTTATATATGGAAAGCATTGATTTTTTAAAGTTCATAAACATTGTTCAAAGGATTTTCAACCTTTATGTTGATTTATAACCCTTTTTTGAATGAAATAGAATAAATAATATCTTCTCAAATTACTATAGACTAGTGACTGAGTACAAAGTCTATTCAAATTTGGTTAAGTCAATCCTCTTTAGCTCAAAAAGGGAAATATAACACTTGAAAAATGTGCATAGGGTCAAATCAGACCTAATACAATACTTAAGGTCATTAAAATTTCCTTTGGAAGATTTAAATTCATTTTGACCTTTCTCAGGTCTATAAAACCAATCCAACCCCTATTTAGGGTTTCTACTTTCAAAGTGAGTTCTTAGGAGTTGTAAACATCAATAATTCATGAAATTTGGTGATTTTTTTGAGTTCAACATGCACAAATATAATATAGTGTTTTTAAGTTGTGTAAGTATGGATAAGTACATATGGGGGAAGACTGTGTGGTAGACAAGGTAGAAGGAAACCTAAAGACCTAATCTGAGAGTAAAAAGAGCCAAAAGAAGTTATCAAATAGTTGAACCAAAGCCTAGAAATTTGTGAAGAGATGGGATATGTTACAAGGTATCCATAAATGAGTTTTATTTGAGTCAATAAAAGAAAAGTCTATGATAGAGTAAGAGGTAGTGTATGATATGAGGATTGTGTTGAGAAGTTAAGTAGGGTTGAGAAGTTAGACAGAACTCAAAGGAGTAGAAGGAAATATGTCAGTGCCATATTAAATCCTAAGGAACTAGAGACAATATTTTATCTAAGTTTTTATAAATCATAAAGACTGGTAAGGGGGATAGTCTCAAAGAGAGATTGAATGCATTGAGTAAGGAGAATAGAATGAAGATTTTAATGAGACCATCTGAAGAATGGTGCAGAATAAACAAAATGAATAAAATATAGATGTGAATTTGAAATGTATACAAGTTCCAAGGATAGATATCAAGAAATAAAAGACAAAGTGAAAGCTAGGTGGATATTGGTAGAGAGCTTGGACAATCAAACTATATAATAGGGCTTTGCATCATGAGGGATGGTGAGGGGAAATGAGGGAGTGATTATAAATGATGAGGAATGGTGAGGATCAATAAGGGAGTGATTAAAGATGAGGAGGGATGAGGAGGTAGTGATTAATTATGATGAAGCGATGATTAGGGATGGTAAAGGCTAATGAGAGAGTGATTAGGGATGGTGAGGGATGGTGAGAGCTAATGAGGGAATGATTAGGGATAATGAGGGAGTGATTAAAGATGATGATGGATAGTGAGGGTCAATGATGGAGTGATGATAGATGAGGAGGGATAAAGAGTGAGTTATTAGGGATGATGAGGCATAGTGAGGGTCAATGAGGGAGTAATTAGGGATCATGAGGGAGCGATTAGAGATGACTAGGGATAGTGAGGGTTAATGAATAATTGATTAGGTAGAATTAATAATGATGAGAGAGTGATTAGGGGTTATTAAGCATAAGTAGGAAGTGATCAAGTATGATTGAGGGATGATGAAAAATTGAAATTAACACAATGTGGTTGTTTAATGTGTGCAGGTCATTAATGTGACCTATACTACCCCAATCACACCACTTTACATCAATTTCAAAGTGACTGGTTTTCAAACTTCAATTTTGACAAACTTAAGACTCCTAAAAATGCCAAGAATCAATCCAAAAGGCACAAAAACCTAAAAAATGACTATATGTTTACCAAAATGGATATCAATTACAAAAGTTATGTCCTAAAATCCCTAGGTTTAATACTTAGACCCTAAAAATGCCTAAGTACTAATTTGATTGGATTTTGAAAAATTATTTTCCACCTCGTAAGGAATGTATCTATGAGACCAACTCTATTAAAGGTTGAGTGACCCTAATTTCTTATATATACTAAAATAAATTTAAAGTATAAATATAAACTTATATTTAACATTTAGAGTAATAAATATAAGCTTTTGGCCAAAGTTGCCTTCACATGTAACTCCCACATGCTTGTGGAAATGGTTTTCATCTTATAACAAAGAAAAGTGTACACATTGTATAATACATTATATAATGTGTACGTGTTATTTTAATTTACACTAACGTGTATGTGTTATTGGTTTCTCAATAACACGATCATGTTATGATTTAATAATTGTTGAGCCATAAATTAAATAACACGATCACATTAATTAAATAACATGATCACATTATTTAATAATGTGGTCGTGTTACTTAAAATTTCCATGGAATTGTCCCCCTACTCCATGCACATATCGATAAGTGTTTGAAATACATAATTCAAATGTAATTTGTAGAATTTTTTACATGTGACAGAGCCTCAATTTTTTAAATTTATTATAATATAATTTTTCATATAATTTAATGTAATGAATGAAATATTTTATGTTTAACTCAAACCAAACATAAGAGGAAATGAATGATCAATAAGTGGCACACTCATCTACTCTTCAAAGATTATACATAATCAAAATGTGTAAAAGGATATGGTTATCTCTTTGATATAGTTCAAAATTTTATATAACTCATTGGATTATTAAAAATTTAATGTTATTTTTTATCGAGTATGTCATCTTTTTGAAATTTTATATCTTTAAAATTTCACATGACTGTTAAGAAGTAAGGTGATGTCTACTATATGGAATGAAGATGAGTATAACAATAAATTCGATATTACAACTATATAAAATATAAATAAAGTTATGTATATCACTATTTAATTTTTCCAGCTCTATGGCTCAATTAGTTAACATCTTATGAGTCTTTTCATAACCTAAAAGACTACAATAACTAGTGTGTCATGGTGAGGGAATCCAAGGACAATTAATAATTATTATCTTAAAACCCTAATTTTTTATGTTGCATATTATTCAAACCCTAATTATCTTCATTAACCATTATTTTTTTGCCCTCTAACTAGAGATAGATCTTGTTTATTCCACAATGTTGCATTTTGGTAGAGTTTGTATTGTATCATGTTTTTTTTTAATTAACTCTATTTTTTTCCTTTCTTACTCTTTATAATGGATTTTAACTATGTCATATCTCCTCAATGTTAATTACTTATTTCTTTTTAACTATTATATTATGTGTATCTTAGCATTTATAATGGTTAGTTGTTAGTAGGATATTGTGAATAGTAAGTCACAAACATTTTGCATAGTTTTAGCTTCAACATGTGCTTTTTTTGTAGCCATGTATGTAATTGGATAAGACAAATGGGAGGTTAAACACTTCATAGGAATGAAGGAATAATAATTGATTAATCAAGTATATAAAGAGACATTTATATTCTATAAATATTATATAATTTCATTGTGATAAGGTTGTCTATAGTTATGATAGAATTTGATATCTAATGAAAAAAATTTGTATTTTTTCATACGATGTATCCCTAGCCCGTGTGTGTGTGTGTGTGTGTGTGTGTGTGTGTGTGTGTGTGTGTGTGTGTGTGTGTGTGTGTGTGTGTGTGTGTGTGTGTGTGTGTGTGTGTGTGTGTGTGATTACTCACATGTATATGTATATTTAATTTTTATTAGTCTTCTATATAATATAAAACCATATTTTTTAATCCATGAGGGTGTTAATTAAGGATTAATTTTATATAAGATAAATTTTAAGTATGTTTTATGATAGCTTATACCTTGAGAGCATGTAGGAATTTCAATATATTACAATATTAGAATGATGTGATGAATATTTCCAAGGATTATTGCTAACAATGGTTTTGTTTCTAGTAACAACAATATGCTAATATGGTTACTAGGTCAAAGACACATTGAGAGAAATGTAGAGGAGAGGATACAAAAATTATCCAAGGAACAATCTATTATAATATAGATCCATGTGAAAGAAAAAATTATAGAACACATATGTGGTGATGTATATGAAATATTTTAGTGAAAACTTCCTAAGTTTCTAGCATCAAGGTTTTAAGTCTATAACACTTGTTTTTTGCCATGTAGAAGAGAAAAAATTGAATGGAACAAGGGGAAAGTTGGAAAGATGCCAAATTTGAATACTGAGTGGATGAAATAAATAAATCATTATGTGAAGACTACTATTTAAGGGTACACATCTAAGTTTTTTGTTCAAGGATACATTTATTTCCATACTACATATTATTTTTTTGTGATGGTAAAAGATACAAGTGTTTAGAAAGGTTCCCTGTGCTAGTGAATATGTTGAGTGTGGAAAAGGATATTGTGCTGATTTTGAATGTCATGAAGTAGTCAAGTAAGGTAACTTGAGGATGTGAAATAAGAGGTAGGTGAAACGTTATGACTAAACACAAGATAAATCACACAAAAGGAATATGGAAGATGAGTGAAAAATGTAGATGGAAATATTATAAGTAAGATTCAAATATAATTAAGATGCCATGAGAGATTTGGAAAAAATAAAATTGTTGATGAAGAATGTCTAAAGAATGTTGTTATTAAAAAGGTAAAGAGAAGATTGCAGGAAATTGGAGGAGGAATACTTCCATCATAATTGATAGTCTCAAATACTCATAATAAGATGAATGAACCCAAAGGAATTAAAATAATAGATTTATAATTAAATTCCATTTTATAATTGTAATAGTGAAGTGATTGATATATCACATGCACTGAGCTAGTGATGAAATAAATTAGTGTATTAGTAGATTTAGGAGGCAAATTGATCTTCAAAATGCTTTCATTGAGTGGGAATAAAACTCATTTTTTTTTTAATTATACATATAAATGTATAATTAGAGAATGAAAGCACCAATATAATCCTTAAGTAACACTTCCTTTATGCCATTTAAATTATATCAATTGGTAGCAATAAGTAATCCATAAATTTTTAGAAAATTATAGAAAATGGAAATTTTTTCAATGAGATTATAAAAACATTAGCCATAATAAGAGTATAGTTAACTAAGACTATTGTAATAGAGGGTTATAATAAAATGGTCCATAACATGTTTATGAAGAGGAGTAGTAATTGAGCCAAAAAACACCTAATAAGCTATTGATGAATCCTCATCTCATAAGAATCACATCATTTCTTGGTGAGATTTTACTACTCTAAAAATACCTAATGGATATACTAATCTATGATACTAAATTATAAGTTTTTAAATGAATTGGGAAGTGAAGGGTATGCAAGATAATATGATAAAATGCTACAAACCCAAATGAGCTTTCTCTAACCAAGCTTTGGAGTTCATCTACAAGTATGGATACACCAAATTAAACATGAATGGGATAAAGAGTAATTTTTTCAAAGAAATTAAAAGACAAGTTGTAATATATATTATCTATGATTTGAAGGAAATTAATAAAAATACATATAAATTCATGTTGCAATATGATTGGATATTCTTAGGCTTCATTAAAAATTTGGGATTTTCATTTGACTATTTAGATAAGGACTTTTGGTTTTTGGAACAGTTATAAATCAAGATAAGTTTTAAAAAACCATAAACCTAATTAAATGAAAAAGTAGAGTCCATCAAAGATACAATTCATGTCAAACACATTCAGGACTTCAAAGATAACTCTTCAATACGTATGAAAATGGATGCCAAGTTAGATGTGATGCTACAAAGAATGGATGTGATACAATAAAGAGAAAATAAAAATATGTCACTATGGTGTGTGAAGTCTAGGAAAGAATGGAATGATTGTGTGCACCAAATTTGGGATTCAAACAAGATATTATCAAAGATATAATGGAAACCCAAACATAATGACACTCAATAGGAAAGGATAGAAAAGATAAATTAGAACCAGTAGAACATTCTTACCACCAAATTTGGGATTCAAACACGATATTATCAAAGAGATAATGGAAACCCAAAGATAATGACACTCAATAGGAAAGGCTAGATAAGATAAATTAGAACTAGTAGAACATTATTACCATGCTCTTTATCTCCTCATGCCTCCATTCTAAGATTCAAATGCATGTGATTATAGCCTTAGATTGGCAAGTGATTGCTTGATGTTGTATTGATAGTAGATGATTGATTTTTGCTTTGTGTGATTCTAGGATAATTTTGGTAGAGTTTTAGTATGGAATTAGGAGTTAGTTTCCATGGAGGGGTAGTTTTAGTTTTATAGATAAGGGGATGAAAGATAAATGGTTGTCATTTGATCTTGGATGAGGAGATCTAAGGGCTAGGAATTAATCAAAGAATATTAAATTCCTTGGAGAATCCTCTAGAAATAGAGGATTCTAGAACTTGGAGGGAAGTCTCCAATTCTACAGACTTCTAGGATTAGTTTAGGGATAAGCTAGGATTAGGTGGGGGTTATCATAGGATTAGTATTCCTATGGATGTAGGAATACCTAGGGAGTAGGTTAGTAGGTGGGTAGGTCAGGTTGTAAGAATTTTAAATTCCTATATATTGAATAAGTCAAATTAGATTAGGATAATGGGATATTAGGAATAATTAATGAAGGGATGGGATGAATAAATGTTAATGGATATATAATAGTAGAAGAGAGACATTAGATGAATAGTTAGAAAATAAGATTAATTAGCAAAATAAAATAGTTAAGTAGAATTAGTGTCAACTAATAGGAATATTAATCGATTATAATGGAGCAAGTGATTTTAGGTGCATACTTTTTATCCCTATTTAAAAGGGCATTATGAGTGGAATAAAGTGGAAAGAGTAATGGTCTTTCAAATAAAACCCATATCTTAGATGGATGTTAGTAGATGATGTTAGGGGATACGATGCCCCCTCGAGGGGACATGTGGGGAAGAATGAGATAGATGGCTAATTAAAATAAGAAAGGAGGGGTGGGATGTGATGGAGTGATGAGGGGATGGGATACCACATGTGGGATGGAAGATGAATAATATGAGGTTAGCATTAAGTGATGAGCTACAAATTGATAATAATTCCCTTGGCAAGGACACATGCATAGGGAATAGAGATTATGGGTGTCACAGTTATAGACACATAAAAAAGGACACATACATGGGAATCAATCGTAACATGATGATGATAGGATATAAGGCCAAAATATTTAGATGTATCTTGAGAAAGGATGCATGCAAGGGAGAGTTATAGGCTAGGATAAGATGATTTAATAAGATATGATGGGTGTATCTCAAAACTAAAGTATATCAATATGATGTTGATAAGAGAAAATAAATGATGTGATCTAGTGATCGAAAGGTTTTGGGATGAGGATGGAGTATAATGATAGTGGCCAAACTATCTTTGGTCACTGAAACATGGCCAAGTGTTGCCTACATAGTCTGAAAAGACCTCAAGCCAATGTACTTCTAATTAGAGGATAAAGGAAAATGATGGTGATGATGATGATTGATTAGAAATTGAGGATGATTAAGCTTGTTATTGATTGACAAATATGATTTGGATGAAGATGGTAAGGATAAAATATGGGATTTTATTTGGATGAGTCGAGAGGAGTGGATTAGTGATGGGAAGAAAGATGATGAGATGATTAGAGGAATTATGAGGGTGTGAGTGATCTAGCCATCACAATGCCATAATGTTCATCTTAGTCTAATAAATACAATAAAATATAGCACTTTGGAAATATGCCCCATGATATAAGCATGACCAAAAGGACATTGTGACAAAGTGCATGGGCAAGTGTCAAACTCTATATTCTTGAGGGAACTTTTGGTATACTCTAGCATCCTTGTTCATTGCCCAGTAGACAAAAGAGACACATCAAACATAAGACAAATATGATATATACATTCATATAAATAAGATAAACAACAAATAAGCAACACATATAGAAGTATTTACATGTAGTGTCATAATGTCTTGCCTAATGATAGGATGATGGGTTAGATGATCATGAGGTGATTGTGGACTTAGGATAGACTTGGATTGTATGATATAAATAGACTAGATGTTTCCCCTAGTTTAGGAGGGAAGGATGGATGATATGATAAGGGTGATAAAGTCTTTAAATATAGATGTGGTCTTAAAATTAGATCAAAGAGTAGCCAAAGATGGTGATTAGATAAGTGATGACCAAAGATTACCAACAGATAAGGCCTTGCAAGGATCTAATGTAGTAAGGAGACTAAGATATGATGATAGGATCAAATACCTTTCATGCTAGCAAAAGTATTAGATGGGTGCTAGACATGAAGAGGCAATGATAAGGATAGTGATGGGATCAAGTACCTTTCATATGAGCAAAGGTTAATTAGATGGGTGCTAGATATTAAAATACCTTGATAGGAATTTGATGGGTACCAGATTAAAGTCTTAACAAGGTGATGTATGATGATAACACTTAGCCAATAGGATGATGAAGATATGATGGGTAACCACCTCGAATTAGTTCCAAGACTAAATTTGGTATCCAAAGAATGGGATGGATAGGAATATACAAGACAAATGGGGATGGACATGACTAGGGGATTGGGGATAAGACAAAACACAATGAACTTATTTTGTCTTTTTCAAATTTTATGATTTTTTTAGGATTTTTAACATTTTTCAATTTCTTTTAGGTATTTTTTGAATACGTATATGAACTATACAAATGGGGTTATTAGAAAAGGGAATACCAAGCCTAAAAACTAGGAGGAAGACGGATGAGTGACAAGAGAATGGGGATGATGGGGATAAAAGATGAAAGGACTAGGGATAGCCAATGATCACATCTTGAAGGAACCAAATGGTTATTTCCCCAAGTTTCCATTGGAGGATATGCCAAGATAGATCAAGGATATATATCAAGACACCTTCCACTTCTTTATTAAGGTAAAGACAAGAAGGTATAAGATGCATGATATTATAGTAGATGATGGGTAGGAATAATGGATCAAGGGATAAAATGATGGATGATATAGACATGGTGGATGGAGGAGGATATGAATTGGATGGATTTGCCCCCAAGTGTTGAGTAATAATTTGGACAATAGATTATTTTACCATGATGCTAAAAACTAGTTTTCATCTTGGGACTTTCCTAGGGTACCAGAAGACTGCTTTTCACCATTGGATGAATGATTTTTTTATTTTTTATTTTTTTGGGCATCTCAATTTATTAGATGGTGGATGAGATGCAAGGTGTGGACACTGAATGGATTGGTTTAGCCAACATTAGTTTTTTTATAGATGTTAGATGCATGGATATCTTAGTGGCCTTTAGTGATTCTTAATAGTAACCCCTCCAAGTATCTAGACTATGTATTAGTATTGCCCCTAGGAGAGACAATGTCGACTAGGTTAGTGATGTGGGGTATGGAGTGGATCATATCTTGATGGGTATGTATGGGACTTAAACGGATGATAGGATTAGGATATGATGGTGTGATGGATGATGGAGGATTAGGACTAAAATTAATGATGGGATCATGATAGTATGGGGTGATGGGTGATGGGGGATTAGGACTAGTAGTCATATACAAGTTTGGAGATGTGGGACAAGATTCCTTTGATTGGTTCCATGTGATAAAAGACTATAGGAGATCCAAGACACTTTAAATTTATGTCTCATATTTGATTTGATTATTTGATGGATGATTAGCCATATGATTTTGAGCATTTAATTGATTTGGATTTTGACTAATCCCTACTACCTAATTTTGGAATTCACCATGGGAGTTTGATTTATTAGTTTGGATTTGATGGGTCCCTAGTGTTAGTTTATGGGATTCACTAGGGAGATATGCTTTTGGATTGGGCCAATGATTTAATTATTCTTGAGTTTGATTGAGGGGATCAAAGATTACGTGATTAAGATTTATGACTTTTGAAATATTATCTTAGAACTTTGGATTTGTGGCACACATCATAGTGCTCGAGGAAGGGTTCAACGATGCATGCTCTTGTTCATCCTTATGGAGGGAAGTGATCAAATGGTCATCAATGGGAAGAAAGGGGTCCATGATGGATGAAGTTGGTGGATATGGTATGATGAGGTCAATAAGTGGTGATGGGGAAACATGGTCTTCATAGGGGTTCTTAGGAGACCAATTTTGACATTAGAGAAAATATCTTCAAGGTTAACAAAAGGATCACTAGGACTAGTTGTAATAGATGCATCTAAAGGAGGATTAGACTCACTCTGATAATCTTTAATAGATAAATCTTGTAATAGCTTATTTATGATATCATCATTTGGAATGGAAATAAAATATATGCTTGGTATTGAATTAGAAGTATCTAGATTATGGGTATCCTTTAAAAGACAAGCATTATCAACATCAATGAGGGATGACATTGTTGAGGAATCTGATTTGGATATGGGTATTACACATGATCTTATGGAAGATAAGACCTTGGATGCTGACTTTAAAGATAACTATGATGTACATGATGTAATGTTGCTACTAGGGAATTCATTGTCTACAATTGACCTCTCATCATGGGGTATTTTATGTGATGGGTAAGAGGGAAATGATGGGGGAACAATGGACTCAAGGAGAGAATCATGGAAGGGTTCATGAGAGATGGGAGGACTAGGATCATGGGAAATGAGAATGATATCTTGACCTTGACTTGAAAGGGGATGATCTTGATCATGATTGGGAAGGGAATCTTGGCATTCCTCTTTTTGTTCACCCAGGGATGTGGATGCATCTGGTTCATCATCAACTATTATGTCACCATGATTAATGAGGTCTTGGAAAAAATATTATAAAGGTAGACATTGATTAATAACATGTCCCCTAGTTTGGTGATATGGATAGTATTGGTTATCTTTATACCAAAAGGGGTTTGGCTTAATGAGATCAAGATATCATATGGGTGGATAGACCATCATGTTAGTGGTGACAAGTTATTTGAAAAGGGCTTTCAATGATGTGGGAAGGGGAGTGTAAGGACCCACTTCACTTTATGATTTGGACATGGAAGCATTGGACTTGTGGTTAGCTAGTTTTTGATGGAACTGGGTGGATGGACTAGTAGTGGCCAAGATTGGACTCCCTTTGCTAGTATAAAAAATGGTGGATGGAGGTTTGTGACTAGCATATAGAGCATTGGTATGTGATTCACATGATAGGGATTGGATGGAAGGTGTAATTATTGACATGGGATCGACATCTTTTGTAAGTGGTACACCCATCATCTTCCATTATTGGGCAAAGGTAGGATCCCCAAGAGGATTGATAGTTTGGTTTTGGCTTCCTTACAGGATATGGGTATGAAGTCTTTTATGAGTGGTATGATTAGTATGACTATTATTGTGGACTTTGTTGGGACTATGTGTTGCTTGAAAAGTGTTGGTATTATCTTAGGGTGGGGATGATGCACATTTATTTTTGGAGGAGGAGATTAAGTTGTTGTGTAAGCTGGTCTAAGCAATCCTTAATGATAGCTTTCCTCATGTTAGCCTCAATATGTCGATTAATGAGAGGTGGTTGTTGGTCACCTTCATATAAAAATCCATGGTCCACTTCTTGGTGATCATTATGTCACATGGTTGATGGATGGTCAATATTATTTAGGTGAGTGCCCCTAATTTCCATATTCTAGTTTTGTTTTATATATTATTCCAGGAGTTGATAGACATCCTCATTATTAAGGGGGTTATTGAGAAGGTGAGTGTTATCATTTTCCCCCTGAGGTGTAAGGATGTCACTATAGACATCGTCATATTCCTAATTTGGGTCCATTAGTTACCTTGTATTATGGTCTTATTGATTGGAACCTTATCCTTAGAGAAATTGGGATCAAGTTTGGATGACCATGATGAAAGAAGATGGTGTGGGATGAGGTGTTATTGAAGTTCTTTTAACTATTAATTTTTAGTGCCAAAGATGAGACTAATAGTGGTTAAGATAAAAGTTTGATGGAGATATGATAACTAGGAATTATCAAGAGAATAATAGTTCTTTTAAGAGGTCAAAATAGCAAGGATGATGATTGGATTAAATATCTTTGTCAACTAGCAAGTGGACAAGTTGATGGGTGCTAGAAACAAAAGACACTTGATAAGGATAAAAGATAATGATGGGTGATAGCTTGATGTCTTATAAGGCTATGTTAAATAATAATTTCAAGTTGGGATAATGATGTGTAGAAAGGAGAATGACCACCAATAGTTTGGTCTTTTGTCTTCAACCAAATAGTTAAGGGAGGAATGAGGATAGGATGTGATTAAGGTGTATGGACAAGGACCACTAGTCAAGATAGCTAGATAGGGATGATTAAAATGTGATTAGTGAATTGGAAGATCAATATGTGGATCCAAGATGAGGGTAATGGAAGTGGAGGGTAATATGGGGGATATCGACTAGGGACTAGGTGTTAACGATGGGTAATGAAGGACACCTTATTGGATCACAAGGAGGGGAATGGATCTTTGTGAGTGATAACCAAGTGATACTAGGATATGGAATGGGTCAATGGGTTTATGATGATTATATGGGAGATGTGGATGTCTAATTACAAGGGGTGATGTCAATAAAAATTATATGGGAATGGTCAAGACTATGGTGTGATTAGTGGATAAGGAAAGGTCAAATTGAGGTGTGATTGATTATGGATGAGGTGGTTTTATGACAAGGTGTGAATAATTTAAGATAGGAGAGGGGATAACAAAAAGGATATACAAGGAAAGGGTGACAAAGATATACTAGATGATGATTAGGTAAGGATGCCCGAGATGATGGGGTATGACTAGGATGGGATGAAGACAAGATAGTATGGGATATGTAAAAGGATGTACAAAAATATGACAATATATATATATATACAAGGGGATGAGTCAATGCAAGGGTAATAAATGTGGATGATGGTTATGAAATATGGATTATGAGGATAAAATAATAAGAAGATAAATGGATGATAGATGTGAAGGGTGGATTGAATGTAGATAGAATAGTGTGGATGGAGGGATGAATAATAGATGTGGGGAATGGACTATATTGAATAAAATATGTTGACTTAAGGATACGATGGGTAAATTAATGGATATAGATGTGAGAAATGGACTATATGGATAATAAAATAAGTGAGGGTATGAGATGATATAAGTATAAGATGGGTGGATAAATAGAGGATGGGTCATGGGAAATAAGATGTGACATAAATGGGGATGTTCTAAAATAGGTGAATTGACAATTATATGTGGTTATGGACGTAGGTGAATACTAGGTGGATATAGGTATGAGATGAAAATGTCAAGGGAAATAGATGATGAAGAGAGTGGGTGGACAGGGGATAATCACTATAGGTGGGATGACACTATGATTATGGGGAATGAATGTGCTATGAAGTGAATAAGATGTGGTCAAATATATGAAATAGGATGGAATTTTATGGAATGGATATAAATAAGATAATTCTTGTGGGATGGATAAAAGTATGATAATGTTTACAAAGAAAGATTTGGAGAGATGGTGGTGCTAAGCGAGATGAATCCTATGTGGTGGGGGTGAGATAAGAAAGTGAAAATGATATGGACAAAATGATATGGGGATGTGGGATGGTCCAAAAGGATATGAAAAAAATGATAGTGGATACTAAGTGTTATGGGATGCATGGTGTTACTAGTTAGATGTAGAATGATGGGATAGTATAATGTGACTATTTAGAAGATAAGGTATATGATGGTCAAAGATTGGTCAAAATATATAAATGATCAAGAAGGGATGATATTAGGATGAGTGCAGAAAGTCATATGGAATGATAAAATGGTGGATTAAGGTAAAAAATTTAGGGAGGGAAGAAGAAAGATGATGTGATATGGATAGTCAAGATGAGATGTTGATGTAATGAAATGAAGAAATTAATGATGGGATAATGAAATTAATCCTATAAGTTTTATAAGGTATGCACATAAAAGATAAGGGTATGGTTGACTTGAATAACAAAAAAAATAGGCCTTATCACAACACACACATAACTCATGCACATATATATCCATAATTAGTAAACCATATGGGAGTGTAACTTGATGTCCACACCATCTAATAGTTACACAAGTGAGGCTATAGGTCGATGACCCATTGCAAAATTGACTGAACCCTCTCGACCTTGCTTACTCTTGATGGTCACTTGGGTGATGATACTGACATCAATAGTAGAACACCTATTATGACTGTAGGCTCCTATACTAAGGTTTACAAAAGGATTTAAGGGAGTCTCATACATACGCAAAGGTATGATGGGGCCCAAGTCCATATAGGAGGTTGTCTAATTGCCCTGGGTATATGGACGTAATTGTCCCTCACTCCATATAACCCTTTATGGGGAATTTTACTTAGGCTGTAAAAATAATGCTCTCCTGATATTTATACTCCACTAAAACACAAAGTGTGTTTAGCATGCAGTGGTGAAATCCATGATACTAACCCCTAAATACTAAGCCATGTGTATGGTGATGAAATCCATGTCATGTGTTATACTAAAGAAGGTTTATACAAACAAGAAAACTAATGATACAATTGATTAACTATTCTAATTACTTATGTGAGCCTCACATGATATGATAAATTATGTACACATACAAACAAATAAACTATATGTGCGCACACATACAAGGATCAACTAAAGCTAATGATTAACTACTAATGATAATGTAATAATTATGAAAAACACTTAATCAATAATGATCAAAATGGGCACCCCATTTTCTTGTAGCACAAAGGTTAAAAATCCACTAAGGGTGCCTTAAGATTCTAGTAAGACCTACAAAATGGTCAGAAAACCCAAAACTACAATACCGCTACTACACAAAGCAATACTACTATTAGCAAGACAATACCACTACTAGGAAAGTTGTGGTATTGTACAACTTAATTTATGATCCTAAATCGAGCTTAAAAGTACTAGATCAGACTTTCATAGACTAAAAATGATTATGGGACTTCATTTTTAATACAATTATTGATATCAAAATTGTCTAAAATCCAAAATTAATTAATAAAATAAAGATGTTGAATATCACTACTCTAGATAACAATCCTGTTACTTGCAATACAATCTTATGACTATGAAAGTAGTGGTATTTTTTAATTTGGGTAGACTCTAGCAATCTTCCCTTGGACATTATAGACCCTACAAAACTAAATCACCGTCAATCAATTTGGCTCTTCTCTTTTGTCTATAAAAATAGAACTTGAACAGAATGCTAGAGTATAAAAATACCAATAGGGAAGGGTTTTGACTAGGGTATACCAAAAACACAATACTGGTACTACAAATTACAATATCGCTACTTAAAGTGCAATATCTCTAGTCTCAAAGTGGCAAGATTGTTCAAACAACACTAAATTTTTTTCCCTCCTAATAAATTTCCTTAGTTACTTCTCTCCTATAGAAAGGTTTTTTTAGTAAAACATAGAGAATCTACTAAAGCAACAAGCAACTTAGATTAACAAATTATATAGGAGGTAGGACCAAGGTGTATAATACCATCACTGAGATCAACAATACCACTATTTATAAGATAATATCATGACTACAAAAGTAGTGGGATTATTGAAATAGATGTCGATGACCCTCTAGTAGTTCTTCAAGGCGTAATGTCTTTCCTGTATACCACAAAAAACACACCTAATGAAAATATAGGGTTAATCTGCTAGCTGTCTAAATGTGAAAAACTTCAAGTTGTAATACCACTATTGGGAATAAAAATATCACTATTAGCAGAGCAATACCATGACTTATGAAGTAGTGGTATTGTTCAAATGTAACATCATACTAAAACCCTAACTATTAACATTTTAACCTATAATACCATGATTATTGTTAACAATACCACTATTGTAATGCCATAACTTGCAAATCAATACTGCTATTCTCATAAAGACATGAAAAATTAAAAATCCATGATTAATTTCTCTTCCAATTGGCCCTATAATCATCTAAAATACTTCTAGCAAGAGTGTTAACCTAAATAAAGGAGGTTGGTCCCATTGTGGTTGCCAAAATTTGAACCAAATTTAGGATTCAAACAAGATATTGTCAAAGAGATAATGGAAACCCAAAGATAATGACTCTCAATAGGAAAGGATAGAGAAGATAAATTAGAACCAGTAGAACATTCTTACCATGCTCTTTATCTCCTCATGCCTCCATTCCAATATTCAAATGCATGTGATTATAGACTCAGATTGATAAGTGATTGCTTGATGTTGGATTGATAATAGATGATTGATTTTTGCTTTATGTAATTCTAGGATAATTTTGGTAGAGATTTAGTATGGAATTAGGAGTTAGTTTCCATGGAGGGGTAGTGTTAGTTTTATATATAAGGGGAGGGAAGATCAATGGTTGTCATTTGATCTTGGATGAGGAGATCTAAGGGCTAGGAATTAATCAAGGACTATTAAATTCCTTAGAGAATCCTTTAGAAATAGAGGATTCTAGAACTTGGAGGGAAGTCTCCAATTCGATAGACTTTTAGGATTAGTTTAGGGATAAGCTAGGATTAGGTAGGGGTTATCATAGGATTAGGATTCCTAGGGATGGAGGAATACCTAGGGGGTAGGTTAGTAGGTGAGTAGGTGGGGTTATAGGAATTTTAAATTCCTATATATTAGATAAGTTAAATTAGATTAGGATAATGGGCTATTAGGAAGAATTAATGAAGGGATGGGATGAATAAAGGTTAATGGATGTATAATATTAGAAGAGAGACATTAGATGAATGGTTATAAAATAGTATTAATTAGTAAAATAAAATATTTAAGTGGAATTAGTGTCGACTAATAAGAATATTAGTTGATTGTAATGGAATGAGTGATTTTAGGTGCATATAAATTGTAATGATGTCATGATATCTAGAAAATTATTCTTCAAGATTTGTCACAATTGGGAGCATCCAACTACAAAATGTAATTTTTTAAAACATTAGTGTGATAACCTCAGAGTGTGAACTACAAATTTTAAAATCAGCTAGTTGCAAGGGTAAGAATTGTATATGAATATAATATATTAAGGATAACATTACAAGTAATGTATTTACATTAACTACACAAAAATAATCAAAATAACCCAATTTAATATCACAAGATACTAAAATGAATCAACAAGGAGGATGGGCATAACCTTATCAACATTATCAACTAATTATGTCCTTGGGTCTAATAACGACTTATTTTGGTCATGGTGCACCTACCTTGTATGGTCTTGTCTCATTTTTTTAGTCTTTATGTTATCAGTTAACATGCCAATATAGTCCTAACTTGAATTCAATTATATATAAATATATAATGTAGTTCATTTATATCAAGAGAATCATAGAGAATCCATTTATTATTCATGACAGTCTATTGAATACTTACAATTAATCTAGAGATATCAAGTAATAATTAGATCATTAATCATTATTTCACTCAATTTTATGTTAGAATGATCATCGAGTAAGGATACACATTGTACAACACTAAGGTTTTGTATGCTACTTAAATTATTCTGATTATGAGAATTTTTTTTAATATTGTTATTGTCTAGGGTCCTAATAAGTAAATGATGTTAAAAAGCCCAAATAACCCTAAACACAATCTCAATAACACTTGTGATTTGACTTAAGTTTCAAATACTCATTTCATTGGTATAGGGAGAGGATAATGTGTTTTGCAAGTGATTGAAATTATGGCAAAAAAAATGAGAGAGTTATTAGAGATCAGGGCCTATTGAGCATAGTAATCAAATTATTTTTGGCATGTTTGTCTCCTATCATGGTGTTATCATTTTGTACATCATCATCATGATCAGAGATATGCTCATGGGAGAATCCTATATTTAGTACAATTTTTTGGGTGAAGTCTCTATCAATTAAGTATATATAAAAAGGTCCTAAAATGGATTAACACTTTTTGATGATGAATATAAAGAGAACATTCATCTAATAATCATCACAATCCTCAATATTAGTCTACGCATGCTCATAAGGTCATAATTCTAATCATAATGACTACTACTCAAGTTTTATAAATACATCTTGTACCAAAGGAAGGTCTAAGTTATTACTCTCTAGTTGCATCTCCACTTAGGAAGAAGAGGTTAAAGCCCTACCTAAAATATTCATCTAAACCTTGCATAAACTACAAGGGTTATAATTCCAATCATGTGGTATATTTATCTTTAAATTCCACCATGGTGGTTAACCAACCCATCTACTTCTCCCTTACCATGTTTTCAATTGACATAAATATGAGAAGCTAGGTCAAATATGGAATATTCTTATATTTTTCTTATTTTTCTCAACATATCTATAGATTAAAGGTACAATCCAAAAATGAAGATGAAAATGCATATGTGACATAAAAACTATATTGTGAAACCTTAAAAGGACAAACCTAGCCATGGTTAAATAATCAAGACCACTTGTGTCTATGTTGATAGGATCAACATAAGAACTTGTATGTTATAGTGAAGTTGTATCTCCTAGAGCATTACATAATTTATAGATTTGAGGATCAGGTTGCACATAGTTTACAATCTCATATTTCTATAACAAAAAATAGGTGTGATCATTCCATACCCCTTTGTCATTTATAGTTGCTTAATCTAGTTTCATTATGGTACTTGGACAAGTTTTTCATAGTATCCTATCAAATAGACCTGCTAAATTTTGTACTTTCATTCATGTATGCTTAGATATATTTAATTTCAACAAATTTATTTCTTATTTTTTCTAAAATCATCATTGGATTAAACACAAATGGTAAACCCTGACTCTCTTTTGAGAATGAAATGTAGTGTTTCAAAAAAAAACTATTCTTAGGGTTTCATAGTTAATATTAAATCTGATTTCTTTTCCTACATGATTAACAAATCCATATTTTATAATTACATATAAGATTTAACTTTTTACCACATTCCACTAAGTGTTTCACAAACCCTCTTTCCTTTAGGGTTTAACCATATTTAATTCAAATTTAATTTATAGATTTTCTTCTCACATTAGGGTTTCACACACATTTATAAATGATAGGGTTCATATTCTTTACATATAATTTGTTTAAATACAATCAGGATTCAAATTAATCAAATATATGCAAGTGCTTTGTCTTTATTAAAAATTAAAAATGTGAAAAAGGATAAAAAGACATAAAATCCAACTATATGTTCCTCTAGGGTTTGTGATAATATACCTTAATCTTCCCAACTAATGAAAAGTAGTGTGCCCATGGTAACTATCAATGGTAAAATTAAACCACTCAATAAACCATTTTTTGAATCTTAATCCCCAAAAAATAATGACTTTAATGCATGTATTAAGTACCTAATAACACATAATAAATATGAAATATTTATAAATTATTGTGTATCACTCTTCGATGAATTTTAATGTGATATATTAAAATCATGTAACATGTAATATCCTTAATTATCCATTTCTTTGTGACTCCATGATGCTTAGATTCACATATTTTGATATGAATATGATTTTGATTCTCACCTTAAAAACTTTAAGGCTTCCATTGGGAAATAAAATATCAATGACTAAGTTTTACTAAAATCATTTCTTAGAAGCCTAAAAAGTCAAGCCTTATATTGGTTTATCATATATCTTGTGCTTATTTACACACATATGGAATTAGAATAAATGTTTTTAGCAAAAATTCAATCATATTAAAGAATCAAAAGTTTCATTTGAACATATTTTCTCTCTTCACTAAGAATAATTTGAGTCTTCAAGCATAGCATGAGGAATTCCTTTAAGTCTCTTTCCTTACTAAACTAATTTAGCTCCCTAAAAGGTACAAGATTTTTTTTTTATCCTCTTATTCCTATTTTTAATTTTTGGTCTAGGGTTTTGATCAACATTATCTAGTCAATCTAAAGGGTAACTCTTAGAAGAAGGCATCATACACCCAAGGGAAACATATGGTAAGGAAGAAATGTCCATGGGCTCAACATGCTCCATAGTAGGCTTATCCATTAGGAAGGGAAAAGATCCATGGGTAGATTTATTTATGGTTTAAAAAAAAATAACAACATACTCATCCAAGAGTATCTTAGCTAGGTGAGGAGAATCATCCACTTGGTCAGCCTTAGAGTAAATATCCTTGAATAGGGCCAATAGAACTTGGGAGGAAGCAAGCACAATAACTTCCTAAAGTAATTTTTCCAACTCAAGGTCACTAATTATCTCAAGGGAAGTCCCAAAATAAATAAAAACATTAGATTTTTTTATTATTGGAGACATACTATGGATTATCAATCACAACCACCTCAAGATTGAATAAAGTCAAATTATCAATAGTTTTGACATCACTATTAATGGAATTATTTATATTTTCATTTTCATTTACATCCTACACTTTAAGTGGATTATTATTTAATAGAGGACAATTATTATTTTGGCATCCATCCTTTTTTCAAAAAAATAAGCATTTAGCCCTCCCAAGTCATTGATGTGACATGAGAAATACCATTCTTTAAACTTGAAGATAAGGGTTCTAGATAAAAACCTCAAAATTCTAAATGAAAATAAGGACTCTCACATGTTTATGTGCTAAATATGTCTTAGTGTCTTTAATCCTCAACACTTTCCCCAATATTTTGAGTGCCTAGGGAAAAAAATCTTAGATATGAATATGAACATTCATTTTATCTATCCATCTCAAAGTAGTTTTAAAATTGATATCCTTAAAGTCTAGACTAGGGTTACAATGGATATCCCTAAACATATACTAGCCAACATTACATAAGGACTTGTTAATTTCTCCGTTTTACATATTAAAGTTTTTTAAAATTTACATGAAGACCCCTTTCTGCATCATTTTATAAAAGCTAACATAATCTCCATCTTTTTACCCCAAATAACATTCAACAAATTATCATAAAAACTCATGTAAGGAAGATAATCTCTATTCAAGCACATAAATAAAATCCTAACATTATTTAGTCTAATTTCTTCCAACTACAAGTATTTTTACATTGCTTCATTGGGAGACAAAGTTAGGGTTTTCATAAGGGCAGGGGACTTACTGATTTTTTTGCCATTTTGTTTGCCATATGTACCTTCTTCTAAGTTGAAGCCATCAAACTTTCATGATGCATCTTCTAAACCACTAAGGCTTTCCTCAACTTGAAAAACCTCACTGAAGAGCTTTTTACCACCTCCTTTATCACTATATTGGGTTTTACAATGTTTGATGAGAGAGCTCATGAGGTATATTTTTATAAGGTATTTGAGTCTACCAAGATTCATAACTTCTCTCTCCATTGATATGAATACCCATTCCTCACATGATCATTAATGTTATCATCACTAACTTCCTTAAATTAGATGGTGGGAGAACTAATTAAATCATATCTCTCAATCAAGAAGAACAAATCAACACAAATCATAAACCCCAATATGGTACATGAGGCACAAGATAAGGATATAAGAGGACACAAGACTAATACACCAAAAAGGCAATAAAAAACCCATGGGACCATAAATAGATAATATAAGGCCACAACAATCAAAAGAAGATCAAGGTGGTGAAGAAAACAAAGGAAAGAAGTGAGGATCTTGGATCACCTTCAATGGAGAGATAATTTTCATATTACCATTTATAGAGATCCAAGTTCCTTCTTATAATTTCCAAATTATTAAAATGATTTTTGTCAGTTATTTACTACTTGAAAAGGGTGATTTTGACTTTTCACATTATCATCATTACTAGTAACTAGAATAGAGAAATATTTGGTAATGACTTTATCTATACAAAATATTACCATGGTGTAAAATTAATCTATATGACAAGGAGAAGACATGAAGATATGTTACTTATATTTTTAAAACAAGGTATTACCTAATGGGATGAAATTTATTATTCAAGACTAGGGGTGAAAACTTCTTACCACTTTAGCTCCTAATATTGTGAAGAGGCACATACAATTTATTATTTTTACTCATAGTGGGAAGAAAAATTTTCAAGGGAGAGAGTAATGATGACATTTTTAACTTATTGAGATTTTTTTTGTGTGTCATTATATGTAATAAAGATACAAATAACATGTGTCTCCATTTCCATTTCTTATGCATGTCAAGTGATATTCTATTCCAATAATTATGTCTTTGCCTTAAGTAATAATTTTCATATTAATTTAATTTTCTTTTGACCAACTTACATATTATATTATAAATTGTCCTTTCATTTTATTATGATGTTAATATCTCTAAATATTGTATCTTTATAGGTTACTAAATTTAGATGGATCTTATCCAATCATATTTAATAAAAGTCTATTATTATAGAAATAGGAATAATGACATCTCCTTGTCGACTCTACTCAATTATATAATACTAATATTTCAATGTTATTTTTATTTTAAAAATTCATCTCTAGAATATAAATATGTAAATTGATACATTTCATAAGTATCTAAAATTCCTCCAATATGGGGTCTAAACGATCCATGAAATCTTAAGAGTTAGTGTAGACACCTAAAAATGGATCCTATGTATTTATTAGTTGTTAAATTATATGATTTTAAGATGTTTTTTTAATATTTAATCAATTATTATTATAAATTAAAAATTATTGGTGTGTTTGTGGAACATGTCTCCTCCTCTTATCCTCATTTAGCTCCTCCCCTCTATTTCTAAACATGTTGGGATTTATATCAAGAATATTATTAACAATATTAGGTTTGTTGGCACTAATTATGCCCTTGGGTCCATTAATGGCCTCTTTTGGTCATGGTGTACCTACCTTGTGTGATCTTATATTTTTTAAATTATTTATATTATCAATCAACATGCCAATATGGTCCTAACTTGAATTCAATTATATATAAATATACAATAATTTTAGTTCATTTACATCTAGAGAATCATAGAGAATCCATTTATTATTCAAGTATTCTATTGAATTCTTAAAATTAATATAGAGATATCAATTAATAATTATATCAATAATATTTTTTTCACACAATTTGATGTTATAACAATCATTGAGTAAGGACAAAAAGTACACAATACTAAGGTTTTGTATGCTACTTAAATTATTCTAATTATGGGAGTTTATTTTTTCAATATTGTTATTATCTAGGAACCTAATAATTAAAAATGCTAAAAACCCAAAGTAACCATTAACACAAGATCAAAAATACTTATGAGTTTCCTTAAGTTTCAAATGGTCATGTTATTGGTCTAGGGAAACGAGATTTTTTTTTGTAGGTGAATGGAATTGTGGCATAGAAAATTGAGAGAGTTATTAGAGATCAAGGTCTGGTGAGCATAGTAATCAAATTAGTTTTGACATGTTTTTAATCTATCATGGTATTTAAATTTCAGACATAAACATGAGTGGAGATACGTTGATGGCAAAATCTTATATTTAGTATAATTTTTTTGGGTGAGGTCTCTATCACTTATATACATGCATTATGAAAATAGGTACTAATTTAAATCAAGAGAAGGATTTATTTATAAAGATCCTATTTTCAAAAAATATCAGACTCTAGAGGAGTTTTTTCAATATTAATTTAATTTTTTTGAAACATTAGAATACGTTTAGGCCTGTGGATTCCCTATAGTAGAGGTAGACCCCTTGGTTTAAGGGTTAGCTCTATAGATTGATCCTTAAGTGTTTATCACCCAAACTAATTGATTTCTTAGATGAAAAGGGAAATAAGTAGACATGAAATTAATATACTATAATTGGTTGATACAATATAAACATCTCTTCATGACTATCATAATCTTTCACTAAGAGACATGACCTACAACACTAACTTCAAAGTCCTAGTATACTTAACATTAGTATTTCAAACATGGCGGTGATATGCATGAAAAATACTCAAAATAAGGTAACCATAGATTATTTCTAGACAATAAGGCTAATTTTACACTTTAAAATAGACCCATAAACTTTAAAACATGTCATGTGACCTGCTAGAGTGGAACAACTTACATCAAACAAGGAAGGATTGAGAGAAAGCAAGGATGGACATCAATCACTTGAATATTCACTATATATATCTTCACACACTTTGAAAATATAGTTTTTGAACTCAAAAATAGATTTAATATCTAATTCAAAGGCAAATTACAATATTAAACTAGAAGGTCTTTGACATACCAGGTGTGGAATTCCAATACAAGAGCCAAAATGGCTTGCATTTATAGAACATGTGAGAGGAGAGAGAGAAGTGGAGTTCAAGAGACAAAATTCCACATTTCAAGGAATGAAAAATAGTTAAATTTTATAAGGATGAAGTTTATAAAATAGGTATGGAAGGTCTTATTAGATAAATGTCCACTAAAACATGAAACTCCTCAAAACTAGCATAGGGTTCCTCAAATGGCTTCTTGAAATTGCCTTCACCATGAGGCATATTTTGAATTATCCAAACCATAATATGGAGAGATTAAATATGTGAAATATAAATTATGGGTTATAAAAACACCATAATAATCATCATATGTGTCCCTAACTCATGGCCTTCTTCTGGACACTTGTTCTCACCATTTGCAATCACCATCACTAGCCTTATAGGTCCGTTCTCACATTTGTCAACCAAATGTTTTTTAGTTACTAAATAAAATCCATGTAATTTTTGATATGAAACCTATCAATATTCCCATTTCCTTTAATTTCATCAATCAAACCTTAAAATTAACCCTAATTAGACTTCTCACTTTCTCACTTGGTAGTCACTCTCCATTTCTATTGTCTACCATAGACTGCTTGAAGTGAATGAGTTAGAATAAGTGGTTTTCTGTAATTTTTATATGATAAATAGACATGGATATTTATGAAAAGTCCCAATTTACCCTCCCTAATGATATTCATTCTTCAACTCTCCTCTGCACCTACAAAACACACAAAAACCTACAAAAAATCTTAGTTTGAGCCTTTCTGTACAATTAGGGTTAAAAAATCATGTGGGGAAGATAATAGGAGATTAATATATAGGTTGAAAACCATTTTTAGACAAAAATATCCCTCATAAATACATATTCACTCATTTCTTTCTAATTGGGCAAGGGTTTTGGAGGGTTTCTAGTCTTTCAAACTCTTAAGGATTATTTATACAATCCTAACATTGAAACCTAAAACCAATTCATTGAATATTATGTTAGGGACCATCTTCAACACCTCATAACTCCTTATAGTCTCATGTAATGTGTTTTTACTGGTGTGAGCTATTGAATTTTACCCATCAAGCTTGAGAGTGTATTCTACATACCCTGTGATAGGTTTGAGCCAAAAATTATTAACCTGAGTAATCTCTCTATGATAAAATGGTTTAAAACAAAATTATACATCCATATAAATATTATTAAATTTTTAGTAATTTTAATATTTCCTTTCATGTGAGATTGAGACCCCATTAGGGATTTAGGCCTAATCTAGGCCTAGTAGGCCTGAAATGTATTCGTGACCTAAAACCTTCTCTACATACCTTATTATAAATATAAGACCTAAAATAATATTTTTAATGTTCAATAAAACACTCCACATTTTCCTTTTAGTTTTCCAACACCCCTATCTCCTTTTTATTTCCACTTCATGTCAAACCTACAGTCATCTTCTTTCCTAGAGTGCCCTCTACTTGAGACAAAAAAAAGGGCATCTCCCCTATTTTCTCAAGAAATGTGAGGCTATGAGGGATAAAATAGTTAATTTATGTGATACTTACAAATTTTCATATCTTTTCAACCCTTTAAAGGTCATTAAAATTCCAAATATTTAAAGTAGACTCACAAAGTTAATGACTATGCATGTACTTTAAGTCATGCCTATAGGTTAAAGGTTAAAACCCTCTTTTCTATATTTCATTTTCCTAATCACCATGTGAATTTGGTGATACAAATATTAGATTGGTTTTTTCATGATCAATTCATTTATTCTTATTTTCTATTCTACAAGTTGCATTTGTCTCCCAAGCTTGGTTGGTAGACTATGTGACTATATTATTCACTCAAAAAAAGGGTATGCATGTAGGTAGTGTTTTAACCCTTGAACCATCATATTTCACACACCAATATCCCCTTGAATTCCTTAGATCACTTCCAATTTGGCAATTTTCCATGCATGTAGGGTTTTCAAGCTCTAGTTTCTCACCATCAACCTATAGGTGCCTATAGTCGGACTGTAGGTGGTCATTTATGAAAGAAAAGGTTATTATAGGTGATGTTACACACTAAAACCTTAAACATCAACCCCTTTATATTATTTATAATTCATGGTATAATTTATATCTAAATTGATTTACTTTCCATGAATGTATGCTTCCATCATGTTATTATTTCATCATAGGGTCACTAAGGCTTCTGATTACTATAGATGACACTAAAAACCTATAGTGAAAGATTGCTTAAATTGGAAGACCTATCTACATAAAATCTTCATGGCCAATTAACTAATTTATCATATCAATCTATTGTCATGTATATTATTTTCATGATGTAATAATTCAAACTTATACAAACCTTAAGTAACTTTAATGTGGAAGGAACAAAAGTGAGACAAACTCCTTGTTTTAAAAATTTTAAGGTAACAAGTCCCTAAAGTGACTTTATCAACTTATGAACATGGATTTCAAGTCTGTCTATAATATGATGACTCTAAGACTATCACAATGGGACTTTAATTGATCTTAGACCTCAATGGATGTTTAAACAAGTTCAAAAACTTATATCCCAATTCTCTTATACCTCTATGGAGACCTTCTTATAGGTTTACATGCAGGGTACAAGGTAGTGTATCAGTTGGGTCTTAAAAACTAATATTCAAACCATTTGGAAGGTTAAAACATGTTTTATCACACTTTGAGAGTGCATTAAACACCTTAAAAACTCCTCATCCCACCACCATGATTGCTCAATAATCTCTTTTCTCTTGACTGTAGGTACACATGCAGGAAATGTGACTACACATATATGCTTCTTGACTATATTTCATATGAAACACTCTTGAGACTAAGATTTAAATGAGGGATGATTAACATGACATGAGATGCATGAAACATAATAATTTACCTCTATTTGAAACCAGTACATGAAAGACGACCCTCTGCAAATGTTGAAACTTGGTCTACAGACTATGATATAGTTCTCAATTAGTAAGATGATAAAACTATGCTCAATATTTGACTTCCAAATGTTAAAACATGATTGAGAACCACATTCTAAGTGTATTCACACTCTCCAACATCATGTAAAGTACTTGGTTTGTATAGATCAACTTAAATAGAGAGGAAACATGTATGGTATGTGAATGATCAAGTAGAAAAAAGTGACTAGCACTCTAAATAATGGTTCATAAAGGACAAGCAACCAATATCTTGACTATCACCATGAATTTGAAGTGGAAAAAAGGTAATATAATTCATTAGGATAATTTAACCAAATTCATTTCATGTTGTCCATACCATTAGAAAATTGATTGACTATTTTTGCTTACCTAGGAGAGTGATGAAAGAATGAAATAGTTTTATGCCATTTTTGAGATCTTCAAGCATAGTTAAGCATGGAAGTGAGTTTATGAGATCTAAAGGGTCATTTTATAAGTCTTCCCCATATGCCAAATATGCTCTAAAATCTGTATAACTACCCAAACTCTCTCTAACTTCTTGATTTTTAACATTTAAAACTATAGTTTTTCAATTTAAGATAGTTACTCTAACACCTAACTAACACATGGACATTTAATGACATCTTGATACACTTGTTTTCTATGGAAAACTATACAAACTTCATAAATGACTTAAAATGACCTCAAATAACATGAAATGATACAAGGAAATAAAATTGAATATGATGAATGTTAAATACACATAAAATCACATCACTAGGACCATGGAACACATTACAAGACCCTTGTGGACCCCTATACAAGTTTTAAACTATAGGGAGTTGACCTACTTGTGGTCAAAATAGTCAATATTCTTGGTGATTTCCTAGGGGTGGAAAGCCATCTATGCCAAATACCAATATCTTACTCCTATCCATTTGGCTATGGAGTCACTTATGTACAATTTAGACACTAAATTACCTTTAAAACCACACAAAACACACCAAAAACAAGACACAAAACAATAACACACTAAATGAAAAACACATGTGTTCTCAAGAACACTTATGGAACACACACAGATAATAGAAGTAAAGACATACCTATCCCAATATATACAAGACCTCAAATTTAAGGTGAAGAACAACTCACCATGTTTCAACCAAGGTTAAATATGGTTCCTCTTTCATCCTTGTTGATCCATGAAAGTAACCTATTATGTGAAACATGCTCATAAACAAATAATTGTTCATGTTGATGGTCAAAATGCATACCATCCTTGGATCTTCTTCTACCTGCAAGTCTGCTACTTAGAGCTTTCAAGGAAGTTATAATCTACCTTCCAAGGATCTTATTTGGTTCTACATCTAGCTTGAAATCTATCATTTTCAATTGGTGTTCTTCAAACTATGGATTAAGAGTGATCAATACTACCTCAACTTTCACTTTCTTCATTGTCATGAGGTTCCTAATGTATGAGGCCATCAAGATCATCTTCCTTTTGTTCCATCATATCATAAAGTGGTACAACCTTAGATTTAAGTGTTGACTATTATTCAAACATAAAATATTCTACCTTGGGTTCACGAGACTCCTCCATGACTACAACTTCTTGGATAATATCTTGGCATACATCTTTATGCTCAATAAGACACCTTATTTCATGCTTTTTAAGACACTCCAAAACCTTCTTGTTAGGCTTATAAAAAAATTTATCATCAGATTCAAGTTTCTTAGGATGATAAGTGGTCTTACTTAGCTTCTCAAATTACTGACTTATGGCATGAAGCATTTTCCATAGGTCATATTCCTCTTCATGATTTTCATATTCAAGGGATCCTTAATCAATTTTAAGAAGAATTACATGGTTATTCTCATCATATTGATATATCATGGTTTGGAAACTATCATCATCATACATGAGAATGAGGTAATTACCCTTAGTAACTTGTGAAAAAGAATGTTTAATTCTTACCTCATAATGTTCATATGCTCCCTCATGGATGATGTAGGTGCCAAAATTAGTTTTCTCAACATAGGTGTATGGATCATGTCCATAGATTTATGATCCATAGTCATCAAAAAATAGATTAGATCTACCCTCAAGTTTAGAGGATGCTCCATCATACACAATAGACTCTTCATGATCATTGATGACTTAATTTAAATTGGAGCTTTCTTCTACATAGGGCTCAATGTGAAACTTACTTAGCTGCTCAAAATTTTGACTTATAACATGAAACCTTTTCCATAGGTCACCTTCCTCTTCATGATTATCATCTTCAAGGGATATTTCATCAAGTGCAAGCATAATTACATGGTTCTTCTCACCATATTGATTTATCATTCTTTGCAAACTATCATTATCATACATGTAAATGAGGTAATTGCCCTTAGCAACTTGTGAAAAAGACTATTCAATGCTTACCTTAGAATGCTCATATGCTCCCTCATGGATTATATAGTTACCAAGATCAGTTTTCTCAAAATAGTGTATGGATCATGTCCATAAGTTTATACACCATACTGATCCAAAAATAGATCAGATATTCCCTTAATCTTAGAGTATGCTCCATCATCCACAATAGATTCCTCATTATCATTTATGACATAATTTAATTTGGATCTTGCTTCTACATAGGGATAGTGGTTGGGTTTTAATGGTTACGTTTACTCCATACCTTGTCCTAAAGGCCAAGAAGGACTAATAAATTGAGAGGTAGCCTCCTATCTTGGTTTTGAAATCCCTTTAGAGATATATATAAAAGTGAGTAGGTAAGTTAACAACCACAATATATTGAAGTATAGGGAATCTAGGGTAATCATGAAGGAGAAATTTCAAACTCTTGACCATTCCTACTAACTTAGCAAGTGTCCCATCAAGTTTTATTGCCCCTTTTCTATATGGTTCATACTTTAGAACCAATTTTTAGATACAACCTTGGGGATATTGAGGTGCTAGATCCACTATCAACTATGTAGTTATGAACAAGCTTTTCCCCTATAATGACAGTGAGGTATAAGGGTGGAGGCTTCTCATATTTTGAAGAGGTTAAAACTATATTGCAAGGAGCATTGGTGAGATAAAAATTACCATGACCATGGCTTGATGATGAAGGGATAACATGAATTTTGGACATCTTATTTTTCAAGATTTCCTTTTAGCAAGGCATTTGAAGGACATCTCAAAGAGAGATAGATGCCTTAGCATACTTCAAAGAATCCACAATGTTCAAATCATGAGTACTTAGATTTTATGAAGTCCTTGGAGGTAAAGAAGTTTTTAGAGTTTGGGTTATTTGAGAACTTGAATTCAGCCTCCAAACATTTTGATTTGTAATAGGTGCAAGAATTTTAGGGACTATCATGCATACAGGCACACCTTGGTGCCTTGTAGGAGGACTAGTTAAACTTGTAGGCACACCATTAGAATCTCTTAGAACCTTGGTATTTTTTCCATTATTATATATCTTAGTTGAGGACATAAGTATATTTAACTAGATATTTAGTTAAACTCACTCCTTGAGGCTGCCATTCCTCATTTGCTTGCATGAGAACTTCATATTTTGTTGATAGTTGAGAAGTGAATCCTCTTTATGAAACCAAAGCTTACTCTCCACCTTCATTGGCATCCATGAAATGATTTTATTTACATTCCTCTCCTTGCACCAATTTGTTATGCATTGGTACCATTATTATTGTGTTGGAAGTAGAGGCTAGGTTATATTCATTAGGAGGCCTATTGAAGTTAGGCTACCTCTGACCTCTCCTTTACCCATATTATTTAGGTAAGAACCTATTTCCTTGATTAGGATAGGGAGAGGGGTTTTGATTGACACCATATTATAGATTAAATTTCCTAAGTTGAGCCTTAAAGGCATTGGATCTTGCCTGTCAATCAATAGTATCTTCTACCTTCTTAGGAGAAGTTCTAGGTTTCGTGTTGTCATTTAGAATTTGAGTAACATTTGGAGCAACATAAAAAATATTTGGTAGAAGAGGCATAGACACTTTTGGAGGAAAATTTCCATCTTTTATTAGGTCAATCTCAGCTCTAATGGAAAGGGCATTTACTTTAGGTAAGGTGTCACCACCATGGATTATAGTATAATGATTATGTTAGTACCAATGGCCCTTAGATATGTGGGAAACACAAAGCTAGCAAGTGGTCTCATGGGAGGAGGAAACCTATGCCAAGTCTTTTGGAATCTCTCATTAAAATCATGTATTATCTCCTTAGAGGATATTTTAATTACATTGAGTTGATGGATGAGTGATGTGTGATGATTGTTGTCTTTAAATATTGATGTTATCAACTCTCCAAAATCATCCCAAGTTGTGATACAACCACTGGGCAAATTCCTATACAAATCAAGTGCTTTCCCTCTATGGGAAATTTAAAGGAGTCTAATGGAAATGTTGACCTTAGTAACATTTTTAAAACTAAATAATTTTGAGATATCCCTAATATGTTCACTACGAGTAACTTAACCTTCACCATTGAATGTGGGAACACTCTTTGTAGCATTAGGGGGTATGTCATCATATGCATCAAGATGGATAGGATTTTTAGTGTTAAAGGATAGGAAATCATGTTTCTTAGACATTTTATCCTCAAGTTATTATTCACTCTCTTGGTCTTCTTGGATTGTAAAGTCTTCTTGTTATTCAAAGGTCAAGATAAGTTGAGGATGTTAAACTTTAAGAGGAAGTTCAAGTTGAAAAGGTAGATTTATGGGATTGAAAACTCTACTTGAAGAGGACCTTGTAAGGACCATGAAGTATGATCACAAATATATGAAAAAAAAATGGTCTAAAACCATATTTTAATTTAAATTGAGTTTTTAAATGTTGAGTAGCATACCATATGCAGCTGTGATGTTGTCAATACCAACATTCACCTTGACAAGTTGTCGCTAGGACAATGGTCTCACTAGGCATGCCAAATAAATTTTCATTAAATATCAAATCATATAGGATGTTTTTCAAGACTAATATAATATTTTTTCAACATTGGAATACCTCTAGTCCTATGGGTTTCATATAGAAGATGTAGACCTCTAGGTTTAAGGGCTAGCTCCCTAGATTGATCCTTAAGTGCTTATCACCTACACTAACCGATTGATTGGATCAAATGGAAATAATTAGACACTAAATTAAGATAATATAATGGGTTGATATAAAAAAAATATCTCCACATGTATATCATACTCTTTAACTAAGATACATGACCTGTAACACTAGTTTCAAAGTCCTAGGATAGTCTAACATTAGTATTTCAAACATGGAGGTGATATGCATGAAAACTACTCAAAGTAAGTGAACCAAAGATAAGTTTTAGACACTAAGGATAATTTTACACTTTAAAATAAACACATACACTTTATAACACTTTGTGTGACCTTATAGAGTGGAACAACTTGCATCAAACATGGAAGGATTGAGAGAAAGCAAGGATAGACATAAATCACTTGACTATTCACTATACATCTCTTCACACACTTAAAAAGATAGTTTTTGAAATATATATATATATATATATATATATATATATATATATATATATATATATATATATTAAAGTCAAATTAAAATATCAAACCAGTAGGGCTTCACCATACCAAGTGTGGAATTCCAATACAAGAGCCAAAATGGCTTGCATTTATAGAATGTGTGAGAGGAGAGAGAGAAGTGGATTTCAAGGGCCACAATGCCACATGTAAAGGAATGAAAAATACTTAAATTTTATAAGTATGAAGTGGATAACATATTTATATAAGGTCATCCTAGATATATGTCCACCTAAAACATGAAACTCCTCAAAACTAGTGTAGGTGCCTTCAAATGGCTTCTTGAAACTACCTTCATCATGAGGCATATTTTGACTGATCCAAAAAATAGTAGGGAGATATAACACATTTTAAATACCAATTATGGTTTATAATCATTAAAAAACTATCATTATATGTGTCCCTAACTCATGTCCTTCTTTTGGACACTTATTCTCACCATCTACAGTCACCATCACTAACTTTATAGGTTTGTTCTCATCTTTATCACCCAAATGGTTTTAATTTACTCAATAAAATACATGTAAATGGTGATATGACACATATAAAGAGTCCAATTTCATTAATTATACCTTAAAATGACCCCTAATTAGACTCCTCACTTTTTCACTTGGTAGTCACTCTCCATTTCCATTGTCTACCATAAACTGCCTGAAGTGAATGAGTTAGAATAAGTTTTTCCAAGTAATTTTAATATTATAAATGGACATGGAGAGTTATTAAATGTCCAAATTTACTCTCCTTGAAGATCCTCATTCTTTAACTCTCCTTTGCACTTACAAAACACATAAAAACTTTCAAGAAACCTTGTTTCAGGCCTACTTATATAATTAGGGTTTATAAAAATCATGTGGTGAAGAGCATGGGAGAGTATTATATAGGTTTTAAATTATTTTTAGATGAAACTATCCCTCATAAATTCTACTTCACTCATTTCTTTCCAAGTAGTTCTTAAGCAAGGGTTTTGGAGGGTTTCTAGTGTTTCAAACTCTTGAGGATTGTTCATACAATCCTAACATTGAAACCTCATACCAATTCCAATAATATAATGGTATGGAACCTATTCAACACATCCTAACTCCTTAGAGTCTCATGTAAAGTTTTTTTTACTGGTGCGAGCTGTTGAAGTTGACCTATTGAGTTTGAGAGTGTATTTTGCATACCCTGTGATAGGTTTGAGCCAAAAATGACTAACATGTGTAATATCTCTACAATCCAATGGTTTAAAAAAACTTTATACCTCCATATTAATATTATTAAATGTGTGTTAAGGTTAATATTTCCTTGGAATTGAGATTGAGACCCAATTTGGGCTTTAGGCCTAGTAGGCCTAAACTATGTTCATGACCTAAAACCTTCTCTACAAGCCTTCTCAGAAATATGAGGCCTCACTTAATATTTATCCTACTCAATACAACTCTCCAAATTTTCCTTTCAGTTTTTAAACAACCCTATCTCATCTCTCTTGCCATTTCATGTCAAATATACAATCATCTTCTTTCTTAAAGTGTCCTCTATCAGAGATAGAATAGAGGGAATATCCCTTGTTTTCTTAGGAAAATTTAAGGTATAGGGGGATCAAATAGGTAATTTAGGTGATATTTACAAATTTTCATAGATTTTAAACCTTTGAAAGGTCATCAAAACTCTAAATATTTAAGGTAAACTCATAGAGTTGATGATTGTGCATGTGCTTTAAGTCGTGATCGTAGGTTGAAGGTTAAGACCCTCTTTTCTCTATTTATTTTCCATAATAACCATGTGAAGGTCATCCTACCACTTTTATATTATTTTTTTCATGATCAATTCATTTATTATTCTTTTCTAACCTCCAACTTGCACTTCTCTCCATTTGCCTAAGCTTGGTTGGCAAACTGTGTAACTGTATTATTCATTCAGGAAAAGGGTATGCTTATAGGTGGTGTTTCAACCCTTTAACCATAATATTTCACACACCAAGATTCCCCTAAATTCCTTCAATCACTTCAACTTGTGAAAATGTGCATGTTTTTAGGGTTTTCAACCTCTAGTTTCTTATCATCAACCTATAGGTGCCTACAATCAGATTGTAGGTGGTCATTTATGAAATAAAAACCTACTATAGGTGGTATTCCATACCAAAACCTTGTACATCAACCTCTTTATCTGATTTATAAATCATGGTGTCATTTATATGTAAATGGATTCACTTACCATGAAGGTGTGCTTCCATCATGTCATTCTTCCATCATAGGGTCACTTAGGCTTCTGAGTATTATCGATTACACTGAGAACCTATAGTGAAAGATTTCTTGAATTGGAATACCAATATACATAACCTCTACATGGCCAATCAACTAATTTATCATATTAATGCATTATCATATGTTTTAGCTACATTATGGAATCATTTAGACTTGTACAAACCTTAAGGAACTTTAATGTGGAAGGATCAAAAGTGAGACAAAAGTCTTGTTTCAAAAAGTTTAAGGTAACATGTCCCTAAAGTGACTTTATCAACTTATGAGCATGGATATCAATTCTGTCTAAAATATTATGACTCGAAGACTATCAAAATGGAACTTTCAATGCTCCTAAACCTTAATGGATGTTCAAACAAGTTCAAACACTTATATCCCAATTCTCTTAGGCCTATGTGGAGACCTTCCTATAAATTTAAATATAGGGTACAAGGCAGTGTATTAGATTGGGTCTTCACAACCAATATTCAAACCATTTGGAAGGTTTAAACATGTTTTATCACACTTTGAGAGTATATTAAACACCTTTAAAACTCCTTATCCCACCACCATGATTGCTCAAGACTATCTTTTCTCTTGATTGTAGGTGCACATGTCGGAAAATTGATTGCACATATATGCTCCTTGATTGTTTTTCATATAAAACACTCTTGAGAATGAGATTTTAAATGATAGGTGATTAACATGACATGATAGTAATTAAACACACAACATTTTACCTCTATTTGAAACCATTATATGAAAGAGGACCCTCTGCAAATGGTGAAACTTGGTCTACATACTGTGATATAGTTCTCAACTAGCAAGATGAGAAAACTCTGCTCAATATTTGACTTCTAAACATGAAAACATGATTGAGAACCACATGGGAAAGGTATTCACACTCTCTAACATCATGTATGGTATTTGGTTTGTATGAATCAACTCAAATAGTGAGGAAACTTGTAGGATATGAGAATGAGAAAGTAGAAAAAAGTGACTAGCACTCTAAACAATGGTTCATAAAGGATAAGTAACCAATCTCCTAACTATCACCATGAATTTGAAGTTGACAAAGGGTAGTATCATTATTTTGGATCATTTGACCGAATTCATCCCATGTTGTTTTTACCATCAAAAAATCAATTGATTTTTTTTCTTTCTATATCTTCAAGGCTACTTAAGCATGGAAGTGAGTTTAAGGAACCTAAAGGGTCACTATAGAAGACTTCCCCATGTGCCAAATATGACATTCAGTCTATAAAATTGCCCAAACTCTCTCTAATTGCCTAATTTTCTTGTTTTGACATTGAAACCTATAGTTTTTTAGCTTAAGATAGTTATTCTAACACCTAATTGACACATGGATGTTGAATGGCATCTTTATACACTTTTGTTCTATGGAAAACTATACAAACTTCATAAATGGCTCAAAATTTCTTCAAAGGAAATGATACAAGGGACTAAAAGTGAATATGATCAAGTCAAAATACACATAAAATTACATCACTAGGACCATGAAATGCATTTCAAGACCCTAGTGGACCCCTATACAAGTTTTCAACTATAGGGGGTTGACCTATTTTTACTTGTGGTCAAAATAGTCAACAAGTCCTAGATTGGATTAACACATGTTGATGAGGAACATAAGGAACAAAATCATATAATAATCATTAAAATCCTCAATATTAGTCTAATCATGATCATAAGGGTATAATTGTGATCATAAGGACTACTACTCAAGTTTTACAAATACATCTTGTACCAAAGGAAGGCCTGATAACTATTCTCTAGTTACATTATCTTCTTAGGAAGAGGAGGTTGAATCCTTACCTAAAATATTCATCTACACCTTGCATGAACTACAAGGGTTATAATTCCAAGAATGTGGGATATGTAGATTAAAATTCCACTATGGTGGTTACCTGACCCAAATACTTATCCCTTCTCTTGTTTTCAATTAACATATCTATGAGAAGCTATCTTAAATATGGAATATTCTTATATTTTGCACATTTTTTCAACATATATGTAAATTAAAGGTAAATTCCAAACATGAAGATGGAAATGCATATGTGACATAAAAACAATATTGTGAAACCTTAAAAGGACAAACCTATCCATGATTAAATAATCATGTCCACATTTGTTTGTGTCAATAGGATAAGCATAAGAACTTGTCTATCATAGTGAAGTTATATGTCCTAGAACATTGCATAGTTTCTAGATTTTAAGAGTAGGTTACACATAGTCTACATAGTGAGTCTCCAATCTCATATTTCTATAACAAAAAATGGATGTGATCATTCCATACCCCTTTGTAATTTATAGTTACTTATTCTAGTTTCATTATGGCACATGGACATATTTCTCATAGTATCCTATCAAATAGACCTAGATTTTATACTTTCATTCATGTATGCTTAGATTTATTTAATTTCAACTAATTTTTTCCTTATTTTATATTAAAGCATAATTAGATTAAACACAAATGGTGAATCATGACTCTCTTTTGAGTGTGCAACCTAGTGTTTTAAAAAAACCCTTATTCCTAGGATTTCATAGTTAATATCAAATATGATTTTTTCCCCTACATGCTTAACAAACCTATTATATCTCAAATTTGCACCCTTGAGAGGGTTTCTTCAATCCCTCTCACTTGATCTATGTAATGGGATTGGTCATAGGTTGTGGGTGACCTCTAAGTGGACCATACCTCTAGATTTTGGACTAGCTCCCAAGTACAAAACCTACACTAACAACTATACTAATTGATTGACTTGGAAAAGGGAAGGATGAAAGATAAAACTAACAATAAAAATTCTAGGTGATGTACCAAACATAATTTAAACATCTTTTTAAATAATTCACTATGAAATACTAAGTTATAATTTGATTATACCAGTTTAAGACAGTCCCTATCACATGAGTGCTTCAATATGAAGGATATGAAGGTTGAAAAAGCTTAAGATGATAATCCAAGAGGTAATACCAATAAACACTAATTACTTATCAATCATCCAACTAAGAAAACCATGTGTGGCACTTCCTATGACCTGTGAAAGAAGACAAACTTATATAGAGGTATAAAATAAGGACAAAAGTAAGGAAACACACTTACTATCACTAAGAATTCATCAAAATGATCCATTTAAGATCATTGTATGAAAGATGAATATATTAATATCAATATTTATTTGATTTCAATATGAAAATACAATACTTAATTTTAGTAGGGCTTCACCATAACCAATGTGAGGATGTATCCTTAGCCATTCAATGATTATTTTATAACAAGAAAAGAGAGGAGAAGAGAAAGAAACTGACATAGATAGTCCATCATTTCAATTTTTCATAAAAATGGTTTAAAAAAAGAATAAAATGTACACCAATCCATGGAGTGTGTGTTTTTAATTTGTTTCTTTAACTCTCATAACCAAGTTCTTAAGAGATTCCTTGTGCAAATTGACATAGAAAGTTACTTGGGCAATCTTGTGTTCTTGAATATAACTTATTCCTTTATAGGATAAACCTTTAAACATAAAATGATATTTAAAAATTTATTAACTAAATTTTTCATGGTTGAGGATCTTCTACCCCATACTTTTACAATTCTTGTAAACATCTTCTTTTATCCTCAAAAGTTCACAATCTTCACTAACTCTCTTTGGCCCAAATGCCTCAAATCTCATTTTTAACTTTGTTAATGTAATAATTCTCAATTAATAATCTCTATATACCTTTAAAAACTTGTTTCAATCCCCTTGAGTGTCTCATACACTCTCTAACACTCCATTTCACACCTAAGGTTCATACTTGCCTTCATTACCTTGTAGCCCTTAAAACACATAAAGTTCCTTATCTAGAAGCTTATACAAATGATCCTAGAAAATAAAATATAGATTTTAGTAACCATTTTAATCTTCTTAATATGCTAAAAATATCATGATAAAACACCAAATTCAAGTGTACTTTATCCACCTATTTCTTCTTTCCATTAGCCCTCAATTAGGTCTCTAGGCCTAAGAAACTAAGATTTATATATACACATCATTCACATGTGTGAAACCCCAAGTAAATGTTTTATTAAATTAAAATACCCCATAATAATGTTCTATTATAAATTTGAGGATCTCAATACTTGTACATATGGGTCAACCAAAAAATGGCTAAAACCCTAGCTTGGGTGCATGTTTAGGCTCGAGAGGTAACTAGAGTGTTTTTTCAAAAAAATCATATCTTCCAATTATTTATGATTATTTTTTAAGTCTTTTACCATCATAATAAAAATTAATTTATTGAATGTAAGCTCTCCAATAGTATGTGATAGGTTTGTAATTAGGTTTCTCTCATATTAAAAAGAGAGCACTAGTCATATTAGCTTGTCTTGAGTACATATAACTTGTTGCATCCTCATGTGGACTTGTGGTTTGAATTATATAATAATTTTATACTTATTTCCATTCTCCAAAAAAAAAATGATATTTATTCTTTCATAAAGTCAAATACTTACACAAAGGTATGCAACTATCATTTTAGGCCTATTTTCTTACTATTTTGAATTCATATATGCCACCAAGTGTGTTTATCAGGGTTCCATGAGATATATGAATATAATTATAAACATTTAAAATATAAACTATTCAAATTGAAGTCATTTAACTCATATTTTCTCTCATGGGGTCTTCTAAAGAAGTTTAACAAGGGTTTTAGGTATTTACCATCTTAATGATGGTTCATAAAGTATAAGGACCTAATACAAGAACAAATGCCAAAATATGGAATTAGGGATACCTACCTAACATACCTAGTGATATTTTTCTCCCATGAAAGTCCTACATATAATTTTGAACAAAATAAAATGCTCCTTGGGTTCCTTCACAAGGTAAATACATGGTTTAAAGAGACCTCTAATCTTAATGATTATTCATACAAGTATGAGGCTTGAGTAAATAAAAAATGTGATTTTTTTATATTATTACACCCCATTCATCGCCTCCAAAATTTAGTTACCACTATGCACTTCCTCCAAGAAGTTCTAAGCTTCACAAAATGACCTCTCGGGCCTGGAGGACTATGTATAAGAGTGAGAGAGTGATTTTTAGTCTAAAAGGCCTTAAAATTATATTTAATTTATTATAAATTCCTCAAATGTATTTTTAAAATACCTCATGAATTTATACAACACCTTAAAAATAATTTTAACCCTTCAAATATCTTAAAACTTACTTTGCCTCCTAATGAGGGTTTATGAGCGAATTGGCCTATTTGGCCCTAACAGTCTTGTCTAGTCTTTTCATCTTTCACTAAATACTCCATCCTTTGTAATAAAATTTACCATTATTTTATACATCCCTAAATATTTATCATAATTATCATTCACCTCAAAATTATCCTTCCTCAAGTATGTCTTCTAATAGGCATGTAGGTCACTATCTGAGTGTCTTGACTGTAACCTGAGAATTGACCTTCTTCAACTGGGTCTTAACACTTTGGTAGTATAATAAAATATTATAGGGTTATCTTTATTCTCTTAATAATATCTCAAAAAACCCCTTTAACTCACATAATAGTCACAAGTCTCCCTTTTTCTCTCATACATAGGCCTGTGTATGAGCATTTAGGCCCATTAGGCCTAATTAGACTTCTTGTCTTCTTTAATGCCATCAGTCACCTTGTGAGTTATTTTATCACTATATATGGGTGTTTCCAATGTTTTATGATCTTAATTAAAACTTTTATTGATTCATTACTTCCCTTGGCAACTCAAGACACTCCCCTTCATACTAGATTTTGATCTATGGTTAATAATGTGGACCTACATGTCTATAGACCTATAGGTCTACGTTTTATTTTGATTAGGACATTTATAACATGTTTATTTAGTTTATCCAAATCCATGGATATATCATACACATGTATTTTTATATTGTTTACTTATAATAGGCCTATGGATGCACAATTGGTAGAGAACCTTAACAAAACTGTAGGTGAGTTTTTTAGACTATGAGGAGTTGTAAAATGGCAATGAGGATCATGTTATGATATTGAATCACAAGTGAGTTGACTTACTTAAATTATGTATCCACTTATCTTGTTCTCATAACTTGTTTAAAATCTCATAACTCTGCCCCTTCCCTACTTTTACACACCTATAACTTGTGAAGGGTTATAAACCTTGCTAGCATGGAGAAACTCATTAAGTGACCTTACAAAGAATTATTGAGGTATGGATGTAGTGTGATAGCTTTGAAAACATGCTTTCAACTATTTAAAACCTTGAAATCAATAAAACTCCATTGTTTCAATCCTACAACTTGATTAAAATGAATATTTCTCATCTCCTTAATCTCACATGTGCCAGGTGAAATTAATAAAATTTATGAGAGAGATATTGAAACTATACAATATCTCCTCTAATCCTCCATTTCATTCAATATCTCACTTATGCTCAAAAATTGATAGAAACCATTGATTGTGAGGAATGAGGGGGGATATGACTACCTGGACTTCTTAGTGATTGTTCATATAGGAGGGGGATTAAATATGAGAACTAGTGACAAGGATTTTAAGGGAATAAGGATCCCCATCAACCACCAAGTTCATTCCATCTAACTCTCTCTCTCTCTCTCATACCTATATCAACTAAAAACTGAAGTGCCTTCTAGAGTTTTCAAGAAGAGCAATACGAATTATGAATAGGTTTTTGTTCTTTTTGAGTTTCAAACCTCCTAAAATGAATGTATATGAACCTATACAAACTAAATAAAACTATATGAGTGTTTGGAAGTGATATTCACTCTGCAACCTATACAGACTTCTTGAAAACCTCTCTTTTTTAATCTAGAACTATCATATTTTTCATAGAAACTGACTAAACTAAATGAAAAAGTGTTCTCTAAGCTTATTCACACATATACAAATGTGGTATTATGTGTCAACCACTCCCTTTTTCTACAAACCTACCACTTTATTACCACATTCCCTTCTTGAATATTACAAATGATCATACAAACATTTAAAAATGGGTTGCAACATTAGAAATGGATTTTTTAACTTCATTTAATGAACTTGTATATACCATGGGGGAAATTAAATGAATTTGACTTGAACTACATGACACGACAAAGATATCTCAACCCTTAACCCTCTTTTAATCCCTTTGACCAAGACAACATCTGAATAGATAAACATGATGTTAGGAAGACATTTACCTTAAAAATTCTAAAAGTTATTTAAACAATGCTAACCATACCTTATGATAAGTTTTCAATCTTGATAACTAAGGGGAAGGCTTAACAAGACAAGTGTTTTGTTATACTGGTCTATGGTAGCAAAAAAATATCTAACAAAACCCATAGTTTAAAATTACATATAAGATCAAATTTTTTACCACATTCTACTAAGTGTTTCACAAACCCTATTTCCTTTAGGGTTTAACCACATTTTATTCAAATTTAATTTATATATTTTCTTCTCATATTAACGTTTCACACACATTTCCAAATGTTAGGGTTCATATTATTTGTATATATTTTGTTTAAATGCAATCGTGATTCAAATTAATTAAATGGATGCAAGTGATTTGTCTTTGTTGAAAACTAAGAATGTGAAAAGGGATAAAAATATATAAAATTCATCTAGTTTCTATGATAATACACCTTCATCATCCTAACCAATGAAAATTAGTGTGCCTATGGTAATTATCGATGGTAAAATTAAACCACTGAATGAACCATTTTTGAATCTTAATCCCCAAAAAATAATAACTTTAATGCATGTATTTGGTGACATACAACACATAATACATAATAAATATTTATAAATCATTGCATATCAATCTTTGATGAATTCTAATGTGATATATTAAAATCCTATAACATTTAAGATTTCTCCATTTCTGTGTGATTTCGTGATGCCTAAGTTCACATATTTTGATGGGAATGTGATGTCTATTTGCATCTTAAATACTTTATGGATTCCATTGGGAAATACAAAGAAAAAAATTTATCAAAAATTTAATCATAATAAATGACCAAGATTTACATTTGAACATATTTTATCTCTTCAATAATAATAATTTGAGCTTGTTACTGATTACATATGCATACTACATTTTAAATCTTTTATGTATTATTTGATATACCAAACAACATACTTAAAAAATCAATGCATTTTATGTAAAAGCCTTATTTTTTTCCTCTAATTGAAACTATTCTATCATTATTACAACTTTAACTCTCTGTCATAAAACATTATCACTATAAAATGAGATTGCATGTTCTCAAAATGTTAATCACATTGATAGTAACATTGTTTTTAGCTTTCAAATTAAAAACCATGAATCCCCAATGGTTTTATCTCCAACATGTATTTAAAAAAATGTTTATCAAGGCTCACTAAACAACCACATTTTTCTAAGATTTATGATTCTCCAATTGAAATTATTATAAGCATGTTTTGAAACAAATTTATAACATTACATCCCACTAGTTATGTGCACATTTCACACAAGTCATATAGGTATATAAAATATATACTTAGCATAGATTCCATGGAAATTCCATGAATAAGTGTTATGTACTAAAAAAAATTATTTACCCAATTGATTATGGAAATTTTGGAATTTAGACATGCCCTAATAGCATTGCTTCATCTTCTATGCATTATGAACTTATAACAATAAATTTAATTTATCTAAACATGAAAAATTTATTACTCAAATCATTATTCCATCACCTATTTCATAATTTGTTTCATCTCTTAAGTAATAATAGATTAATCCAAAATAAATTTCCTTGCCCACAAATTAAGAACACATTATGAAAAATGTGTATTATCCTATAAAAGAATCACCTATAACTAGCTCACCTGAGAAAGTAATTATAAAATGCATTCCTAAATCAAATAATACAAGTTAGGTATCCAACGTAAAAATTTAAAATCATATTGTAACTTTGAAGCCTTTAACCCATAGCTCATGCATAGGTGCAAAGATGTAGTAGTATTCTAGTTTAAAACTCTCATGAAGTAAATGTATGTAGTCTTACATTATTAGAAAATTTGCGATACATTATATAACAACTAGTTAAAATAGATTTTCCCCCATCAGTTATGATTCAATCAATTTAATTATTAGTGACACTTGTCTCACACATTATCTTATTACATATCATATTGACATTACTTTAGGTAAATACAAATCCATATTTGGAATAACATTGATTAGAGAAATAAATGAGACACTCTATTTAAGCCATGAATATATTGCATTTAATTTTAAAAACACACATATTCATTTCTTCTGAACAACACCATCCAAGAATGATCACAATTACATACCTAATATTATAACAACAAAAGAGGATTTAGTCAAGATTAAAATGAAAATGATATAATTAGTCGTGAAGAATTTTAAAAATCAACTAAACCTATATGTATCGATACACACAATGGTCTATACCCTCACATAAATAATTTTATTAGGTAGGAAAACTACCTACCTTTATTAACTTAATTGCATACATATTAAAACTCATAGGCATTTCTAATCATTTTTCTTATCAATACACACTATTCATTTTATTTCATACATTACACACTATAAAATACAAATAAAATAAAAATTAAATTTTATCATAATACATATCTTAAAGTCATAAACAATAAATAATGAACATATGCATATAAAAATAAATTATGAAAAACAAAAACTTCATATTATAAAATAAAAATAAATAATACATTACACACATGCATATACCAGGGAGGATTTTTGGTGTGTGGACTAAAAGGTTTGAGGGGTGGTAAAGAAACGAGGGATGCTTGAAAATTTTGGTTAAGAATGGTAGTGTATGACCCTCGTAATGGGTTTAGTTATGGCTTATCATCCTTATGGGGTATGAACTTTTGATTTAATTTGGATTTGGAATTTATCATCTAGATAGGTTTATTAGGAGGTGTTTTCTTTGTGTATTTAAGTGGAGTATTTTAGTGTTTAGAGGTAGAGGATTTGGTTAAAGGTTTTGGTGTCAGTAAGAGAGGAGGATACTTTTGGATAGGACCTTTAGAGGTTGACTCAATGATTATGACAAACCATTTGGATGAAGGGTGAGGTCCTAAAATAGATGGCTTACTTTAGAGTAGAGGAATTATTAATTTTCCCCTTTTAATGATATTAGATGTGATAGTGATATTGTTGTAACATGATTTAATGTCTCTACCTTTGGATGGTGGTGGGAGTTCTAATCTTATTAGTGGGTGTTGAAGTCTTTTTCTTTTAGGATACTTATGTATTTATTTTTATTTTCCTTCTTATCTTCTATTTTTGGAGTGGAGTTGTAAATATATTTAGAATATTCCTCCTTTTGGGGATCCCATGTAACGAGATATATAGGGTTGAAATGGGTGATGGGAATGGTTTCAATTGACTCAAATTGTTTTGCCTCTAACGTATCTCTTATATGAAGGTCTGGTATTTCAAAGGATTAGTTTGGAGACACAATAACTTCTTTTGGTAGAATTTGGTCTTTGATTGTATTGATCATGTGAATTCCCTATTATTAGGGATCTTCAGTGTGGGTTTGTACAGTGTTTGATGAGGAAGGATGATTGGGAAATGGTTGTCTAGAGATTTCTAAGGAATGATTCAGGGGATCATTGGGGTTATCAAATTGAAGTTACCCTATATTGATAATATTTTGGACTAAACTTTTAAATAATTAACATCTATTAACATGACTGATCACATGATGGTAGCCACAAAATTCATTTTCATTAAACTAACTTGGTTTAAGATAAGAATCATTAGTAGGCTCAATCAAGTATGGAAGTGTAAGATTACCCTAAAGGTGTATACTTTTTAGGGGGAAATTGTATGGGTGATCTTGAAGGTTATGTTTGAGAAGAGGAATGACTAGACCAGTTAGGTTTCGATGGAGGGGAAACATTTAAAACTACAACATTGGTAGTGCCCTTTGGCTTGGGGTTATTGAATTCCTTAAAGGGTTTTGATTTAGCATTTTGGTTTTGCAATCTAACTTCACCATGATCTAGGGCTTGAATTTCTAGTTTTTGAGCCATAATTAAGGCTTCATCAAAAGTTTTAAAGGATTGGATTTGGAGTGTAGATGAGATATGCCTAGCACAAGATCTAGAAAATAATTCAATAAGTTTCAGTTGGTGAAGAGAAAAGGACAATTGATTGATAATGTCATGCCATCGGGTAATAAACTCATTAATAGATTTATCTTCAAATTTTCAAATAACATATAAGTCAATGATAGTTATTTTCCTTGTGATGTTTATCAAAAAGTGCTCTAGGAAAATTTGAGCTAATTGACTAAAGGAAAATAGAGAGTGTTGGGGAATGGAACTATACCAATCTAAATCTGGTCCAACTAATGACATTGGAAAAATTATTAAGAGGAGGGCATCATTATGGGCTATGAGGTAACATGCATGTCTAAATGTCATAAGGTGTTATTGGGGATCTTCCTTGTTTTTAAATTTGATAAAATTTGGCTGTTTCCACTACATAGGATATGGTCAGATGGGGATTGCTGGGTTTATATGATCATTGTAGTTTTTTTAATAAGAGGGTATACCTTTATTTCCTATGGTGGATGCTTCTAGATGGGACATTTTATCCATGAGGATGTGAAGGATTTAAAATTGAGGATCATGTGGGGGAAGACCACTTATGATTTTAAGAAGGGTGTAATTCTTTTAAAGATGTTATTGAGGAGGTAATGACATGGTAAACAATTGAGATAGTTGGTAACCAATGGTCTTGTTATTGATTGACGGAGTTGAGGTGACATAGGGATGATACTAGGAGGGTATGGATTACTGATAGGATGGATTGAAAGATGATGTGTATTGATATTGGGGAGGTATTTGTTAAGAGGATTATAGTGGAGGTATTAGATGTTGAGGACTAGTGGCCACATGTGTTTGGATTAGTGGCAATATTGTAGTTATGGAAAATACTAGTTTTTATAAGGGGTTTTTTGGTGGTATATGAGACACAGGTTGTGAAGTAATAGGATTATGGGTTTTAAGCATAGTTATGGAAGGATTGGATATTATTGGAGGTGGTTTTTTTATTCCAACATTAGATGTGGAAACAAAATAACTACTAGTTTCTAGAGGTGGTATTGTGTTGGTGTTATTTGTTCCATGAGGACTGGTTGGTGGTGGTGGTGTTTGAGGGTGCATGGTTGAAACCATAGCCACCATGTGTCTATAAAATCCTTCTAGGGGTGGAATTTGTCTAAATAAATCAGATTTAGGAAGGGGATAATATGGATAAGTCTTTCTTTCAATATAAGATATGGGTTAAGAGTTATTGGGTTATTGTTTAAAATGTTAGCAAACCAAAGATCTTCTAGGTGGATAGAACTGTGGAAGAATATCGCAAAGGGATTCAAGATATGTAGGGGGCATTGGTGAATATTCCATTAAGGAAGATAAATGTCAATAAAAATAAAATCAAAAAACAAAACACAAACAATAATAATATCTTTTTTATTTATCTTACTTTAGTGGAAAAAGGTGCACACACTAAAAAAAGGTGCTTAAAAGGTTTTACTTTTTTTTAAATAAATTAGCTTTAGAGTGTGATAAGGAAAAATGTTAATGAGGGTACAAAGAAATGGAAATATAGAGATGGTTTCAAGTTTGTTTAGGCTCAAAATATTTTTGTATTGGAATCAGTATGTCGCTTGGTATTGGGGCTTACCCCCTCACTTCACACACCACAACATAAGGGTATCAAGGACTTTGCCAGTATATACCTAATATCTAGAGTTTATATTCAGTTAGTGTATTGAGTTGGTTCTCCCCTTGGTGGTGAAATCCAAGTAGGATATTTGGGATGAAGGTTACCTCTAGCTAATGAAATCCTAGTTAGTTCCCTTATGTCAATGTTTGATGAATTGATTATGTAAGTGGCTTGGTATATGTGTGGAAAGAAGTGACTACTACGATAATTTAACCTACCTAGATTTTTCTATATGAATTACCTAAAAAATCAAGGAATGGATGAAATTATTTTTAACCCTTTAAAAGGAAATTTAAAAACAATTTTGTATTTTTCTTTTAAATAAAGACAACAATCAAGAGAAAAGGAAATGAATGAATAAATTCATAATAAATTATAATAAGAAAAATGAGACCTTAGGGGTCCCACCAGGCATGCCAAAATGTTATAGTAGTTTTTTCATTTTTTAATTTAATTTAATTAACTTGCTAAAAATTTAAATAAATGCAAGGTTTATGAAGAATACCTGGAGATGAGAATATGGTTATGTACCGCTCGAATCCAGCGAATGAGGGAACTTCTTTTCAGATTGGAAAAATAACCTAAACATAAGAAGATAACTTGGAAAAAATGGATTAATAAATATATAGGTGAGCTACTTGGTTAGGAAATAGTCTCAAGAAGTTATGAACTTCCTCAAGTGGATATCAACTCACTATTTTCATAATTAAGTGGATAATACTAATAAATGAAATATAGATCATGCTAAAGATATTTGACAAGATAAATGCATACATATTATTTAAGATATATGGATAAGATAAATAGATGTAGATGATTAAGATTAATAGATATAGATCTTTGATTAAGAATAATTCAAGTTGTTAAAAAAAGCTCAAGTTCTAAAATAAAATGATAAAAAAATAGAGCCCGATCGATGATGATTATATAGAATCGGTGCCGATTCAGATGAATCAGATATGATTCAAATGAATCGGTGATAGTTTTACATAGATGGACATAAATTTGAGTGTAAGGGATTAAAGAGAGATCTTAAAGGATATAAGATGGTTTTAGATGGCTAAGGATGTTCTAGGGATAAAATGGATGTTCATCAAAGATAACATGGTAGAATAAATAGAACAAAGAAGAATAATAGAGATGTTAATAAAAACAAATAAACTTACTTGGATTACACTACCAGCCTTTAATGGGTGAGATGGATATTTTGAATTCTAATCTTATTGAAGGCTAACAAGGTCTTTGTTTACAATGTAGTTTCCATGGAACATTAACAACATAGGAAATGTGAATTTCATCAACATTTCTCTAGTTAAATTTTCATCCCTTGCAAATAGAAATGTGAAAGTTTATATGATCAATGTCTATTTGGGAGAATTGATGCCAATCATGGGAGAATCATTATTGATTTACATTTTTAAGCTAAATTCTACTTGGTTGGTTTTCAACCATGAAATAAACTAGCTAAATAGAAAGCTAAGTTGTTTATATGGGTTTTTATTATGAGGGAGGCTTGTTAAGGATATTATTTACATTGTTATAATGGATTTTGTTTATATATTTTTGGATTATGGGTAGTTAAAATAATTTCAATGGTAATTAGTAAAAGTAATTACCATAGGTGAAATAGGTAGTATATGCATAAAATAAACATTCAAGTATAAGTTGACAATTATATATAGACATTTACTTCCTTATACTTTAAGTAAATTGTATGTATATACCTTCAAGATGTTTGAGAGGGGTTCTAGGAGATATGTGCAAATTATAAGTTTTGGAGGATTCTACCACATTTCAGACTTAACCTATTTTAGGATTCTAGGATATTCATCTTAGCCTATTTTAGGATTCCGGACTCAACCATAATGCACATGTCATAAGAGACTTATGGTGTATAATTCTAGTATCTACAAAAAGATAAAAAAATGCTAATCAGAATCAATCAACTAATTAAACCAAATTTAATGCTTAGCTAATTAATCCATTTGAAATTAATGAATACCTGAAAATGGAAATTCCAAAAATCAAAATATTTATCCTTTCATCATTACTTTTATGAGTCACTATTTAACTTGCAAAAATATTTGAATTAAGTGGAGGACATAATCATTTTGACCTATGTCTCCCCACATGGCCCTAACTCAACTAGAGTTAACTTCTAATCAACCAAGGTTAACCTAAACCTAACCATAGTTAAATTTAACCTAACTACACTTGGGTTAGAATTAGTTTCCAAAGTCTATAAATATAAGGCCATACCACTTCATTTCTAAGTTATTTTAGTGAAAAGTTACTATGCTCAAATATATTCAAAAAGCTCATGTAAATAATGTTACAATGCTAAAATCCTAAGCCAAGCAACATCAAATCCAAGGTGAAAAGGAGAGAAGGAGATAAAAAAAGCTTCATTTCCAAAGATTTATTGATTCACAAGCCAAGGAGCCACTTAAAAAAGCATTTGGATCTCCGAAGGAAGGTAAAAGAGTTATTATCTTTTATGTTTTTGTTGTGCTCTCATTTAGTGTTTGTTACTAAGCTCTCCCTAGTATCTAGGCTAGGAGTGTAAGTATTAATGTGTTTATTTGAGTTTTATTTCTTAAAATAACACTATACTAACCTCCCTTATTGGATTCCTATGTTCACATTCCAGATCTCAATATACCAATAAATATGAAGCTCAGGGCAATCTCCTTCAAGAAATATTGGCTAGTATTTACTTACTCCTAGTAACTAAAACTAAGCTAGAAGGATTTTGTAGGCCTCATCCCATTTCATATGTGCCTCCTTATGTATATACCACTAATCAAAATCAATCCACTTCAATGCATGTGTGAAAGCACTAGCTCTCTTGTCAATATCAAACACATATTGTTGAAATTTTAGAAAAATTTGACCAACATCTTAGGTGGAAAAGTAGTGTGGCTATTAGAATTCTATTATAAAAACCATACATAGAGGTCATACCTCATGGTTACCCTTCATACAATTGATAATTTGAGTGTCATAATCTCCATTTATTAAAGAATCCCTATCCCAAGGTAAAATGCCTTATCTTATTGGTTCTATGTTATCTTGATCTGTTTGACCAGCTTGATATAAAAAAATTGTGTCTAACTGAGTTGGTGACCTTATGGACATGGAACCTACATTGTATGCTAATAATGGTTTAATATCCACATGTGGTAACATATAATTGAGAGGTAACTCATCTAACTACAATGGTACTTTTGGTAGGCTTGTATGATTATAGAGGAAGTCATATTCAATGGATTGTAAGGCCTATTATTTGTATTTAGTGTTCATCTTCATCCAACTATTTTCATCATAGACATAAGAAAAGTATGGATCTCTAGGGATAAAGTGTGCCTATTTTCCATCCTTATTTAAAGGAATCACTATAATCTTATCTCCCTAATGAACTTCTAACTAGTTACTTACTATATTGATGGTCATTTGACCATCATAGGCCCATTTTTTATTATAAGCACAAGATAGTGCATCTCATCCATTTTAATTCTATGAAGTCAAAGTCACCACACAAGCTCATTTTTTTTAAAAAAAATCCTTGTTCTCCAATCAACCAAATGGTTCAATGCACCCATAATATGCAAGACTCAATGTAACTAGGTTATAACTTAATGCAAGTTGGCCAATAACAACCCACATTGACCAAGGGATCATATTGACAGTGCTACCAAAATCTAACACTGCATTGGGTACCTCATACCCTACTATTTTAATGTCCATTATTGAATCAACATCCCATTTATTTACTTGTTGTTAGCCCTTCTATGCACACTCTAGCAGATCATAGATCAAATTGGTGATGTTGTATGAGATGTCCTCATTCTACAACATATTAAGGAGCTTCATCAAGTCTATCAAAGTAGTGACAACACCATATTATTTAATGATGCACACTATATGCAAATACATTTATGGATATTTGGCTACAACATCATATTTAATGGTCTCTTGTTGAATCATGTTCAAAATTTGTTATACTTCATGTATCAACCCTTTCTCTGTGATGGGTTCTAGATACATGAATATTTGTGATTTCCTAATCCTATGGTCATGTATAAATTTTAAAGGGGTAAATCCTTGATCTACATGTTGTTTAAAAGTGATAGCTTATAAGAATGCATCCTCATGAGGTTATGCAATTACCATATTTGCATTTCTCCCAGCCTTGTCCTCATGCTGCTTTGCCAACACTAGACAATCCTCTATATCATGTTCTTTATAAACCCTATAATAGGCACAATAAGATTGACATTGTGGATTCATAGGGAAATTCATTTATACATGGTTGAATTTTACACACATAACATTAAATTTAGCATCTAGGTTAATTTCCTCTACCTCTTTGTAGTCCTCAGTAACCTCCCCTCATTCTTCCATAGTATCTTCTTCTATTCATTTTGAAACTCCAGCCACCAAATTGTTGTAGTCCATAGTTCATAGAATTATGTTGATCATTCCACCATTAAGGTTGTTGATTTCCACCATATCTTCCATATTGAGCCTGATTGAGTTACGATGCCTAGTTAGATTGCATTGATTAAGGGATCATAAAATTCCATAAATTCTAATTTTGTGCAGGGGTTCTCCAATTATGAATAGGTGGATACCAAATATGTATGTATATATATTGGTAGGTTATTACTATCTATTCCCAAGGTCTAAAAAATGGATTAGTGTCAGACATGTTCAATTTAGGTGTGGTGATAGCCTGCATTGTCATATTTTCTTTCTATGTAGCAATTACAAAGACATTTTTGGTGATGTCTTCTCTCAATTCTTATAGTGATTGGTAGTTCTTCTCATCATGGTTTTGGGCTTTGAAAAATTTACAATATAAATTTTTTTGGTTCCTTACATACTATTGTAGTAGATGACATTGAGATGTTGCATGTCATACTATGTGATAGATATCATAGAACTTAGTTTTTATTCCTAGGCACTCATTCCTATGGTGTCATTATTTGATGCACTCCATACAAAAAAGATTTGACCTAAGTATTTTCAATACTTCTTGTTGTTATTCCAATATTTTTATGAGGATTTGTAAAGTGTTCTCTATCTATGAACTAGGAGCCAAATCTCTCCCATAATCTTCAATCTGCTCCACTCAGATTATAATTGGTCTAGATTCTAATTTATTAACAAACTAGATTTGTATAATAACAAGCCCTATCCTTGGTCATAGTCTCTCTAAAAACCAATAAACCTTGTCTTTTTCTACCATAACAAACTCAATTTTTTTAATTACGTCTAAAAATCTATGATCATATTCAAAAATAGTCTCTTTGGCTCCTTGCCTAATTTCCTTGAGATCTTGTATGGTTTGACTAGAGAATTTCTAGACTTTAAATTCTATGATCAACATTGTTTTAACTTATTGTAATGTAGATTGATCAAAACCTTTGTGGAATCTAAATTTTAATACTCTACCAGTCAATGTTCCAATCAAATTGCACTTCATCACTGCTTCATCAGTGATTCCTTTAGCTTACATTTTCATAGTTCAGGTGAGTAGGTAATGCCCCAAGTCTATAGACCCATTATAAGGATTCAGGTGCGTTAGATCTCCAAATTGAGATTTCATAGTGGGGTTCCCTACAAGTATCACAATTGATTTTTTTGTAACTAACATCAGGGATGGTTGTAGTTTTGGAGGATTTTATGTAATTTGGGGTGCCTCTTGGTCTAGCGATGGTTACGATGTCTCATATGGTTTTCTAGATGTGGTAGTTAGAGATATATATTCATCATCATCTCCTTCTTCTTCTTCTAAGATTTGAAGTTGTGTAATTAAATCCTTAGCCTACATAATAATTAAAGGATGTGTCTGTAGATAACAATGTTTTTATGTTCTTTTGTTGGTCTGAGAACTCTATGCAACTTCACAATATGTAGTCTTTTGTACTTATAAGGATTTTTTATGAATTTATTTTGGAATTAGTCCTTTCCAAGTGTCATCATCTAAATCTATTTAATATTTACTATGATATTGAAAATAATGGGTTTGGGGGATGTGTGCTCCCTTGGGAAATGATCCTTACCTCTATAGATGTATCCCTCAAAACTTGAACCTATACTATGTATGTGACTATAAGGCAATATTTGGTTTTATTTATGGAATAGCCTTACTAGAAATTACAAAATTTTAACCATCTCTTCTAATTTTATACTAATACCTTCTTATTTTTCCCATGCTAAATCCACATTACTTCCTCACACTCTATATTTACTTTGCCCAAGCTCCTCACTATATCTCTCCTCACCATGCACTTCTCCTTGTTATCTCTTTTCATCCAAATCATCAATACTACTCCTCCTCCTATTCATAACTTCCTAAAATGCACTCTATTTATTCCATCTCTTTAATTATCACAACTTTCTTTCTATATCCAAATTCTTCTTCTAGTCCTTTTCATATAGATTATCCATGATGGACTTCGGTTCAAGCTCTACATTTTCATCTTTTATTCATTCTCCCTTATTTCACATAAAACCCCATGGTGACTTAAGTGACTACTCCATATCAAGAATAATAGGTACACTTAATTTCTCAATACAAAACATCTTAAAGAGCATAGGAAGTAGCTTCAAGAATTTTCTTCTTGTCCCTCTCATAAGTAGATCCTTTTCCACTTCAAATACTATGTAGCCTCACACTAAAAACTCTATCATATACCCGTCAATGGTCAAATCTAACCAATGATCTAGCACATGGGTCCAGATGGTGTCTGAGGCCTAAAGTTGTTGAATCTTCTCCTCAGACCACGTAATGTTAGTAGTCACATTAGATATAAAATAATGATTTTATAGATGAGCCAACCAATCAAATAGTAATCTAGGTAATTTTCACTATAATATCTCACAAATTTCACCATAAATATGTTCCTACATAATCTGTTATTTAGAACACCCTATTCTTTAAGGTTCATTCTATGCAAACTTGACTATTTTCTAATCTATCCAACATTCCACATCTCTTTGAATAGGAAACCACCTTAGAATTACTCAATAATTAATTCCATGCTCACCACACCATTATTACTAGAGGTTCTTGGGTTCACTAGAACATGTTAATTACAAGGATAAATCTTGTGATTTGAGGAAGAGCTCATGGGAAAGGAAAATCATTACTCAGTATTTAGCTTCTATCCTAAGATTGTATAGGTTTACACAATCTTTATTAATCATATGACTATCTACTTAGACATATATTTAATGGTATAACTCAGGTATGATGACATAGTTATCAAACTTGTAGAGAAAAGACTTTTTTGTTATTCATTAAGATAAAAAGATTTCTAACAGTTGGAAGTAATTTGTAAATGTCTACAGAGGAAGATTATCATTTCATAGAGTTTTTATGAAATATCACCTATCTTCACAATGAGTAGATAGTATCAAATAGAATAAAAGACTCTTTTCTTAAGAGATAGACTTGAAACACATATCAATAACCAAAAGATATATCTCATATAGGAAGTGTAGATCTATTATATTAACCATCAATTACTAAATATGCTTATAATATTCATATTATAAAGCATTCATTACACTTCCATTATAGATATCTAAGGCTATACTCATTCTTTCAAACATTTAATAATAAACTTTACTTAAAAATACTTCATACAATATTACCCAACACTATCTAACCTATTCTACTATAATCTATAGGAATATATGATCCTAAAAACTATATTGTTATAACCATGATGTCTATACTTGGCATCTAGGTATGCCAATCTATATTCTAGTGTTAAATATTCCATGTAAATGATCCCAACTAAAAGTAGAATATATTCATAATAATCTTGTTGAATAACTATTATCCAAAAAGAAACCATGATCCTTGACCATATGGCACGTTCATAAATGTGAATGATTAGTGTACACATTCCTTGGCTAAAAAATGCACTAATCAAGTGCCAAAATCTATTGATGTGACCCCTTCCATGTCCTCCCAAACTTCATGATAGTTATCCACATGGTTAACCTCCTTATGATTAATACTAACATTGTTTAGAAAGTTATCCACCGAGTTATCTCCGTGAAAAAAATGAGAATAAACCTAATAGTTGAGAGAGATTATAACCAACCAAGAAGATTTTAGGACTTGGCACCCTTTTTCTACAAATCAAAAATCAAAACCCCCTCTATTTCCAAATTCTAAATCTCACAATAAATGACCAATTAAAGACCAACCACCATTGCATGTGCCTCAGACTCATTATTCATCTCATCTATCATTTTAATAAAAGAAGATCAAATGAGATTTCCAATATAATCTTTTATCACACAACTAGCCCCTGATTCCCTCAAATTACACTAGGAGGCCCCAGTAAAATTTAATTTGAACCACCCAAGATTTGGGGGAAATTAAAAAATCCCATCCCTCTTTTTCTTAAATCCATAACCAATTACCCATTAACTAGAGGAAATGTCAGAAGTTTTCATTTCCCACACATCCTTATATCCCAACTAGAAATATTTTTATTCATGTGTTTGATTTGAGAAGACGCTATCTCAAAAATGTATACCTATTCATATTTCAATGCTATAAACAAAAGCCTTTCTTTACCTTAAAAATACCCATATTTCTTTCCCTCCAAATAGACCAAATAAGAATGGATAGACTTACTAACCAAAGATAAAACAAAGAGTGTTTGATGTCACCAAGAGGTCATGAGGATAAGGCTCCTTTGATCGATGGAGGCCATGCCTATAACCAATCAATATTTCTACAAAGTCAAGACCAATACCAAATGATAAAGGGAAAGCTAAACAACATATGTCTATCTTTTCCTCCTTAGTTTTACATAAACAATATCTTGATGAACTAACCAACCCAAATTTACTCAGTCTATCTTACATAAGAATCATGTTTTAAACTACCAAGTAGGCAAAATCATCAACTTTATACAAGCCTTCCTTATTCCAAAAAAGAGGATAAGCTCACTCAATAATTGGATCGATGGATCTAGCCATATGATATCCTAGACTAATGGTGTAAATCCTAGATTTAGCTTTTAATGATTGCAACACATCCTCTTTAGATTTTACAAACACCTTTATTCTTTACAAACAACTAGAAATAAATCCATGTTGATCTTTAAGGATGGGAAGGTTATCTAATTATTTCCACTTCTAGAAGGAAAGCCTAGTATCATTAAGAGGTTAAAGATAATCCATTGCTTTACTCCCTTAAAGGGTAGTCAAGTAGACCTGGGCCTAATATAAATAAAAATCCTTAACTTGGTACTTGTGTCCATTTCAAGAATCTAACCAAAATTCAACAAGATGATCATTATTCACAATCTTTGAAACATTGTATGTTATTAACTATCAACATTTTAAAAGGAAATTCCAAACATGAGAGCCTTCAGGTGGATTATCAATAGTTTTATATGCTTCAAGGATCCTTTGTTCTTAGGTATTTTGAATAAAGAAGTTTGAACAAAAGAGTATTAGGAGAGACAACCATATTGAAAACCAATTTCATCCCAAGATCTAGAGTACGTAATTTAAGATATTTAACCCATTTCCATCTCATATTTTAATGCTTACACACTCTTTCCCACTTGAGAAGAGGAATCTTCTTTTTCTCACTAGTTCTCTACCAAATAAATTCATTCATAATTCTATTTATATTTTTAACCACATCTCTAGGCAGCTGTAAAACAAACAAATAAATAGTAAGTATGAAGAGCACTAAAAATCATTTTGATTAAGGTAAGGAGACCAAAAAGAGATAACCCCTTCCCTTGCTAAGAGGCCTAATGAGATTTGAAATAAATAATCAAACCATCCCATAGATAAGCCTTCCTTACCCCAACAAAGAGGGGCACCCTATGATATTTGCTAGGAAGTTTACCAATCTTAAAAACCAAAGACAATGAGATCACATTTTATTGATAACCCAAGAAATTAATAAAATAGAGCTCATATTTTATATCAATTACCAATTACCCTGAAGCTTGATCATAACTAAAAATATACATTTTAACTCTAGATATTCTTCAGCCAACACCTGCCTAAAGAGAAAAGTGTCATCTGTAAATTGATGATGATTTAAAATTTCCATATCATTTGCCACCTTAATCTCACTAAGCATCCCTTCCATTTTTACCTACCCCATATATCTACCCAAATCCTCAACCATAAGGATGAAAAGAAAGGGATAGAGTAGATCTCCCTATCTAAGACCCCTGGAGGCTCCAAAAAACTTAGATGGACTATTATTGACAAGAATAGAAAACTTGGCCCCAACAACATAGCTGAACGTCCATTCACACCATTCTTTGTAAAAACCAAATTTATCAAGATATTTTATCAAAAAACACCAATTAACTTGATCATAAGCTTTTCTGATATCAATTTTGGCTACCATACCTTTTTGGTGATTATGTGAGAGAGAGTGGATAATATCATGAGCCATAATAAAACCTTAATGTATATTTCTACCAAGAACAAACCTTGCTTACTAAATAGAAACCAAATTATCCATCAATGTTTTAAGGTGGTCAAATATTATTTTAGAGATAATTTTTTATACCTTATTATAGAGAGAAATATGATGAAAATCATTAAATATGACCTAGGATCCCCTTTTAAAAAGAGAGAAATAAAGTTGACTTTGAGATCCGAAGCTACCTTTTTCCTTTTACGTGACTCTTCCACCATATTAAACACATTTGTGCCAAAAAACTCCCAAAAAGATTTTAAAAACACCACAAATAACCCATCTAGCCCAGGAGATTTATCCTTGGGCATGGAAAACAACACAACCCTCACTTCCTCTAAAGATAAAAGGAACATCAATTTCTCATTTTTATCATAGGACACTAGCTTGAGAATGAAAGTAATATTTTATTTTTGAGCCAAGAGATTGGATGCCTCCTCCCCTAACAAAAAATTATTAATGAGAGCCATAACCTCCTTACGAATATTATATTGAGAATATAAAACCTCCCCAACCTGGGACCAAATGTTATAAATCCAAGAGATACTCTTCTTGGCTCTAATGCTATTATAGAGAAAGGTAGAATTTTTATCCCCATATTTTAGCTAACTTAGTCTTGATTTCTATTTTTAGTGGATCTCTTATCTAAGCAACATGTCCTCATATTCCTTAACCAATATTTTTTATGTATCATAGGCACTAGTTTCCATGCCAACACTCATAAACACGTTATTAAACAATCCCAACTTATCTTCCACATGAGCCTTTTCTTGAAATCTATTTTTTAAATGCTTAAAATTTCACCTTTTGAGACAACACTTGATAAATTGTAACTTCTTGGTTATCCAATACATCAAAGATCTTGGTGGAGTGGGGAAACTAATCTCCCAATTCTTTAATAATTAAAAAAGGGAAGGATCACAAAGCCACATTAATTCATATTTAAAGGGACAATGATCATAAGGATATTAGATATGGTATCATATTCTATTGGAAAGAGATTTGAGCTTGAGATAATCTAGAATAACACTTTCTAGTATCCAATTTTGAGCCAACCACTTCAAGGAGATAAAAAATATGTCCAGTAATTCCATAATGTTACTAAAACTAACTCTTCTATAGGTCTAGGTATAGACATATTTCTTTAAGATAACATCCAAGAGTTCATTAGCTACTACAAACCTACCAAAATATAATTGGGATTGAGATAGATGGGAAACTCCCCCATCTTATTAGGTGGATGCAAAATGTCATTTAAATCACCCATGAGGACCACCTCCTCAGTAAGAAATTGAAACAAAAGTTTAGATAATTCCAACCACAACTAAGACTTGAGCACCAAGGCATTTTAACCATAAATATTTAAAATGAGAAAGTTCACATTCAAATAAAAACTAGAACATTGACATAATTACCAATTTAATTCTAGACCCAACAACTTCACACTAACTAAAAAAGGATACCAAAGCATTACAAAAGCACTAATGTCACCAACAGCTTCAACAAAAAATATTTTCCACTTAGACCAACTCTTTTGTCTAAGATTCAATGCTTCCTCTAAACCTAACTTAGTTTCCTGAATAAAAAGCACATCAGGAACCTCTACCAAGAGAAGATGCTTCACCAATCATATTTTTTTAGGGGTGCAAATACCCCTAGCATTGTAAGAGATAATCTTCATTATGATAGATAGGGCACTTCTACCCTCCAATTTATATATTTAACAAAACCTTATAGTGTGTCTTGTTTCCTTTCTAGGACTTCTCTTGTTGCTTTATCCTTTATTGATCTTTGACCCCTCCTCTAAGGAGGTGCCCAATTTGGATGAGAAAAGGAATACTATGTTTGGGAAATGGAAAACACGTCTCTATAGTTAAGTTATTCATATAAGTCACCTTCCTCCACTTTTGAAGGACACTCAACATCCTTAGGACCTATAACATCCTCATGATTCACTTTCTCAAAAATTCTATCCAACCCCTTTCCTTTAACACCATCACCAAATTCAAGAAGTTGTTCCTCATTATACAAACTTGAGCTCAAAATAATTTGAGAATTTTTTAGGATATATTTGATACTTTTCCTCATTATTCAACCTTGAGCTCAAAATAATTTGGGATTTTTTAGGATGGATTTGATAGACTAAGTTTCTTGTGTAATGAGCTCACAACCTTTCAACATAGTAGTAGGAGACATCATTTCCCCTTTATCCAATTTTTATAGAAGATCTTTCATTTTATCTATGTTGAGAACTTGGGTGGGTAGCCCTAGAACCTTTAAATTATCTAAAGAGTGGGACCCTTTATCAGAGCACCCAGAATCATACTTAAATGGACTTGATTTCACTTTCTAAACTAGCTTAACAAAAACTCAATTCTTTGAAGGGCCTAGAGGATTAAACTTACATTTTTTTAATATACCTTGGATGATGACATCTAAAACACCTGAAGGGAATTTTTTCAATGTCAAAGGATTGATTTTATTATCTACCAATGGATTTTGTGATAATACATTCCATAATTTAATTATCAAGGTCCATAGATAATCTATTATATGCATAATAGGCCAACACCCCTTATTTAAAGATAAAATCAATCTTGATGAAATACCCTAATATATTAGCTAGATCTCAAAGATAATCATTGCCCCAATATTCCATTTAGAGATCATAAAAGTGAATGCAAACTTTAAACATACCATTCTGAGTAGAGAGAATCAAAGTTAGGGATCTAGTGTTGAAGCTAAAGATAAAATCCTCCCAACAACCATAATAGATATTTAAGAATATTTTATATGGCTACTAAATTCAAATAAGTAGAAATAAAAAATCCTATAGGTATAAAACTTACCTTTTTTCTTCCCCCAGTGTTTTTTAACCCAAGCTTCTACCTCACCAATAACTAGCCATTTACCAACACACTTGCCAATTAGGGATATTTCTTCAAGCACCTAAAGGTTATGTGAAAATAACTCTAAATCCAAAACTAATTCTTTGGGGTTCCTAATCAACAGACCTTCTTGAAAATAAACCTACACCTAACCATCCATATTCTGACTTGACCACCCTTGCCTATGTACTCTCAACTTCTAACCATCACCAAGAGGGATCTAATTTACTCATGTATCCATCTTATCCACTAACACTAATGTTTGAGCTAATATGTCATATTTCAAATCCTATCAAGACCTAATTGAATTTATGACACCTGATCCACTAGATCCTAAGCCAAATTCAAACCCAAACAAATATTTAACCTCTATGGTCTCCTACTCAATATTTTAGTAATGATCTTTGGACGTGTGGCACCCTAACTCTAGTGCGAATGATTTCACCTCCTTCTTGTTAGAAATCTAATCACTGAGAAAGGGTTAATCAGTGTCTTAAAAAATTTATTTCAATTCCTCCTTATGATACATGAACCATCACATAAACATATATATCAAGCAATGCATAAGATATCAACTATACAATCATGAAACAAGATTACATTAGACAACACATCTTATATGTGGGAAAAACTCAATGGGAATAAAACCCACTAATCCATGAAAATGGATTATAGTTATATAATTCAAAATATTAAAATTTAGTGAATCACCAAATCCATATGGAGCAACAACCCCAACTAGCTAAGCACCAACCCAACTAGGCTTTAGAAAGCACCAACTTGCAAGGAGGCACCAACCCCCTAGATGTCTCAAAACCAATTCAAACACTTGATTTATTTGATAACATTTATAACACTATGTTTTTCACACAAAATATGATGATCACCTTCTTTATCTCTTCTCTCTCTTCTCCCCCTCTCAAACTGTATTCTAGGCTTCTTCACTTAACTAGGCCACTTCTTAACTTGATTAGGTCATATGACCTTGATTTTCATATAGAAAACCTCTAAAAAATATTCACCATAGTTTCTATAAACTCTCAATATGGTCTAAAATACCTCATTATACTTATCAATGTGCTATTTCATTTTCTTGCACTCACACCATCATTAACCTTCCTATTAGGCCTATTAAGCCTTATTCTAATACAATCCTCTAGCCCACACAACTTTTGGACAACCATACACACTTGAAAACTTGTATTACCCTTAAAATATGTCTCATAACATGTTTAATACATTAATAAATCATTACAATAGGTTATCCTCAATGTAAAAGACCAAAACCTATTTTAGGCCATAAGGAGATCTAATTTAATTAGGCCTTCATTAGTACATGTTACCATTTTATCTCCTTGGAACACACTCAAAATTCACACATGGTAGGAAAAATTAATATGATACTCAAATAGACCCATAATAATATCATATCATGTCCATGACACTTTTAATCTCTAACCACCACTTGAAGCACACCATTAGTATTGTTTGCATTAGGCCTTTACACACACAAAAAGGTCTGTCTTGAAAAACTGAAGATAACGCAATATTTAGACACAAAAACATGGTAATAAATAATATATACAAAACATCAAAGACCTAAAAAAATTAATCAAGTGTATTAGACTTCATCACATAGGGCATAGATCTTAAAAAACACATCTATAACTTACTCGTAATTGCCAGTTTTCCTCAAAGACCAGTCATGGTGACTTAGACTACCAACACCTATATAGAAATATTAAATGAATTATAATTCATGAATATGATCTTATGATATCATTATATAATTATCAGATAGAAATATATTATAGTTAAATGGAAAATATTAATCTTGTAGACTAATCTTATGACCTTATATCTTATTGTCTCACCTGAACTAGATAAGTCAACTTGTGAGCAACTTTTTTACAATTTTCACTAACTTCCATACTTATACAAAACATGAAAAAGTATTAAAAGTATTGAAAAACATATATATGTACTTGGTTTCATCATTTTGTCATGAAAACACATTCATAATCATCTTCTCCCTACTACCTGGGTTTTTCATTATTTACACCATTAGGCTTGTTAGCGACTAGCTAACATGGATGATCAATTTAGCACACTTGAGGACTAGAATATATATATATATAAACCTTCATGTAAATGAAACATGAGTCTCAATATTCATCCTCCATCCTTTATCATACTTTGACTTAGTCAACTCTGACTACTACAACAAATCTCTGAGAAATTAGCATTTTCTTATAGGGTCTACTCACACACTTGATAACTCAATCAAACTTGTAGGTGACAGAGATTTGAATACAACCTAAAATATTTTACCTAATTATACCAATCCATTCTAATCACTTTTTATCATCTTCAACATTGGGTCCTTATTAGGATTCTAAGAGGGTTTAAACCTATTTCCATTCTTAACAATCATTCATAAAGCATACACCCTCAATCCAAAAAAATTGCCTATAATTTTTATCTATAAACCTTCCCCATATACCATTAATATATTAGGTTTCCATTAAAAGGTTTGATGATATAATGAGCACAAGAAAATCCTTCTCAGGTTGAGAACCCTTCATTCTATGCACTCAAGAGACCTTAGAACACATTTTCATGCCTTATTCTTTAAAATTTGACCTCAAACTACATGAATAAATATAAAAACTTGAATCAATTTTTTCAATGTTCACCTACTCACACTTTCCTTGGAAACTGATCCTGATACCCCATTAGACTTACACACTCTCTCTCTCTCTCTCTTTGCTTACTTAGACCTTGACCTACAAACCACATTAGGCCTTAAAACTAACCTTCATGCCTCTTTTCATGTACTCTCCACCACTCTCACATACTCAATAAACCTCATAAATACTTAAACACTATCATACATCCTTCATATGCCTTGATAATAGATCATGATACTTTATTAGGCTAGGTAGGGTCTAAAAGTAGTCTAGGTGCAGACTAGGTTTGAAGGTCCTACCCCTATAGGCTCACCTTGATAATATCATGAGTGATAAAATTCCTCACATTATTATTAAATTAACCTCATAAAAACTCTCATGCTTCCATGCATCCATATTACCAAGTCACCATACTCATACCTTCTCACAAGGACTATACATGCCATGACTAGTGTCATGTCTAGGCTTCTTAAGCACTTGAAACTTGAAAATTGACCTTGAATCACTTATAAAATTATCCATAATTTAATTACATGATAAAATAATTAAAAAAAACCTCTCAAAATATTACTTCACCAAAATTCACTATGCACACATTCTCACGAAGTCTAGACTAGGCTTTTCAAGACACATTGTACTTAAGAACTAGGACTCAAACATGCTTACCTTAATGATATAAAACAAGAAAACTATTAAAAAACTATGTCACATCATTAAAATAATATATTTAGGAGAAAAATTCACTCTTGTCCTTAAGCAGACCTAGATCCGCATAACCATGTTTCAAGTCTCAGTTGAGCATCATACCTCTTTGTGATAACACTGACAAATTTAAGTTGACATGAGCCTTAACATCAAAAAACATAAGAGACATTAGGTTTATTTCAAATTATCATTAAGTTTCCTTCAAATTCTCTCTTATCATGTGGTTTCCTTATCACATCAAGCACATAAGTTTATACCTCAAAGACCACTCACCATTCATCTTCGCTAGATGTACCTTGACATTAATGACATCAACCTTGACATCAATGACAACACTTGTCAAAAAACTCCCCTTTAGACATTGATGGAAAAACATTATTTAATATGATCAATCTCCCTTCTTTAACTTTCTCCCCCTTTGACATCAATGACAAAGGGTCATACATACTACAACTTATGGAACCACTCATTCTCCTTCTTTGGCAACTATTCTCAAAAACTCTTCTATTATTGTCAACAACCACACTTGGAGTGTATGAAAAACTTTAATAGATCCACCTCAAACCAAGTATCCACCATGATTCTTCTAACTAAAGAGAGTCTTCCTGAAGCCTAATGGAGTTACCCATTTCATAAGGCATTAAAAAAACACAAACTCTAGAGATTCCCAAATCTCTATGCTTTCATAAGACTAAATATATTTTAAGATCTTGTTAGGCTTGATTGACACCTTAGGCTTGACCTCTTCATTAACTATTTGATCAAAAATATGAATTAATATCAAACATTCTTGACTTTATTTCACATTTCAAATGTAATCTACCATAAAAAATATTCCACTTGGGCTTGTAGACTGATCATGACTCACCTTTACCATCTTTGGTTTCAACACAATCATTTTCCTTCTCTCTTGCACTCTACGAGATTCAAACCTCTTGTTTTGACTTTATGGCCTTATAACTTTATTAAGATATAATATTGCAATGTGTCCCACATAATGACAACTATATCAAACAAACTCATTCATATCTCTTGACTGATGATTCCTTTTATAATCCCATGCATATTCATTTTTAGAGGGTCTTCTATACTCTCTTTCTCTACAACCAAATTGATTACATGCAAAATAGTAACCATTGAATGAATTTGCATGCCTCATAGCATTAGACTATTTGATTGGTCTTTTCATGTTGACCTTCTTGTCTCTATTAACCTTCTTCTTGACTTGAGATGCCTTATTTTTGTCTTCTTTGAAACCAAGACCTATCTTATCACTTTTAGACTTTTGACTACTCAAGATGTTATCTAGATCATCAGTACTCTTATAAAAAATTTCAAAGGTCTTCAATTTGATAGGTTCTTGATCTAACTCAGATTTTAAGGATTCCATTTTAGTTTCATACCTGGTGAATTTTTCTTCTTTATATTTTAAGCTAGTAGTGACTATCTCCATCTATGCTTCAATCTGATTGATGATCTCATCATACTCCTTAGATGTGTTACTTAGTCTCTCTTCAAAAAAAATAATCCATTCTTCATAGTCCTTAACTAATGACTTAATTTATGATTCTTCCTTCTTTGTAACTTCAAATCCTCTAGAGAACTCACCAATTCTACCTCAAGGTTCACTTTAGCCTCTTCTTCATCTGATTCTTCATCATCCATAAGAATTTTCCATTTTGAGAAACCTTCATTGTCTATTTCTATATCCATGAATAAGTTTTCATTATTTTCATGTTTATGTTCATTACTATCATCATCACTATTATATGTGTTTGTGTCGCATCAAATTAGTTATTATCTTCTTTGGTATAGAAAAATCTCTGGTTATGAATTACCCTTTCCTACCTTTATACTTTCTAAAATCTTTCTTATTTTTGTTAGGCTTATAGACCTTCTTATCACCTCCATGATGTTCATCATGTTATTCATCATGCTCAGTATTATTTTTGTTAGGAAACTTAGATGCAAAGTGACCAATCTTACCAAAATTAAAACATTTTCAAGGAAATTTACCCTTGTACTTACTAGATCCAAACCTTAATTTCCTAGCAAACATGGCTATTAGTTCATCATCATCAACATCTAAAAATACCTCATCCTTGAACCTCTTATATTTTGACTTCTTCTCAACTTTTAATGTTGCTTCCTTCTTGGGAGGTATTTCTTAATTTTTTCTCATCTCATAGGTAGTCAAGATACCATGAATCCCATCCATCTCCAACTTATACAAATCTTTTATCTCTTCTTCTATAGACACCTTAGAATCAAACTTAGGAGTTAGTTTTCTTAACACATTTTGAAAAACTATAGACTCTTTCACTTCTTATCCTAATCATATAATTACATTGACCACTTCGTTAACCCTTAACATGTAGGATGTAATCCTCTCATCTTCCTTCATACTCAGACTTTAAAACTACCTTCTATGTGTTTATAATTTAATCACCTTCACCTTGGTGTCTCCTTTATATATTGTATTCAACTTGTCCCATATTACCTTGGATAAATCATAGTGCATAACCTTCATAAACTATATATATGATAGGCCACATAAAATGGCATTCATTGCCTTGGAATTGCTCTCACTTTCCTTCTTGCTTGTTGAATTAATTGGTGGTATAGGAGGTGGAGTGTATCCATCCATAACTAAATGCCATATGTCATGGCCCATTGAAATTATATATTTACTCATTATGATGCTCCAAAATTCATAATTTGTCCCATTTAATAATGAAGCCTTACTGATATAGAAACCACCTTGATCTTGTTGACTAGCCATACTTGCTTCTAGGATCTCTTTTAGGCTATTAGGCCTACTTCAAAGGATCTACTCTAATACAATTTTTTGAAGTATAATAACTGAGAGGGTGTGTGAATAATTTTATTAAAAACTTTCTTTTAATTCTTCATTAGCATACATGAACCATCACATCAACATAGAGATCAAGTAATGCATAAGCAATCAACCATACAAGCATATAAAATAAGATTACACAAGACAAAACTTTATATATGTGGGAAACCTTAAAAAGGAATAAAACCCACTGATATTTTAAAATTTAATATAGTATTACAATTCAAAATATTGTAATTTAGTGAAACACCAACTCCACATGGGGCACCAACCCCAACTAGCTAAGCACCAACCTAGTTAGGGTTTAGCAAGAACCAAGTTGTAAGGAGGAACCAACCCCCTAGATGACTCAACACCAAGTCAACCACCTAATTTATTTTATCACCTTAAAAATAATATGTTTCTCATACAATATATGATGATCACCTTCTTTATCTCTTCTCTCTCTTCTCCCCCTCTCAAACAGTCTTTTAGGTTTCTTTGCTTAACTAGCCCTCTTCTTGACTTGATTACCTCATGTGACCTTGATTTTAATACACAAAAATATATAAAATATTCATCACATTTTATATACATTATTCATATGGTATACAAGACCTCTTTCTTCTTACCAATGTGTTATTTCATTTTCTTGCACTCACACCTTCACTAGCCTTCTTATTAGGCATTGTTCTTATATAATCCTCTATCCCACACACCTAGTAGTTTTCCATACACATTTTAAAACTTTTATTAACCTTATAATATGTCTCATAACATATTTCACATATAAATCAATCATTACAATAGGTCATCTTGAACTTAAAAGACCAAAACCTCTTTTAGGCCTTAAGGAGATCTAATTCAATTAGACCTTCATTAGTACACATTACCCTTTAATATCTTTGGAACACTTTAAAAATTCAAAAATAGAATTAAATTTTTTTATTACACTCAAATATACCCATAATAATCTCATCTTAGGTCCATGACACTTTTTATCTCCAACCACCACTTGAAGCACACCATTAGTATTATTTACATTAGGCCTTTACACACACAAAAAGGTCTATATTAAACAACTAAAGATAAAATAATATTTAGACACACAACCATGATAATAATTAATATGTAAATAACCTCAAATACCTCAAAAAAATTTATAAAGTGAATTATAATTCATCACATATGGCATAAATCCTCAAAAACACCTTTGTAACAAACCCACTCAGAACTGCCAATTTTCCTCAAAGACTAGTCATGGTGACTCAAACCTCAACACTTTTATAGACATATTCAATGAATTATGATTCATGGAAATGATATTATGATATAATTATATCATTCTCAAATATAAATATATTATATTTAAATTTAAAATATTGGTCTTGCAGGCCAATCTCATGACCTTATATCTTATTGTCTCATCTTAACCAGACAAGTCAACTTGTGAGTAACTTTTTCACTATAGTATTTGAACTTAAAAAAATATACCAAACATGAAAAATTATTACAAATCCTGAAAACACATTCCTAATTATCATGAACATGTACTTGGTTTCATCATTTTATCATGAAAACATATTCCTAATTGTTTTCTCATTGTTGCCTGGGTTTTTCACTGTTTCCACCATTAGGCTTGTTAGCAACTGGATAACTTGTATGACTAATTTATCACACTTGAGGACTATAATATGTCTAAAAACCTTAATTGACATGAAAAATTAGTCTCAATATTCATCTTTTATCCATTTGTATACTTTGACTTGGTCAACTTTGACTGCTACAATAAATCTATAAGAAATTAGCACTTTTTTGTAAGGTCTACTCACACACTTGAAAAATAAATCACACTTTTAGGTATATGGGATAGTTTAATACAACCTAAAATAGCTTACATAATAATAAAATTACATTTTTGTCCCTTTTTATCAACATATTCAACATTGGGTCCTTATTAGGATTCTAAGAGGGTTTAAGTTTGTTTCCATTCTTAACAATCATCCATAAAGCATAGAACCTCAATCCAAAAACAAATAAATATAATTTTTATCTAGGAACCTTCCCAATCTACCATGAATATATTAGGTTCCCATGTAAATTTTTTATGAACTAATGAGTACAAGAAAATACTTCTCAGGTTGAGAACTCTTCATTTTGTGCACTCGAGAGACCTTTGAACACATTTTCATACCTCATCATTAAAAATTTGACCTAAAATTTATGAATAATTTATAAAAAACTTTAATCACATTTTTAAATTCTCACCTAATCACACTTTATTTGGAAATTGATCCTAATACCCCATTAAGTGCTCTCTCTCTCTCTCTCTCTCTCTCTCTCTCTCTCTCTCTCTCTCTCTCTCTCTCTCTCTCTCTCTCTCTCTCTCTCTCTCTCTCTCTCTCTCTCTCTCTCTCTCTCTCTCTCTCTCTCTCTTTTCTTGTTTAGACCTTGACCTGCAAACCATATTAGGCCTTAAAAATAACCTTCATTCCTCTTTACATGCACTCTCCACCACTCTCAAATAATTAAAAAAATCACACATTATTAAACACTATCATACATCCTTCATATGCCTTGAAAATAGATCATGATACTTCATTAGGCCAAGTAGGGTCTAGAAGTAGTCTAAATGCAGACTAGGTCTGAAGGTCCTACCCCTGTAGGCTCACTTTGAGACTCTCATGAGTTATCTAATTCATCACATATATGCTCAATAAACCTCATAATACCTCTCATTCCTCTGTGCATCCATCTTACCAAGTCACCTTACTCATACCTTCTCACAAGGACTGTACATGCCATGACTAGTACCATGTCTAGGCTTCTTAAGCACTTAATACTTGGAAATTGACCTTGAATCACTCATAAAAGTATCTATACTTTACTTACATGATCAAACAATGCTAAAAACTTCTCACAAGCTTATTTACTTCACCAAACTTCACTATGCACACCTTCTCATAGAGTCTACACTAGGCTTGTCAAGACACCTTGTACTTAAGAACTAGTACTCAAACATGCTTACCTTAATGATATAAAAAGGGCACTCTTTATAAACCACTCTCACAACACTATAATAATATGTTTTTGATCAACATTATCTCATTTCCTCAAGCAGACATAAAGCCTCATAACCATTCTTCAATGCTCACTTGAGCATCATACCTCTTTGTAAAAACACTAACAACTTCAAGATGACTTGAACCTTGACATCAAAAAACAAAAGAGACATTATTTTACCCTCAAATTATCATTAGGTTGCCTTCAAATTCTCTCTTATCACATGGATTCATTTTCACATCAATCACCCAAGATTATACCTCAAATACCACTCACCATGCATGTTCACTAGATGCACCTTGACATTAATAACATCAATGACAACACTTCTCAACACTTATGCTTATTCACATGTGTGCTCACCATTCATTCTCTTTACTTAATTGTATGTCACTTACTCATTTTTAGATATTAATTCTTTATCATTTGAAGGATTAATGGAAATACTATTACATTTATATTATATTATATATATATATATATATATATATATATATATATATATATATATATATATATATATGTATATGTATATATAATGTACATGGTATAATGGATTATACTATACTATAATATATACATTATATTATTATATATTAATATAATATCTAATATATATAAGTATTAATAGATTATATTTATTATAAAAATATATTTATATATGTATTTATGTGTGCATGTGTAATTAATATATTAATTATATATTAAAATATTAATATATTATAATAATAAACTAACATAGCCAATCATGTTTAATCTTTAATTATAAAAAACATATGACTCCATGATAATTGTTCAGACATATGGCATTGCTACTTAACAGGTCATTCATGAAAGTTTGGTTTGAAAATTTACATATTATGCATTCAAGTTTTTATTTCTCCCTATTTGGATTTGTCAACATCATATGTATAAACATCCTATGAAGACAATGATTTATCCATAATCTTGTTTTGAGTGGGAACATAGGCAAGGTGACACAGAATGAAAAGACATACACATCTCTAGAAACTTTGATAAGGGAGAAATATTGATGAATGGGTTCAAGATGAAAAGAAAATTCAATATGAGAATGGATATGTTGAATTGGATCAGCTTGTGGAGTAAGAGCAAGAGTTATGATTCCTAAAGGGATTATAATTTTGACATGGTTTTTAGATTTCAATTCCTTTTACTACAAACTTTTATTTTTTGTGTGTTTAAAAAGATTTGGTAATTGATGGTTTCATTCGCTATAGAATTTACAAATTTTAATCATTTTTGGGGCTTCTCCCAAACTTATTTCATAGTACATGTGGGCAATTTAGTCCCTATGATAGTCTTTGAATCTAATATGGGCCATAAATCCATTATATAGAAAGTATATTTATAGAATCTTTAATTATTATTTATATTTTTTTATCAATCTTCCACATGTCACAAGTTTAAATTTTTATAAAGGAGTTAAACACATTGTTTCGATTTATGTAAATCTTCTATGTGCACAATGATCACCAAGTTTCATTTTTTTTGTCATTGAACTAAATTTTCTCTACAATAAAGATTTAAAATCTTGAGATTTATGGCTTTCATAATCCACAATTATTTATTAGAAGATATGTCTAGATAAAGTGATAAATATTTAATTTTATAGGTTTTTAGAACACACTATGATTTGGTATCAAACGTATGTAAATAAATATTACTCATAGTGTTTTCAAGAAATGTATTTTTTGAAGAATTGTAAATTTTTCATTTATTTGTGTTTATAAATTTCTTCTAGTTAATTCTTAAGTAAATTGATATTTTAGTCGGCAATGCATTTCTATTTTAGTATTGGCAAGTTTTGATGTTTGTGGATGTGTTAATGTGTGCATGCATTTCTAGCTATATGCATGAAATTTATTTTCTTCATCTCATCTCTTTAGTTTGATTGATGTCTTTAAATACTAAAATTGTGCACTAATCAACACTTTTAGTAGACAAATTAGACTAATGACATTGTTAAATGAAAATATGGATGTAGCTTATCCATGAAAATGCCTTTGGCATAAAAATAGTTGTTTTAGACTATATATTTTAGTTTATTAACTTTATAATGTTTATAAATTTAGTAAATATATGGTGTCTAATTAATTTTTAAAATTTAATGGTTGTTTATTTCTATTATATAGTTTGTTTAAACTTTTTGTATAGTCTATAGTTGTTTTTCAATGAGGGGTCAAAACTATTATTTTTTGTATCTTTGGTTAGAGTCATTCTAAATTATGTTTGACGAGTCTATAGTTGAAGTGGTTAAATTACATATTATATTTATATTTATTTATACTAGTGTCATTTTAGTTCTAGGTATGAATCAATCATCTATGTGTCATTATTATCAAAGTCAAATATCTCTCTATAAAAACATAATTTCAAAGGAACCCCATGTCCAACTTGGTGTGTATGTATATTCTTAGTTTTTTTTATACATGTATTTGTATAAACACAATTATTTAAGCTAAGTCACATAAGAGGTTGTAGGAAATAAAGGAAGAAGGTCCATTCCAATCTCGAGTTCACTGCTAACTTAGAGGCTGTAGATTATTTTAGTGAGAACACCTAATGCAGCCAAAATAAAATATAACTAAAAGTTGTTAGATATCAATAATAGTGATGTGTAAATCAACTATAAATAATTGAAAAACTATGTGAAAAATATTAAATCCAAGAATGGTGTCCAATGGCAATGGCAATTATTTATGTTTCTTGTGATCAGGTGGCAATGATCAAGTACGCTGGCTACAATCGTGAGTTTAATTATGATGGAAAATGCATACTAAATACATAGTGAGGACCCTTCCAACTATATTTATGTTTATTAATGTGTTAGTAATTTTTTAGTGATGATATTTTCTTATTTAAAATAAATTTGTATACTATAGAGTATGTCCTTATTTGCATGTGTTATGTATCAATGATGATGTGATCTCATTGAAAATAAAAATGTAAATATCAAAGTGCATCAATGTTGTTTAACCCTAAATTAATATGGGTCAATATATTGTAGGTTTAATAATATATAAATAAATAAACACAAGGGTGATAAATAGATCTATAGTAGGCTAATTAATTTGCAAACTTAGATAAACAATGTTCTAAATTTATAATACTAAGATATACTAAAAATAGAAAGTAAAACTATTGATTGATATTACAATGAATTGAAAACAAGAGTAATTATCTAGTTTACTATGTGCATGTATATCTTGGCTGAAATAGGTTATAAGTGGATTGGATATGGATTCTGTAATAGTCATCAAATTCTATAATTTTGCATTATGTTTTCTTAGATCCTTATGTTGGATCTGGGTGGTAGCATCGATGCTACTATCTAACTTAGATGCACTTGTCTAGTACAAAATATTGACTGGATATAAGTGTGACCACCTAGAATCTTCTATTTTTATGTCACTTTTGTTTTGGTGTGTTAAAATCTTACACACAAGTTGTCATTCTTTTTCAAATGATCAAATCCTATCTCTTCACCCTTGGAGTGATAGTGGGAAAAATGGGTTAGTAGACACAAGGTGTCAATTTGCCCCAAGGGCCTATATGTCAATGGGCACTGCCTATATATTCAATACTCTAAAGAGTAACTCAGACATATGTAGTTATCCCCTACATGTTGGCTTGCATGTTTATTAATATGTAACTTGTGATAAGTAAGTATATAGAGTGACCTAGATTATATCTTGGTAAGTATATCTCATGGAGTGATCCTTCATTACTTCAAACCTATAAATGGGTTATCCCTATGATTGATATTTAAATATGATATAATAGGGAATATTTGTTCACTTGAATGTTTTATTGAGTTCCTTTGGTAAGTTACCTTGTGAGTTATTAGGTCTATACTAGGTGAGAAATGGATGAGGGTTGATATTGTATATATAAATCCCTCTTGGAATATCTCTCATAAAATTACTTAGGCTAACCATAGGGATACATTTCATTTGAAAATATGATGACTTTAGGGCACTAGACTCTTAGTTTAGCACGTGACACTAGCATCTAGGAAGGCATCTAGCTGGGACACAAGTTTCAAAGAAGTGATAAAATACATATATGTCTAAAAATTGTATAAGATGATAATAAGTAGGTTAATAGAATTGTGAATATTAAAAAATGCCTAGTCATCAGAATAACATATTATTAGACTAAGAGATAATCAATAGGCACAAGAGATAGTAGATGCAAGCCTTTTGGTAGTAGGAAGGTCATAGAGCTAAATGGTATAACCATGAGAAGTACTTGCAAAGTATAAAAGACTAAGGTGATATAAATTCAAATTTAGTGTCTACATTTGCCTCCCTTTAATTTAATAATGAAATTGTTAGTTAAAAAGAAAAGGAATGTATACTTAGGTGTGTATAACACACCTTGTATTTGTGTGAGTCCAACTTGAGTACTTTGATGGTGATTGACATGAAACCAATAAAATATTATAGTATATAATCTAAAATTTAGATAATTTAAAGTGATCAAAAGTAAAGAGAGTAAGTTTAGGAGTACACCTGCATATCAATGCACCATCTTGCCTTTTGGCAATTTGATTTGAAGAGATGATTTATTGATAATTTTTGGAGCTAAGATTCAGACAATGTTAAAACCTTCAAGTGATAATATACATAAATATTAGAGGGAAACTTGCCCCCAACCTTAGAAAAAAGGTGATTTGTCACCTAGAAATTGAGATTAACTCAATTATGTAACCCAATCATACTTATAACTTGGTGAGCATGAGTGATCCATGTCAACTCACACTATGAATATTGTGTAGGTGGATGATTTGATCACTCCATCTTATAAAATTGGTAATATTGAGTGATGTAATCACCTAAACCTTGACAAATTTTAAACAACTACTATAGTAGATTAGCTCAATAACAACCCATAAAAGTCCCTCCTAGTGTAGGCTAAAGTCTAAAAAATTATTTAAAATCTAAAATATGATTTTATTTTGTAGTTTTAGGTGCTCTTTTTCATGGCATATTCACCTCATATATGTCTCAAGCTGAAACCTAGGTGCAACTAGGGTACCAATGTATAGAATGTTACCATAATTGTGTATCTGAATCATATAACTATGCAATTTGGCCAATTTTTTATTTTTACAAGTGTGAAAGATATTTTCCCATGACATTCCACCACTTTAATCTAAAATTTAACTAGTATAGGTGTGGAGAACATATTTTCATAACATGCCCCACTTATAATCTAAAAATACTAAGTACTGAATAATTGTGGAAACCATGCCTGTTTGGCATGCCCCCACTAAAATATGAAATTATGAGGGAGTGAAATCCATGCCTCTATGACATGTCCCCACTAATATTTCCTCCATTTTGAGGTGAGGGGAATTAGAAACTATTAGTCACCTTACCTCAAAAGGATAAGATAACTCTATAATATGTGAATGTATCATGTAACATATAGGGGTAACATGTTTAGGTAGTTATAAAAATGAGGTACACAGTATGTGATCACATCAAATCCTAAGATACAGGATGTGAATCATGGAAATGTATAGATAGTAATAATGTAGTCTCAACAAGAAATCAAACACACACACAAGAGCACTAAAAGACAAATCAAAAGATAATGGTCTAAAGAGACCTCAAACCAAAGGCATGTTCAAATGTCATACAATTGAAGGGGCATGACATAGTCAAATGTTCATAAAGTAAGAAATGGCATATTTAAAATTCAACATACAACAAACTATGACATATGAAAATGTCACAATAGGCAAACATAGGCACGGGGGCCACAACTAATGGAACATATGAAAATTTTCAAACAAGTAATACAATACAAGATGTGACACTCAAGGAAGTGCATAAATGGAAATCATGGAATAAGAAAAACCAACATAAACATGTCATACAAGTCTTAGATATATGTGTTAGTAAAAAACATTAAATGCATATCATCTCAAGTACATTATGAGAGATATAAACATGGATAAAGGCATGTGTAAGTATATAATCTCAAAACATCATAATGTAAAATGATCATAAAATGATATAACGTGTGTGTAATTTGATCAAATAAGTGTATGCCCTTAATGTCCAAATGACATGAGTAGAGTAAAGGCCCAACATATGAAAGTTTATATATCATGTTCTTGGGTATACTTGTATCTCATTCAAAAGATGCTAAAAATACATGTATGTAGCAATAGATGATATGTTATGTAACAACATGGAACACACAACATATATTCCAATGAACTACTAGAAAATGTAAAAGATGAAAATATTTTTGGATTTTTTTTTCTTATTTTCATAATATTATCTATGTTTAACCTTAAGTTGTATCATTTGCATTATTTGGATCATGTTTGGAGAGCTAAAAATGGTAGATGCCATATTCTTTCTCATGATTTAGTTGTGAAGGATAAGGGTGATTTCCATCATGTGGAATATGTATCAATTTTTCCTCATGAGAAAAAGAGATACCTTATTGATTTTGGTTAATTTTTGCCTCCATTTGGTATAACCAAAGGGCTCCTACTGTGAATGCATATTGATATTTTTGTTTCATAACCAAAAACCTTATTTGAATCACTTTAGAACCATAAGAAATTGGTATTATTATTTTTCCAAAGGAGTATTTCAATATTTCTTTATGTTGTAAGTCTTTTAGATCAAATCCAAGCTATTACAACCATCTTTCAAAGTGGTTTTTATTTATGTAGGATCAACATGATTATGCCAAAAGTAATCACCATCCATGAATAATGTGATCATTAGATTTTTTGGCATGGATGCATTTTATTTGTTTAATTTTAGGTATTTGTTGTGGATGTACATTATATTACATTTTCACTTTTGGTTCCTTATTAGAATGGTTTTGTAAAGGATTGTTAAATATCTATTAATTTATGTGATCACCAAGTTGTGAACTTGACTCCCTTAGAATATCTCCAAATTTAATCTATTAGTCGTCAATAAGGTATTTAATATTATGCCTTAATGTAAAACATTTGTTAGTAGAACTCCCTGTGTCTTGATGATAGTCACAATAAGCATTCACATAATATCATTTATGAAGAGGCCAACTCATAGCGACCTCTATAGGATGAGGGAGAGATATAAGGTGACACTTGATGCAGGGGCATATTAGGAATGCCCAAGAGTTAGTCTAGGATGTGTCTGAGAGTCCTAGGAAATATGTGAATTAGATGAGAAGTCATGAATATGAGAGAAATTTGAATTTGAGGTTTTCTTGCCTTTTCTTAATTTGAATTTCTAAGAATGTAATGAGGGAATGAGACTATGTATAAATGGTCAAAGTGGATTCTAATGTTATTTCATGTTGAATAAATTTTTAATAGAACTTAAAGGTCTCTTGAAAGGTCTTATAAGATGTTTTTGAATCTTATGTCATGTTAATAGTATGAGGTGGCAGTTATATGTCTTGAGGAGGGTATATAGTTTCTTGATCAAGAAATGGTTATGATCTTGTTTTAGAGTCTTTTACATAGTATAAAGGTTAAAAAAATAGTGTAGAGAGGTCCGTAGAAATGACATTATGTGAAGAAACAGGCCAGACATAATGGTGAATGAAAGAAGGTCTAACAAAACATATGTATGAATGTGAGTCATTTTGGTAATGAACTAAAAATTAATTTTAATTAAATAGTGATGGAATTGTTGAGTCCTATGTGTATTTTATAATCTTTACATGATAAGAGTTTGATTTCAAACCTGAGTATAAGAGAATTCATGCTTACTATATATATTGTGTACTACTTAACTCTATGTCAAGGTGAGAATAGAACCCTATGTTTTATGTTATATATATGCATAAAGGAATGGATGATAAAATTTACATGATAATTTTTTAATCATTAATAACATGATAGACAAGTTTATTGAAGTCTTTTTTGAGAATTTTAAGTTGATTGGAACATGCAATCCATAGAAAGATTATTGCAGACTTAATACCCTGTCTTGAAATAATTACTTTGATGTTGAATATGTATGCTTTGATGTTAAAGAATGAGATTTATAATGGTTTCATAATGTGGTGGAAGAGTTAACACATGCAGTGATAATCAATATTTGAAGGAATAGTAGCCATAGTACTTGGTATTTAGACATTTTCTTGAATAGAACATGTTTAGAAGTTATTATGTGTAAGTGTAGACTATGTTGCATTGTCAAGAGGACAAAGATATTGAATTTGTGATACCAAATGTGTTGAATATTAAGATAATTTTATATTGTATGAATGAGGTAACTCCAAGAAATTTATAGGACTGATAAATAATCTTTATAGTTTCCTAAACCCTGTGTTGTTTGGTAAAGACTGTGTGTTCCATTATAACACAAGGAGTGTATATGTTTTTAAAGAGATTTACTATGAGTATTGTTTGAAAAGTGAATTTATACCCTATGGGGGTGTAATGTAATTTTAAAATAACTTGTGGAGTGTCCCAAAACAATAATAAGGTCAATATATGTTGTATAACCTTGTTTTAGTATCATACAGGCAGACTGTATTATGAAGGTACTATGAAAATGATGTCTTGAGTCTAAAAGAGGATTAGATATGAATTTATAGTGTTCTAGGAAGGTGGATAATGTTTATACAAACCCTAATCCATTATTTTAAAGCCTTGAGAATAACCAATATTCAAATAAACCTAAATAATTACCTCTTGATTGAGACAACAACAAACAAACCCTAAACTAGGGTTTAGAAGTTATAGGAAATTACAACCATAAAAAAATAGTGAAACTTAGTATGAGTATAGGCCATGATCTTTGTTAAGATATTTGATTATTTTCAAGACATGTTGGGAGGTGTTATAGTGGAATAGACCTAATGACCTAAATAGTGACATAAAAGAGAATGGAAAGGTGGATTAAAATCAGTATTGTAGCTTGAAACTTTGTAATTTGATATAAAATGATATAAGGTATCCAAATTTGTGAGTGAGTTTCCCTAATTCCTCTTTATTATTTCGTACAAAGAGAGATTCTATAAAAAAAGGGCTACTAGGAGTTAACATCCATGGAGATAGAGTTAGGTATGAGAGAAAGTGTTATTTGAAGAAGCTATAAATTGTGTTGAAGAGTCTAATAAGGTCATTAAGAACATGTTTAAAGAGATTATAATCATGAAATAACAAAATGATGACAAGAAAAAATAGTTACATGTTGTTTTAAGGGCTATAGATAATGAGTGAATAAAAGACAAAGGTAGAGTGTTAGAGGAAAGAGGTAAAGATCTACATCATTTTTAGTATCAAATCCATTTATATGCTCAATTAGCAACCATAAACAAGTCTAGTACATTGTATATTGCATGTTGCATGTTGAAGGAAATTGAAGGAAGAGAAAGCAAGGAAGCAATTGTAAAGAGTCTTATTGAAATATAAAGTTGAGACAACAATTCAAGAAGGTATTATGTATCTAGTGATTGATTATTTGGTTTGAATGTATGACTGAAAATAAATAGTGAATAAAGTGGTGGTAGCCCTGTAGAAAAGTGAAGTTATTAATAAGCTCAAGGAAGAGATAATCTCATAAAGAGAGCTTGAAAAGATAAGAGAGATAGTCCTAGGTGAGGACAGTAAAGGAACGTCTAGGGGTGATAAAGGGAGAAGAGTGAGAGATAGTGTGACTCCAAGTGAGGGCCAAGAAAAAAAATGGCGAGTGAAAAGAAGAAAGAAATGACAAACAAGATTTAGATGAACAACCACAAGAGAGAGAAGATAGAAAGAAAAAAAAAAGAGATAAAAATGGATAGATAAATGAGTGAATTGAAGAAATATTTGATAAATTTAGATATTAAAATGAAGGAGTTTCTAGAAGATTGTGAATAATGGGTTGGGAAACAAGAGACAAAAGTCCCATGGCAAGGATGGGTGATGAAGAAAAGAGTGAAGTGGCCAATAGAGCTTCTTATGAAGAGGAGAAGACATGAGATTAATGCCTTGAAGGAAAATATGAATAAAAAATCCCATAGAGGTTTGGAGAAAAGCTTGCCAAGAGAGCAACATGAGGATGAAGAAGTAGAAAAAAAAGTTCTCAAGTGGAGAGGATGAGGAAGGAAGAAATAAAAAATACAAGGCAAACACTTGAATATAAAGGAAAGAAAAAGGTTTCCATTCAAGAGGCACTTAAAGGGACATTATGGTCTCTTTGTTTCATATCTAGCATTGTATTTAAGCTTTTATATGTAGGTATAAAGATAGTGAGCAACCAAGTCAAGAGTCATGTGTACAATTTGACAAGAGATGGGAAAATAACAATACCCATGAAACAAAAAGAGTGTAAATACAAGAAAAGATAGTTTTTAGTTGTTCCTAAAAGATAAAGGCATAGTATAAAGGTACAAAAAGGAAAACATGATGTTAAGGGAGTCATTCAATCACTCCATGAAGAACTAGAAGATGAAGTAGAATTCATTAATGCCTTGGAAAGAATAGAATAAAGAGAAGTGATAGTGGATCAAATGAGAGTCGTAAATAAAAGAAACATGGAGAAAAGGTAGAGCATACAACATCCCATTGAATAAGTAAAGGTAAATCCAAATTTTTCTATTGTTAGAGTATATGTTGATGATAAGGCATATAGGCAAGTTGAGTATAGGAATCCAAATATGGAAATGAATCATTGATAAAGGGTACCATTATGGTAAAGTCCATCAGTTGTAGAGATCAAAATAGAAGATAAACATCAAGAATGAACATATGGAAACTATGCATATAAGGAACCAGTAAAAGAAGCAAGAGATTTATTTTGAACAAGTAGATCAAGGGAGACCTAATCAAACCAAACATAGGTAAAATAGAGTATGGGTTGAAAAAAAGAATGAAAAAGATGCAAAAAAGGATAGAGTATGTTGATGAGAGGACAAAAAATAAAGGTGTTAAAGGATAAGGAATGGCAACTCATTCTAAATATTTTGAAATAAAACAAGGAATAAAAAACAAGAAAATATACAAGAAGTGTGAAGATTAGAAGGAAAAATATCAAGTCATGGAGTGGATGTAAAGGACAACAAAGAAGATAAATTACAAATGTGGCAGTCAAGAGTACACCCATTTATATGAGAATTTGAGGGAAGAGGATTGTAATAATTTCTCCCCTTAGAAGTATGATGTATGGGAATCTTAGGAATGCCCAAGAGTTAGTCTAGGATGTGTCTGAGAGTCCTAGGAAAGATGTGAAATGGATGAGAAACAATTAATATGAGAGAAATTTGAATTTGAAGTTTTCTTGCCTTTTCCTAATTTGAATTTCTAAGCATGTAATGAGGTAATGAGAGTGTGTATATAAGGTTAAAGTGAATTATAATGTTATGTCATGTTGAATAAAGTTGTAATAAACCTTAAAGGTCTCTTGAAAGGTCTTATAAGATGTTTTTGAATCTTATGTGATGTTGATAGTATGAGGTGGCAGTCATAGAGCCATCACCCTACATGGGTCTTGAGGAGGGAAAAAATATTCTTGATCAAGAAATGGTTACGAACTTTATTTAGAGTCTTTTACATAGTATAAAGGTTAAAAAAATAGTTTAAAGTGGTCTATAGAAAGGACATTATGTGAATAAATAGGGAAGGCATGATGGTGAATGAAAGAAGGTCTACCAAAACATATGTATGACTGTGAATCATTTCAGTAATAAACTAAATCTTCATTTAAATTAAATAGTGATGGACTTATTGAGTCCTATGTGTATTTTATAATCTTCACATGATAATAGTTTTCTTTCAAACCTCAGGATATGAGAATTCATACTTACTCTGTATATTGTGTATTACTTAACTATGTTTCAAGGTGAGAATAAAACCCTATGTTTTATGTTTTGTATATGCATAAAGGAATAGATGGTATAGTTTACATGAGAATTGTGTAATCATTAACAACATGATAGATAAGTTTATTGAAGTCTCTGTTTATAATTTTAAGTTGATTGGAACATGAAATCCATAGAAAGGTTGTTGTGGACTTAATACCCTATCTTGAAATAATTGCTTTGATGCTGACTATGTATGACTTATTGTTAAAGAATGAGATTGGTAATGGTTTCCTAACGTGGTGGAAGAGTTAACACATGTAGTTAGAATCAATATTAAAATGAATAATATCTATAATACCTTGTATTCAGACATTTTCTTGAACATAACTTGTTTAGAAGTTATTATGTGTAAGTGTAGACTGTGGTGCATTATCAAGAGGCCAAAGATATTGAATTTATGATACCAATGTGTTGAAGATTGAGTTAATTTTATATTGTATGAATTTAAATAATTTATTAAAGGGAACTCCAAGAAATTTATATGACTGATAAACAGTCTTTATGGTTTCTTGAACCTTGTGTTGTTTGGTAAAGACTGTGTGTTTAGTTATAATACAAGGATTGTATATGTTTTGAAAGAGATTGACTATGAGTATTGTTTCAAAAGTGAATGAAAACAATATGGAGGTATAATGGAACATGAAAATAACTTTTGGAGAGTCCCAAAATAATAAGGAGGTTAATATATGTTTTATAACGCTATTTTAGTATCATATAGGCAAACTATATTGTGAAGGTACTATGAAAATGGCATCTTAAGTCTAAAAGAGGATTGGATATGAAGTTATAGTGTTTTATGAAGGTGGATAATGGTCACAAAGAACTTAATATATTATTTTAAATCCTTTAGAACAACCAAGATTCAAATAAACCTAAATAGTTACCTCTCGACTGAGACAAAGATAAACAAACCCTAAACTAAGGTTTGGAAGTTATAGGAAATTCTAACCATCAAAAAATAGTCAAACTTGGTATGAAGCTAGGACATGATATTTTTAAGATATTTTAGGGTTTTAAAGATATAATGGGAGGTTTACATACTTTATTTGGTGGCTAAATGAATAAGACAATGGAATAAACCTAATGACCTAAATAGTGACATAAAAGAGAATGGAAAGGTGGTCTAAAATTAGAGTTGTGGCTTGAAACTTTGTAATTTGATATAAAATGATAGAGGGTATCCAAATTTGTGAGTGGGTTTACCTAATTCCTCTATACTATTCTATATAAGGAGATGTTCTACAAAAAAGGGTTACTAGGAGTTAGCATCAATGGAGACAGAGTTGGGTATGAGAGAAAGTGTTGTTTAAAGAAGCTATAAAGTGTGTTGAGGAGTATAATAAGGTCATTAATATCATGTTTAAAGATATTAGAATCATGAAATTAAAAAATGATGATAAGAACAAATAGTTTCATGTTGTTTCAAGGACTATATATATTGAGTGAATAAAGGATAAAGATAGAGTATTGGAGGAATGAGGTAAAGCTCTACATCAACACTCCACAAAATTTAGAAGTAATGATGTTGGAAACTTATTTAATCATGTAAATTATCTCTTTGGTTTCTTGGGTAAGATAAGTTGATTAGGTACTTATAATAGTGCATCGACCAATGTGGTGGGTTCTATTGCAACCTTGACATCTATGTGTGTATGAATAGGTGTGTGATCAAACGTAGGAAAAGTACCTCCGTTATTATGTGGGTATGGTAAACACTTATTTTCATTAGAGACATTATGCTTGGTCCATTTGATATAATTAAAAAAAAATGCCACATATGGTGGCTATTTCTTTGCAAAGTTTTTGTATTAAATGTTCTCACATAAATTACATTTTATGGCGGTGAGTTGTGTAACAATTCCAAGAGTGAAATTTTATCCATGGAATCAATATATATATTTGAGATTTGTAGCATATGATTGTTTTGGTTTTCTTGGTAGGGAAGATTAATTTTCATTAATAAAGGCAAGGATTTTTAGGAATAAATCCCTGATACTACATGTTAGATCAATGAGCTATATCCTACAGTGCAACTACATAATACATAAAATAAGCTACAAAAAACATAGACAAGAGGACACATTACATAGATTATGTGGAAACCTTGAAATGTGCAAGGAAAAACCATTGGAAAAAATGGTAACTCTAATATTCATTAAATCACAACATCAACTCTCTTATACAATAGCTCCTCCATAACAACTCCATTCATGCTAACATACTAAGCACTCAATGCTTCCACTTGAAGCATTTAGGTTATGAACCAAGCATAATCTAGTCTACAGGATCCAACCTCCAAGAATGCAAGCCCAAGGCTTACATGGATCCACTAATTAGATGAATTACAAAGGAGAGCTCATGCTAATAAATAACATTTGAAACATAGAGATAAAATAGAGAGAAGATAAAATTACACCATACTCCAAGTGGGTGCATTATTCATGAATAGGGAATCATGTCTCCCCATGTTCAAATTCAATCCTTTGAATGGAAATTCATAATTACCATTTTACCACTCCATGTACACACCCATGTGTTCACCCATGTGTTATGCCCCGTGCCATATGTGACCTCAATATAGCATAGTGATCCTTGTTTCCCACTTTCCCATATGTGCATGTGTGAGTCAAAATATTCCCACTTTTGACCTCACCAAATAGGAACACACACACAAAAATGCCCCACAAGCACATGCCTACATAGAAATATATGATCTAGTATCATTATGTCCTCACATTATTTCATAAGATAACCTATGTGACTTAATGGAGAAATGCACCTCATTTCTCTCTCCTCTTATTTTCACCATCAAAGATGCTCTATGGGCCATACCATCCACCATTCCAAGTCATCACCTAGCCACATCACTAACCATCCACATCACCAACATGCCACATCACCATGAATAATGATCATGAATAGTGCTTATAAAGAGTGATTCATGAATAGTGACTATGAATAGTGACATTCTCAAACCTTAAGTCAATATACATAGGCTTTTACCACACTTAAGTATTCTTCAACCAGTTGCTCATCTATGCCCTTTATTGCCCTAACACAAACCTAATAGAAGTTTTTTACACTATTAAAGATTCTTTGTCCTGACCACCTTTATCAACATCTTCTCCTCCATAGCATACTATAGCACTAAAGTGATAAATCATTTCTCCACACCACATGCCAATCCTCTGAGATGATTCTAACATGAACCACTCATACCTCCCATTACATGGGATCATCTAGTTTAATAATCACCATGACAGCATGAGACTTCCTACTCCTGATAAATCCAATACATAGGACAATCATCTTCTCTTCCTCTTTGACACTTCTAGGAAGACAACTCAATAATTCAAAAAGTGGGGTACTTCCTTGATCTCCCATCTTTGTGTATCTCCATCCTTGGTTTTCTCCTCCATACCACCTTCATATCATGTGTCTTTATTGAGCCATTAAAACAATGACCATATTGGGGCTTGCATCTAACATGTCATAATACATAGGCTCTTCATGAAGGTACTAAAATTCTTATACTAAATGTGTGGTACTAGTGCTAACTTGTAAAGTGATTTCATGCAAACCAACAACACCTTTGCCTCAAATTTGTCTTTGTATCTCTCTAAGAGAGATCACCATGTAGGAATAACACTGTTCTAACTGTGAAAAACAACTAGTGAATGTAACACTCTTGATATTAGTGAATAAAAAAGATAACATAAAAGTTAATACTAGACTTCTCCTCATAGCCTCTATCTATCATCATGATACAAGTGGACCAATCACAACTCTAAATAATTCATCACACTAGTCAGTGCATCACTAAACCTACTAATTTTTTGATCCAGCATCCACAATGCACCTTTCTCTATCAAATGTTGACAAAACATCAACTTATGTGCCTCTAGTGTTACTTAATTCATTGGTCTACCTAGCTAATGCCACAACTGTATACACAAAACTCCAACACCTTGAGTCATATGGTCAACACTAGCCTTCTCCTTCTAGGAACACTAGGTCTCACTTATTCATCTGTATCTTCATCTTCCTCAACCACTTCAAAATAGGTATAGCTTCAGGTTTCTCTATACCTCCTTTTACATGGATTTGTATTCTTTCTTCTTCATCATCTCAGCTAACAACATGTGGTCAGTAGGATACCACATCAACACCCATTTTATTTATTTCCAAGAACCACAACAAGGTTATGGCTTATCTTCAACCTCCTCCTAATGAGTCCAACTTAATCCTAAGGCTTTATAGTTGCTTCTCTATCAATAGGAACATGTATAGGCTACTAACTTGTCTGGAATTTTTTTTAGGTTTTCTTTCAACTCTCCTATGGGCTTCCCTCAATAACATGAAGACAAGGAGATCTTCACCAAGAGATCCTAAATCTTTCTCCATAGAGAGATACCTTGTAAAAAACAAAACCTATTTTTTTATTCTTTAATTTCCACTTGGTCTCTCCTCTTGTCACAATAACTTCACCTTGCACATAATTAGCCAACAACATAAAACACTCATACACATGGAGTTTTTCACCATCGCTCTGATAACATTTTTTAGGAATAAATCCCTGATACTACATGTTAGATCAATGAGTTATATCCTATAGTGCAAGTAAATAATTTGAAAAAAGCTACACAAAACATAAACAAACAAGAGGACACATTACATAGAGATTATGTGAAAACCTTGAAATGTGAAAGGGAAAACCATGGTAAAAATGATAGCTCCATACTTCATTAAATCATTACATCAACTCTCTTCTAAAATAGACCCTCCATAAAAAATCCATTAGTGCTAACATACAAAACACTTAATGCTTCCACCTACATCATTCAGGTTGTGAACTAAGCATAATCTAGCCTACAAGATCCAACCTCCAAGGATGTAATCCCATGGCTTACATGGATCCACTAATTGGATGAATTAAAAAGGAGAGATCATCCTAATAACTAGCTTTTACAACATAGAGATAAAATAGAGAGAGAGGAGAAAATTATGCCATGATCCAAGTGGGTGCACTATTCATGAATAAGGAATCATGTCCCCCCATATGCAAAGTCAAGCCTTTAAATGGAATCTCATAATGCCCACTTGACCACTCCATGTGCACACCCATGTGATACACCCCACTCCACATGTGACCTCAATATAACATAGTGATCATTATCTCCCACTTTCCCATGTGTAAACATGTGTGAGTGAAAAGATTCCCATTTTTGACCTCACCAAATAGGAGCCCACAGACAACTGCACCCCATAAGTACATGCCTAAGTAGAAACATGTGATCCGCTATCATTTTGTCTTCACCTAATTTCACAAGCCAACACATGTGACTTATTCAATAAATGTGCCCCATTTCTCTCTCCTCTTTTCACCATCTTGTATAATGTGAAGAAATGTGACTTAGGTAATAAAATTTTCATTAGGTGTTAGATCTTGTATAATGTCTACAGAATTAGCCAATTTTATATCACTTAGTACCTGGGTATCATATAATGTTTCATATAGATATCCTTATATATAGTAAATTACTTTATAAGTTCAAGGATTGAAATTTTAGCATGCATGCTACCCAATTTGTCAATAAGGTCACCTCCCATAAGTTTAGGTTTGAAAGGAACTTGTTCTGTTGTATTTAAAAAAATAATTACAAATATGTATTAAAGGTTGTTGTTATTTGAAAACCCTCTCATTATATTGAAGAATTTGCCTATATCATTGAATGATAGGTCTAATTAAGCTATTATAATAACAAAACATAACTATAATAAAAACATTGAAGCCCAAAATCAGATATAGATACATCCATATTTAACATATTTATAATAAAATGAAATCTAATTTTTAACTTTTGAAATCTTGTTAAATTAGAAACAAAAAATAAGAAACAAAGAAATAATCAACCCTATATCAATATCTAGGGTTTTGGGGACTAATGTAGGGTTCACCAAATGTATAACCCTAAATCTAGATAGGTAAATATAGTATACGGTTAATAATATATAAATGAATAAGAACAAAGGTGATAAACATATCTATAGCAAGTTAATTAATTCATAAAATTAGATAAACAATGTTCTAAATTTATAATACTAAGATATGATAAAAATATAAATTACATATATTTATTGATATTTCAATGAATTGAAAACAAAATTACTTAATTATTTTACTATGTGTATGTAGATCTAGGTTGAAACACGTTAGAAGTGGACGGGATCTAAATTCCAGAATAACCATCAGATTTTGGAATTTTATATTTTGTGGCCTAAAAACCTTACATTAGATCTGGATGGTTATGTTGATGCTATTATCTGACTTGGATACAAGTGTCTAGTACAAAATATCAATTGGATTGGAGTGAAACCACTAAGAACCTTTTGGTTTTTTTTTTCACTTTTACTCTAGTGTGTTCATATCTTGCACACAGGTTGTGTATGAAATCATAAATGCATCATGTCTATAAATAAATCCTAGATCAAGGAATATAGAGCATACCTACACTTATGATTGGGGATACACTTGTTAAGCGAGAGCATGACCAATATGGGGATCCACTAAACCTGATTAAGAGATCACTTGTATCACTTATCACAACACATCATGTTAGGAAGGGTTATAAATCCTATAGTCTAACATAATCACACAACAACTGTAATAGAGTCCTAAGGTTTAAAACATTTCACTTATTCTAATAGCAAGAAATTAAATATAATCTAGTGCATACCAAAGCTTGTGACACAAAGTGGGGGTTAGAGACAATAAAACAAACAGATAAAATAAACATGTATTAGAAGACATATACTCATGTCAATGTATACAAAATTATAATACATGGGAGAATATTACAAATTCATTATCTATCTACTCTTACAAAGGAGAAATAAAGTTAGGAATACCTACCTTTGAAGATGAACCCACCGAGCCTCAATCTCTCCCTAGGCCAAGGTACTTTGTAAGAGATTGTTTTGGTATGTAAGGATAACCAAGATAAATTAGCTCTAGGATACACAACCTATCTAAGCATCAAAAATACTTCTCCACAAGACAATATCCATATCTCCAAATAAATTATATAACCCTAAGTTTTATTCCTCAAGTATAATGGTCAATAAGCAGATGTTCATTCGCACTTCTTTGCTATTAATTCTTATCTTATGAAATGGTGGGAAATGAACTTGTATATATAGGTGGATCTTTCCCTAAATCCTCCTGGGAATGTTGGCTATAATAGGTCAACCTAGTGTGTTTTTTAGGACAATTCACTAGGTTTGTGTTAGGTTGGGTGAAAGGCTAACAAACCAAGAAAGTGAAAAATACCCCTAAACTGTACTAGGTTGACCCAGTCGACCTAGTACAACCAAATGTCCAAAAGGGTGTTAAGGAAAGAAAAAAAGGAATGAAAAAAAGAAAATATTAGAGGAGGTAGGACTGAGAAGAATAATCTTAGAGTAAATGGTTTTAGGAGACAAGTGTGTAGATGGCAAGTGGTAAAAGGGACAACAATCTTATGAAGAACCAATGGTCTGCCCGCCCCTTTTCTAGTGCACCCCTCAAGGCATGCACTTAAAGAGATTAATACCTGATAGGTTCCTACAATACACAAAGTGTTAGTAATCAATAATATTTTGAAAATATTATGTGTATACATATGCCCCACTTGAAGCTCATCGCGTGTCACGTAAGTACAACATGAGATGGTGCTTTGAGAAAAGAACATAACACATAATGATGATGCTAAGTAAAGTGTAGTAAGCAAAAAATAAGATAAATGAATGGATTAAATTGAAAAATACATACTTTTAGCTTACCTTAGTGCCATAGATAAATAAGTAGACTGTAAGAAATGTGAAGGTGTCCAATGTAGAGAACACTAGATAAACCTATAGAAGTTGGTGCAAAAAATAGCCACAAATCAAAATTTTTGGACTATAGTCATATGATAGTGGAAAATAATCTATACTTCATCACTCATCTAACACATTTTATGATTTAAAAAATGGATGAATAAAAACAAAGATAGAATCAAAATAAGAAATCTGCAGGACAATAATTGAAAGATTTGAATTTCAAAAAGTATTTTAAAATAGGGGAAAAGATAAGTCATTTGTTATTTTGACTTGTGAAGGAGAGAAAAGAGAGATTTGGAGATAAACAAATTAGGATGGTGAGGAGATGACATGATATACAAGGAGAGGCTCCAAAGGCAACATCAGGTGCACTACAGGTATGCAACTAAGAATCTCAAACCAATTTTTGAAATTTGTATTGAATTAAGTTTGTTTTTAGTAATTTTGAGTTTTAATCATTTTTAGATGTCAAAATGAGGGAAAATTAGATTATAGGGGTATCAAATAAGAAGATGGTAAATGGGTTTTGTTGTTCCCAAAATTATCTACGCTCATTTTTGGAACAACCCCTACGAAACTTGTCCATTTCGTGTTTTTCACTCTAAGTTCATCTTTTAAGGCAAGTTTTTCTTGATCTCGTGTTTGCTCAACTGGAATCATTAAAAGTGCATGATGTTCCCTTGTTAAGTTTTTTCAAAAAATGTGAAAACTATTATGATCTTGATGTGGTCAAATGACAAATTTTCCCTCTTTTTTAGTTAGGTGTTTTCTTGAGTTTGCATGTAAGTGTGGTAATTTTTTCCACCCCTACATGTGGTTTTGTAGTTTCCATGCAAAGGCACTAATTTTTACTACCCGTGCATCCTTCATGTAGGAGTGGCAAAAATTTCTACCCTTGTATTTCTCTATTTGTTTCATGCAGGAGCGGCAAAATTTGTCACCCCTACATCCCTTTTGTAAACCTCACATGCAGAGGCAGCAAAATTTACCACCCCTGCATGGTCTCAATTTTCACATGTAGCATTAATGGTCATGCACGCCGAGTGGTTGGTGTTGATTTTTTCCCTATTTAATCCCCTCTTCACCTCTTTTTGATCCATTCTTCTTTGTTTCTCCTCCTCCATGCGCCTGGATGATCAAGCGAGTAAGAGGAAGCATATTTTCATCAGATCCAAGCATCATTTCACATTTTTTCCAAGTAGGGTTTTGGTTTTGGTTTTGTTTTTATTTTCCTTCTCTTTTTTATGTCGTTTCTCCTCTTTTTTGTCCTAGTTCTAGTGTTTTGTCTTCCCCCTCCTTTTTTTCCCCATGTGGATGCGATCTGAGTAGGGAGAACTCTCTTCCCTTTTCTTTTTCTTTTCCCCGCCCGTCGGCCATTTATCCAATGTAATGGCAGTGAATTTTTTCACTATTACATGTGGCCATAGAACCATGTGTAAAGGTAGTGAAATTCACTACCCTTATGAATCCCTTGCCTACTCATGCAAGGGTGGTGATTTTCACCACCCTTACATGAAAACTTCCAATCATGTGCATTGGCAGCAATTTTCACCACCGATGCACATCTGACCATCCAACCATGTGCATTGGTGGTAATTTTCACCACCGATGCATCTCTAACTTCCCAATGTGCATAGGTGGTGATTTTGGCCATCGATGCACATCTACCCTTCTCCACATGCATAGGTAGTGATTTTTGCCACCTATGCACAATGGCATTCCTCCACATGTAAGGGTGGCAATTTTTGCTGCCCATGCATGATTTCTCTCAAAAAACTTAACTCTGAGAAAAATTTCATTTTTCTCATTTTTTTTTCTTCTGAGCCCGCTTCCCTTTCACTTTTTGACCTACTTGTGCCTTAACCCTCTCAAGTGCATTTCCCTAGTCATGATTATCCAACGTGCAATTTTCTCAGATTGTTAATATTTCCCCTAATTGCATGATGATGATTCTTATCACAGTTTCTCTTTAGGATCCTTCTTCATCAATATATTTTTGATAAAGGCTCATCCCAATGACTGAGGTTTCTCCAAAGAAGTTGAAGATGATGAAGTACCAATATCAAGGTGTTTTTCCAATCACCTCAGTTACTTCTAATGTTGATGACATTAGGGATACAGAGATCAGGCATGTAGATATGGCCAAGTTCATAGAGAGAACCAAGGCAAACAATCTGAGCTCTAAAATGAAGAGGATAATTGAGAGCAATATTCATCTAGTCTCCTCTTTTCCAATGGTGGCTCATCACCCAGAGTTCATTCTCCAGTGCACCTAGTTCTATAACAAAGATACCAGGGCTGTGGTAGATGCTAGTGGCAATATAATAATTTGACTAGACCCCAAGTTCATTGATAAAGTGCTCATGTGCCCTCCTGCTATTGAAGTGTTAAAGATTGACTTCATTAAAGTGCAAAAGGAATATGATAAAGATCTCGAGAAGGCAAAGAAGGTGATCAACAGTAGATGACTCAAAACTCCTAGAGCAAACTTGTCTAGATGGCCATAGAACTTCCCAAAGAGCAATTTTATGAAAGAGGTTGGCAACTTGATTACTCTTCTTAGCAGAGTATGAGGTTTACCATCTTCCTCTTAGTTTCATGAGTGGATGTATCCCTTCATCAAGATAATTCTCCAGGGCAAACAAGTCATCTTCTGGGAGGAACAAATTAGCAATGCTCTGCATGAGCAATTGACAAAGGTGTCTACTACCTCGAAGTTCTACATGACTTCATACCTGGTATACATTGCAACTTTAATGAGAATCTTTCCAAGTTTAACATTAGAAGGAGACAAAAAATTGACCTCGGTATATCAATATTACCCTTAGTTAACATTGAAGGGTTCAATCCATCATTTTAGGAGAGTAAATGATGCTTTATTCATGGTATTTTTGTGTCTTTTTGACCCTCAATTAGAATATAAAAGAGTGTTAAATGAAGCTTGGAATGTCATGAACAACTTCAACTATATGTTCTTACAGTTCCCTTCTTTTTGTTATCTGTAGGTTGGCCTTTTCCAAGGTTATCCCTATATGCTCCCAAGATTTCTCTCAGATAAATTAGTCCTGATGGAGCTGTGTAGGCAAATTATTGTCGTACATAATAAGTAGATGGAACTTAAGAAACCCAGTTTCAGGTTCCCCATTGAAATTGGTAGGTACTCAGTGTTGACCGCTACAAAAGCAAGGGCAATGGAGACCAAAATGCAACTTTTGACCATGAAGCATTTCAAAAGGAGGCCCAATTTTGATTATAGAGGTGTGAAAGACATGATCATGAGGAAGACCCAGTTCCATGAACCCATGATCGAGGATGTCTAGATCGATTTGAAGACAATGGAAGATATAGGGAAGATGGACTATAGTAGACTATCTCTTGAATAAATATAATATTTGGGACTCATAGATATCCCTATAAACCTAGTAGATGATGGGGACCTGATTAATAATAGATATCATGCTGAACAAATCACCGCTACTCCTCTTCCCCCGATCTAATGGTCTAAAAAAGAGTTGACCTCCTTGAGGATGAGATTCAAACCAATATTGGCAAATACCAATGATTAGTTGGAAAATAAGGGAATCACCTTAAAAGAGTTCATCATGGGATCAGAGGCTGAATTTCAAGAAGAGATAAGGAGGAGAGCAAAAAATAGGACAAAGAATAAAGGTGATGTTCCTTCTCCTTCTAGGCCCCATAAGCCTAGGATCATTTTTGTATCAAATAAATCAAAAGTTATAGAGAAAGAGCTAGAGACAATAGATATGGAGGTTGAGAAGCAAAGCATTGAAGAGCCAGGAGTAGGGTAGATGGAAATAGATTATAGGCCTGTAGGTTAATAGGGAATGGAAACTCTATCTCTACAAGAGGGTGCGCAGCCAGTCGCAAGAATTTCTTCTTCTCCACCCCACTCACCTGGTGCAACTCCACCTATTTCTCCAATTAGTATTCCCTCTTTTGGAGTTGCCTCTCCTTTTAAAATTATTTTTGGTGATCCTCAAAGTGCTTCTAGAGATGTTCTTCATTCATCAGGATCCATCCCCAATTTCTCATCTCCATCTTTTAACATCAAAGATAGTTCTACCTTTGACCATTCAGTAGTAGGTGTAGTTTTGACTGATACTATGCCCATTATTTCCACCAACAGTGTAGGTGCCACCCCAGTGATGCCAACTACAGGGACTGTTGCTAATATAAGTGCTTCTACTCTCCCACCTTGGCTATCAACTTTCACACCCAAAAGGAAAAAACAAGCCATCTCTCTAGATGAGTTTGACTTTGATAAAATGGTGATGGTAAAAACAAAGAGCCCCAAGAGGCCAAAGATCCTTTCCAAGATGATTGGAGATAAGGGGCACAAATTTTTGGAAATAGCCAAACCCCCATAAGATGTGACTCTCAAAATTTTTGATATGAGCAACTACTCTATCTCTCGAGTTGAGTTAGGGAAGATAACTCATGAGGGTGATAAGAGTGATTTACAATCCATGATAGATATTATGGTTCAAAAATTTGACAGGAAAAGAGAAATGAAAGATCATTATAAGGCAATGGTAGAGCAATTGATTGCAGTGATAAGGAGATTCACTTTTGCTCCAGAAGCGGTGACTCCAGAGGCTTTCTCCATAGATGATCATGTAATTCAGAAAGCTAAAAAGACTTATCTAAAGGGGAAAGTACTTAAAGACTACCTGGATAAGATGCATGCATAGGAGATTTTCTTGTTCATAGAGTTGTCTGAGAAGATAGTAAAATGAGGAAAGTAAGAACAGAATTAGATGACCTTATCGATACCATTTCTCAAGAGGTTGAAAGCATAGATAAATATATTCACAAATGGATAGAGATGAAGGAGCTGAAAATGCTTATCTTAGTATCAATCGGCATCATTGTTGATAGAGATTCTTATATTGAAACTAAAGAATCACTGATATATAGGATTTGGGTACTTAAGGAATTGATCAGCGACCTTAAATCTTCCAAGGACACTAGTGAACAAAGTGATATCAGTCTAATGCACAAATTGGAAAATTTGCCTTGTAGACTTACCTCTCAAGAAAACCAATTCATTTCAGGAGAGGAAATGATTCAAGAGTTTGAAGGTATGATCTAAAAGGAATTCGAAGAGAAAGAATTTTTAATGGCTACTGTGGACAATATCTTGGATAATCAATTAACTTTGGACAATCTAAGAACCAGGTTAACTAGTCATGCCAAGTCAATCATAGCAGTGAGAGATGCTATGGTCAAAGCTAAGGTGATCTTTAAAAATACTATTATGCCAGACAGTATCGGGATACAGGCAGCTATCAAAAAAAAATTAAACTGTTCTTCTATGATTTCTTCTTCATTCTTCTCATGCACTTTGTAATTGACTTGGGACATTTGCACATGTACTTTTGTTATGTGTAATTACATGTAAAAATCCAGAAAAGTCCCAAAGTCAACAGAAACTCATCTTTGACTAGGTTTTAATATTTAAGTCTTTTCTCAGATTTTAAGGCTTTTTCTTATATATATATATATATATATAGGCAACCTCTTTTGTATATATATCTTTTTGATAATTGAGAGCAAAAACTCTACTAAAATTGAGGTGCTTCTTGAGACTTTGATCTCAGATTATAAATCATATTTTATTGAATGAATGAGAAGTAAGTTACTTTTAGACTTTGTGTTGGAATAATTTGTGTTATTTAAGAGATCATTCTTATGTTTTTTTTCCTAATAATCTCTCATCTATTTGATTAAATAAGCAAAGTGTGTGTGAAAATTATCTGGCGATGCTATGAAGTTAATTATGAAGACTTTGAGCTGCTATAATTACCTTTAGTTTGTGTTTTCCATGTTTTAGCAGAAAGGATATTAGCAAGGCTTTGAACTGCTTTTATCCTTTGTAATCTTACAGTCTGTTGTAGTTTTAAGTGAAGACTTCAATCTGCACTTCACTCTACTGTTATGTCTATTTCAAATTGGTAAAGGGAGCAACAAAAGACTTTATGCTTTTATGGGTTTCTTGTAGATTTAATCACTATTCGAGAAGATTTTCTATTATTTATGGAACATCATTTCTGAAAGAAGAGGAATGCTTTAAGTAATCAACCAGGATTTCTCTTTTGCCTTATAAACATCATCTCTAAAAAAAGAGAGATAAATGGTGTAATCTCACCCCTGAGTCTATTTTCAGTTCATATTAATATATTAGTAGTTTATAGGGAACCTCCCCTTGATGAGAGGAGAGATTTATCTCATTATGATGTGGTAAACCCACACTTTTTGCCGTATAAATCTCCTTGTACTATGGTTGATATACCCATTTTGATGTTGGTTGCTTGACAACAAAATATTCACCCAACAGCTTTTGGTGACTCTACTGGGGATATTACGTGCAGTCTAAAGCCTCAAGATTCAAATTGAAGTAGTTCCTATCCTTATCCATTTCCATTATATAGCCTTATTCATACTCTGGTAGCTCCACACTCTACTGGAGACATGAACGTGCACTTTAAAGCCTCAAGCTTCAAATTAAAGCATTCCCAATATTTTTTTAGTTTTACACTCTAGAAAATCCACCGTACATATTGAGCCATAGAGCATAAGGTATTGTTAATCATGTATTCGAGTTAGTGTGGCAAAATAATTTTGAGATCTCTCCTCTATCATCTTGCCTTCAGCGTGTTAGGAGTTTTCCTCCTACCAACATCAGATCTCTAATACCAAACAAAGCTTCTAGTCTTAGTGCTAGTAGAGTTTTGTCCGTACTTACCCCACCAAGATTTGTTATCCCTCCTTTCAATCATCATCTCATGGCAGCCCAAGGTCCTTGGGTAAACTCCTTTGGTCCTCTCAATGTAGCCCCACCTTTACATGAACTACCTCATAGTTCGAGAAAGAATTTCCCCAAATTCTATGGCAACGGGAAGGTTCATCCTGATGAGCATATTTTTTCTTTCTCCATAGCATGTGGTGTGATAGGCATGGAATATGAAGATATAGTGGTGAGATTATTCGTAGAAACTTTGCAAGGTGCTACTGCCGACTGGATTTATCACCTTCAAGCCAAACTATAACTGACTGGAATATGCTCAAGGCCAAGTTTGAGGCCAAGTTCAAACCCACTGAAGATGCACATGCCTTGTTGGCTCAGCTTACATAAATAAAGAAGGAACCTCGTGAACCTATGCGAGACTTCATTGCTAAGTTTGATAAGCTAAGAAACTAAATTCCTACAATCACTCAACCTACACCGGAGAACCTCAAGTGCTTTTTCATCAACTCACAACTTCCTGAAGTAAATTTTTTATTGAGGTGGGCCGGTCTTATGGATCTTGTTGTAGCCCAAAATTTAGCTACTGAGGTCGAGGATGATCTTATCCTAGCATGTAAGATTAGAAAATATTCCAATAAAAATAAATTTTCTTCACCTACTGAAAGTTCTTCTACGAGCACCACAGATCCTATGGTGCAAAAGTTGAAAAATTAACTGCTAGCCTTGAAAAGATAAATGGCCCAAGGTATGTCTGTTCCTTCTTATCGAGATATTCCAAGGAAGACATTTTAGAACTAGTCATATCAAGGCAATGCTGCCAAAAATCAAGGGAAACCAAATCATTTGCCTCCCCCATAGGGGAAACTTGCCATTGAAGCAACACCGGTTAACTCAGTAGTTGGTTACCTTGAAGCTGAACATGACTCCTCGTTCCAACCTGAGTTAGACTAAGAAGATGATGCTAATCTCTTTGTAGAACAAGAAGAAGAATTAGCTGGCGACTCCAATATTGGTTTTTTGGATTATCAAAATGAAGTTAAAAGCAAGAGAGAAGTGTTTGATGGATCATATGCTATTTTTACCAAGTCCTAAAACTAGTCAGCTCAACAAGATGATAAAGAAAAAGTAAGAGAATAACTTCAGCTAGTAGTTTTTATCACTAAATCAGGGACTTCACTGCCTTTCCAATCAAAGGACCCAGTGACTAATAAGAAAGTAAGTACCTCAAACTGTCATGTACATTCTACTTCTATCTCTCAGACTAGTGCCACACCCACTGAAGATTAGGATGATGGGCTTCCTCCTTCTGTCTCTAGTTCATTTCAATTATTTGATATAATTGATCATGCCAAAAAGACCAAGATTTAAGTGATCAAGATCAAGGATTTATGAGCCAATCCTGAATAGTTTGATAGGTTGGTCGAATATGTAAAAATTAAAATTGCCCCTATAGGACAATATTTTCCAAAGGCGACTCATGATTCCTCCAAGAACAAATCCACCTAGAATAATCTTATCGATACTCCCCTTTTCACCTCCCAAAAAATAAAACCTTTATATGTTTTCTTGTTGATAAATGGTCATAAACTGAGTAATTACATAATAGACTCTGGAGCTTTTGATAACATTATGCCTGCCAAGGTAGCATATTCTCTTAGTCTCACTTTGACTAAGACTTCCAGGATGTTTTTCCATAGAAAACAAGCAAGTCCCACTCCTGGGTCAAATCAAAGATGCCCAATTTACATTTGCAGCTTTTCAAGAGAAGAGGATCAAAATGATGTTCTTAGTGACTGATGTTCTAGCTTCTTATGACATTTTGCTCAGGCAAAATTTTTGCAAGGATGTAGGTAGAGAATTGAATATGGATCTATCTGAAGTAAGGATATCTGTTAAAGGTGTTATGAAGAAATTGCTTCCTAAGAAAGAGTCAAAATATATAGTCACCCAAACATCTGATCTCGAAGCCCAAATTTTATTTGAATCATTAGGAATGGGTAATTATTTCTTGACTACTGAAGATGTTTTCATCCCACCAGATGAAAGTTATTTTAGTGACAATTCAATAAATTTAGATGCAAAGTCAGAAAAATTGTCAAAGCAAAGTTTAGAAAACAAAGGATCTTCCCTAAATAACAAACAAAAGTTTTTGAAAGGATCAAATTCTGATAATGTCTAGATTTTAGAATTTGATGGTAGTTGCTCTTCTACCAGTTCTAGAGTTGAAATTGTCTTAATCTCCCCTCAAGGAGAAATTTTTCCTTATTCATATAAGTTACAGTTCAATAACACCAATAACACTGTTGAGTATGAGTCTTTATTGCTTGGATTGAAAGCTACTCATGCTAAATGTATTAAGGTTCTTCATGCCCTTGGAGATGTTGAACTGGTAGTTTATCAGGTAAAGAATCTATACCAAACAAAAAATAAAATATTGTGACATTATCACAATCTTGTATGGGATTGTATTGAAAGTTTTGATGCTTTCAATATTTTTGCTATGCTGAGAGAATGCAATGACCGTGTAGATTCGTTGGCTATCTCCATGACCCTCATGATTCCCCATAAATACTTTGAAGGAGACAAGTACATTATTGATCTGGTCTTTCAACTAAGTGTACCCGATAATTCCAACCATTGGCAAGTGTTCAATGGTGATAGTCAAATCATTGCTTTTCTGGAAAAGATGGACAACTTTAAAGATCTTTATTTTGAAGGAAGCAAATCTCCACCATGGGAATCAGTTCCCAAAGTAAATTCTCAAAATGGTGAAGAGTTCATTCAACTTAAGGGAAATAAAATTTCAAAAGGTTTGGTTTCTCTCGAGAAATTATTTGATAAGCAGGACAGATATGTCAAGCAACGACAAGTGGATTCAAGTTCCTCCAAGGAGTTTGATCAGATAAATTTGAGTACGAAAGAAAATCCAAAAATGGTCAACATTGGAAATTGTTACACTTTTGATGAAAAGCTCAAGTTCACTGCTCTTCTTTGCTAATACATTAATGTTTTGGCATATTCTTACAATGATTTAAAATCTCTCAAGCCTGAGGAAATTTTTCATGAAATTCCTCTTAAGGTGGGGTCATTGCCTTACAAGTAAAAACAAAGGCAATACAATCTTAAAATATTAGGTACTATCTTTTTTGAGATCTAAAAAATGCTGAATGCAAGAATTATTTTTCCAATCCATCATTCCACCTGGATTGCTAACATAGTTGCTGTGAGAAAAAAAGAATGGGTAAATTCGTATCTATGTCGATTTTAGAAACCTGAATCAATCTTCTTTAAAAGATAACTACCCTCTACCCATTATGGATCAAGTGTTGCAAATGATGACTGGTTTAGAAATGTTATCAATGTTAGATAGTTTTTTTGGTACAATCAAATAGAAGTCAATGAAGCAGATCAACATAAGATTGCTTTCACCACACCTTGAGGCACTTTTGCATATTGTAGAATGCCTTTCGGTTTGATCAATGCTGGCGCTACCTTCCAAAGGGCAATGGATCTTACTTTCAGAGATGGAAATGAGAAAGTTTATTATGGCATATCTCAATGATTTGACCATTTTTTCCAAACATCATCATGATCATCTGCATCATCTATAATAAGTGTTGGAACGTTGTCGGCAAAATGGTATTTCTCTTAATCCTAAGAAGTCAATTTTTGGGGTTACAAAAGGTAAACTTCTCGGTCACGCTATATCTTGAGAAGGTATAAAAATTGACTTAAAAAGAGTCAAATCTATCCAAAGTCTTGCTCTTCTTTCTAGTAAGACCACAGTTCATTCTTTCTTTGAGAAGGTGAATTTTCTACGAAGATTCATTTTAGCATTTGCAGAGAAGACTCGCCATATTGTGGACATGATGAAGGGTAAAGCCACTTTTCGATGGACTGCAGAAGGCAAGTCAACATTTGAAGACATCAAAAAAGTGATTGCCCATGCACCAATTTTGGTTTGTCTAGATTATACTAAAGATTTCATAATATATAGCTATGCTTTTGAGCATACACTTTTAGCTATTTTAGTTCAGCAAAACAAAGAAGGTGTGGAATCTCCCATATCATTTATGAGTTGTCCTCTCTAAGCTCATGAATTAAAATATTTAAATATGGAAAAACATGCTTATGCTGCTGGTTAAGGTGGTGAAGCATTTCAGATTTTACTTCTTAAATTCACATACTGTAGTTTTGGTACCTGACACAACGGTGAAGTCCATTCTAACTCAATAGGAGTTTGGTACTAAAAGGGGCAATTAGATTGCTAAGATTCAAGAGTTTGATCTTGATATCAAAACTACCAAACTTGTGTGGGGAAAGGGACTCTACCAGTTGATTACTGATAATATCCCCAAAGAAATAGAAAATGAAGAAACAAAGGTCAAAGACGTGCCTACGATTCTCTTTGTCACTACTACTAATGAGTGGTATTCCAATATCACTCACTTTCTTATCTATGGTGAGTGTCCTGCTCATCTATCCTACAAAGAAAAAAGGAATGTTAAGCTAAAGGTTGCTAGTTATGTCTTGTGGGACAATGGTTTGTATAAGAGAAGCCTCAATGGGGTATTTCTTTGCTATGTCGATAAGGCACAACAAGTTAAACTTTTAGAGTCCTTCCACAATTTGGCTTGTGGAGGACATTTTTTTGCACCAGTGACATCCCATAAAATTCTATGAGAAAGGTACTATTGGCCTACAATATTTCAAGACATGTATAAATGGGTGTGAAGGTGTGAATTATGTCAATAGTTCATTGAGAAACCCAAATTGGCCATGCTACCCCTCAAGCCAGTGGTTATTGAAAAACCTTTTCAACAATGAGATATTGATTTCATTGGCATAGTGAACCCATCCTCAAGTGTCGGGCACGATTATGTCCTCATTGTGACTGATTAATTTACCAAATGGGTGGAAGCCATTCCAACTAAGCAAGCTACTTTAGAAGTGGTATGTAATTTTCTTAAGGAAAATATTATTTCTCAATTTGGGGTTCCAACTAAGATTGTAACAAACAATGCAGCCTCTTTCTCTTCTCATGAGATTACCCAGTTCTAATTTTATTATGGAATTACTCTCTCCCACATTTTTGATTATTTTCCATAAAGAAATGGCCAAGAAAAACCAAGCAACAAGAATCTAGTTACTATTATCAAGAAAATAGTAGAGGATAATCAGAGGACTTGGCATAAAGCACTGTTTGATGCTTTGTGGGCAGATAGGATTACACCCAAGAGGGCAATAGGCATGTCACCATTCCAACTTCTATATGGTTTGAATGTAGAGATACCAATCACCTTGGAACTACCAACACTCAGGTTGGCAAAGGCAATCAAAGATTCAACCTTCAAATATTCTATTGATAAAAGAATCATGTGCCTAATCGAATTAGATTAGTAACGAACCATGGTAGTGGACCGGATTACTGCACACCAAAATTAGGTGAAGAAACTTTTTAACAAGAGGGATAGGATAAATGATTTTTAGATTGGAGACCAAGTCTTGTTGTGGGACAAGAGGAGATAACCAAAAGGAATGCACGGCAAATTTGATTCTTTGTGGAGAGGTCCATTTACCATTCGTCAGGTCTGTGGTGAAAATATTTTTTTGCTGGAATATCAAGTTGGAGTGCCATTCTCACTACCTCAAAGTGGGCAACATCTAAAATGCTTCAATCTTTAAAGTATTAAATGAGTTCACTTATACATTTGTATAGTTTTTGCTTTATTTATTTTCTTTTGGTTTTTTGTGTCTTTTCCTTTCTTGACTTGACTTCGTTGCCCAATGGCTTGGATGAAGGAACTTAGAGACTGGTTTCTACTCCTATCGATCTGTTCGATCAATGAAAGTTCCCCAATAGGAGCCATTTTTTGTTCCCAAAACTAGCTACACTCATTTTTGGAATAACCCCTACGAAACTTATTTGTTTCATGTTTTTTAGTCTAAGTTCATCTTTCGAGGCAAATTTTTATTGATCTCATGTTTTCTCAACTGGCATCGTTAAAAGTTTGTGACATTCCCTTGTTACATTTTCCCAAAAAATGTGAAAATCATTATGATCTTGATGTGGTCAGATGACAAATTTTCCCTCTTTTTGAGTTAGGTGTTTTCTTGAGTTTGTATGTAAGGGCGGCAATTTTTTCCACCCCTACATGTGGTTTTGTAGTTTCCATGAAAAGGTGGCAATTTTCACTGCCCTTGCATCCTTCATGCAGGAATGGCAAAAATCACCACCCTTGAATTTCTCCATTTGATTCATGCAAGAGCGAAAAAATTTTCCTCCCCTGCATCCCTTTTGTAAACCTCACATGCAAAGGCGACAAAATTTGCCACCCCTGCATGGTCTCAATTTTCACGTGCAACATTAATGGCTATGCATGCCGAGTGGTTGGGGTCAATTTTCATCGCATTTAACCCCCTCTTTGCCTCTTTTTAATCCATTCTTATTTGTTTCTCCTCCTTCATGTGCCTGGATGATCAAGCAAGCAAGATGAAGCATATTTTCATCAGATCTAAGCATCATTTTGCATTTTTTCCAAGTAGGGTTTTCATTTTTGTTTTGTTTTTGTTTTCCTTCTCTTTTTTATGTCATTTTTCCTCTTTTTCCTCCTAATTATAGTGTTTTGTCTTCCCCTTCCTCCTTTTTTTTCCTATGAGGATGTGATCTAAGCAGGGAGACTCTTTTCCCCTTTATTTTTCTTTAACCACTCGTCGGCCATTTATCTAATGTAATGGCAGTGAATTTCACCACCATTACATGTGGCCATCTAACCATGTGTAAAGGCAATGAAATTCACTACCCTTATGAATCCCTTTCCTACTCATGCAAGGGAGCCAATTTTTTTTCCCTTACATGAAAACTTCTAATCACGTGCATTGGCAGTGATTTTTACCGTCGATGCACATTCGACCATCCAACCATGTGCATTGGCAACAATTTTCACCATTGATGCATCTCTAACTTCCCAATGTGCATAAGTGGTGATTTTAACCACTGATGTACATCTACCCTTCTCCACATGCATAGGTGGCAATTTTCGCTGCCTATGCACAATGACATTCTTCCACATGCAAGGATGATAATTTTTGCTGCCTGTGCATGCTTTCTCTCCAAAAACCTAACTCTAAGAAAAAAATCATTTTTCTCATTTTTTTTCTTTTGAGCCCACTTTCCTTTCACTTTCTGACCTACTCATGCCTTATCCCTCTCAAGTGCATTTCCCTAGTCATGATTATCCAATGTGTAATTTTTCTAGATTGCCAATATTTCCCCTAATTGCGTGATCATGATTCTTATCATAGTTTATCTTCAGGATCCTTCTTCATCGATATATTTTTGACAAAGGCTCATCCCAATGACTGAGGTTTCTCCAAAGAAGTTGAAGATGATGAAGTACCAATATCAAGGTGTTTTTCCAATCACCTTGGTTACTTCTAATGTCGATGACATTAGGGATATAGAGATTGGGCACATAGATATGGCCGAGTTCATAGAGAGAACCAAGACAAACAATTTGAGCTCTAAAATGAAGAGGATAATTGAGAGAAATATTCATCTAGTTTCCTCTTTTCCAATGGTGGCTCATCACCTAGAGTTCATTCTCTAATGTGCCCAGTTCTATAACAAAGATATCAGGGTTGTGGTAGATGCTAGTGGAAATATAATAATTCGACTAGACCCCGAGTTCATTGATAAAGTGTTCATGTGCGTTCCTACTACTGAAGTGTTGAAGATCGACTTCATTTAAGTGTAAAATTAATATGATAAAGATTATGAGAAGGCAAAGAAGGTGATCAAAAGTAGATGGATCAAAACTCCTAGAGCAAACTTGTCTAGATGGCCATGAAACTTCCCAAAGAGTGATTTTATTGAAGAGGTTCGACACTTGATTACTCTTCTTAGTAGAGTACAAGGTCTACCATCTTCCTCTCAATTTCATGAGTGGATGTATACCTTCATCAAGATAATTATCCAGGGTAAACAAGTCATCTTCTAGAAGGAACAAATTAGCAATGCTCTACATGAGCAATTGACAAAGGTGTCTACTACCTTGAAGTTCTACATGACTTTATACCTAGTATACATTGCAACTTGAATGAGTATATTTCCAAGTTTAACATCAGAAGGAGACAAAACAATGACCCTGGTATATCAATATACCCTCAGTAGACATTGAAGGGTTTAATCCATCGTTTTAGGAGGGTAAATGATGCTTTCTTCACAGTATTTTTGTGTCTTTTTGACCCTCAATTAGAACAAAAAAGAGTGTTAGATGAAGCTTGGACCATCGTGAATGACTTTGGCTGTATGTTCTTATAGTCCCTTCTTTTTGTTATCTATGGGTTGGCTTTTTCCAAGGTTATCCCTATATGCTCCCAAGATTTTCCTTAGATAAATTGGTCTTGATGGAGCTGTGTAGGCAAATTATTGTCATACAAAATAAGTAGATGGAACTTAAGAAACATGGTTTTAGGTTCCCCATCAAAACTGGTAGGTACTCAGTGTTGACCATTGCAAAATCAAGGGCAATGGAGATCAAAATACAACTTGTGACCATGAAGCATTTCAAAAGGAGGCCTGATTTTGACTATAGAGGTGTGAAAGACATGATCAGGAGGAAGACCTAGTTCCATGAACAAATGATCAAAGACGTTTGGATCGATTTGAGGATAGTGAAAGATATCAAGAAGATGGACTATAGTAGACTATCTCTTGAATAAATAGAATATTTGGGGCTCATAAATATCCCTACAAATCTAGTAGATGACGGTGATCTGATTAATAATAGATATCATGCTGAACAAATCACCACTACTCTTATTCCCCTGATCCAATGGTCTCAAAAAGAGTTGACCTCCTTGAGGATGAGATTTGAACCAATATTGGCAAACACCAATGATTGGTTGAAAAATAAGGGAATCACCTTAAAGAGTTCATCACGAGATCAGAGGCTAAATTTCAAGAAGAGACAAGGAGGAGAGTAGAAAACTGGATAAAGAATAAAGGTGATGTTCCTTCTCCTTCTAGACCCCATAAGCCTAGGAACATTTTTGTATCAAAGAAATCAAAAGTTTTAGAGAAAGAGCCAGAGACAAAAGATATGGAGGTTGAGAAGCAAAGCACCGAAGAGCTAGCAGCAAGGTAGATGGAAACAAATGATAGGCCTGCAGGTCAACAGGGAATGGAAACTCTATCTCTGTAAGAGGGTGCATAGCCAGTCATAAGAATTTATTCTTCTCTACCCCACTCACCTGGTGCAACTCCTCCACCTATTTATCTAATCAATATTCCATCTTTTGGAGTCGCCTCTCCTTCTAAAATTATTTTTAGTGATCCTTAAAGCGCTTCTGGAGATGTTCTTCGTTTATCAGGATCCATCCCCAATTTGTCATCTCCATCTTTTAACATCAGAGATAGTTATACCTTCAACCATTTAGTAGTAGGTGTGGTTTTAATTGATACTATGCCCATTGTTTCTACCAGTAGTGCAAGTGTAACCCCAATGACACCAACTATAGGGACTGTTGCTAATATAAGTGCTTCTACTCTCCCACCTTGGCTATCAACTTTTACATCCAAAAGGAACAAACAATCCATCTCTCTAGATGAGTTTGACTTTAGTAAAATGGTGCTAGTAAAAACAAGGACCCCTAAGAAGCCAAATATCCTTTCCAAAATGATTGGAGATAAGGGGCACAAATATTTGGAAATAGCCAAACCCCCATAGGATAAGACTCTCAAAAATTTTGATGAGCTGCTACTCTATCTCTCGAGTTGAGTTAGGGAAGATAACTCATGAGGGTGCTAAGAGTGATTTGAAATCCATGATGGATATTATGGTTCAAAAATTTGATAAGGAAAGAAAAAGGAAAGATCATTATAAGGCAATGGTAGAGCAATTAACCGCAGTGATAAGGAGATTCACTTTTGCTCCAGAAGCGGTGACTCCAGAGGCTTTCTCTGTAGATGATCCCATAATTCAAAAAGCCAAAAAGACTTATCTAAAGGGGAAAGTACTTGAAGACTACCTGGATAAGATGCATGCATAGGGGATTTCCTTGTTCACAGAGTTGTCTGAGAAGACGGGTAAAATGAGGAAAGTAAGAATAGAATTAGATGACCTTATCAATACCATTTCTCAAGAGGTTGAAAGCACAAATAGATATCTTAGAAAATGAATAGAGATGAAGGAGCTAAAAATACATACCCTAGTATCAATTGACATCATTTCTGATAGAGATTCTTATATTGAAATTTAAAGAATCACTGATATATAGGATCCGGGTACTTAAGGAATTAATCAGCGACCTCAAATCTTCCAAGGACACAAGTCAACAAAGCGATACCAATTTGCTGCACAAATTGGAAGAGTTGCCTTGTATACTTACCTCTCAAGACAACCAATTCATTTTAGTATAGGAAATGATTTAGGAGTTTGAAGGTATGATTCAAAAGGAATTTGAAGAGAAAGCATCTCAATGGCTTATGTGGACAATATCTTGGATAATCAGTTAACTCTGGATAATCTAAGAACCAGGTTAACCAGTCACACCAAGTCAATCATAGTAGTGAGAGATGCTATGGTTAGATCTAAGGTGATCTTCAAAAATACTATTATGCCAGACAGTATCGGGATACAGGCAGCTATCTCCTTGTACGATGCTCATCTAAAGAAGGCTGGCAACAAAAATTGAACTGTTCTTTTATGATTTCTTCTTCATTCTTCTCATGAACTTTGTAATTGACTTGGGACATTTACACATGTACTTTTTTTATGTGTAATTACATGTAAAAATATAGAAAAGTCCCAAAGTCAATGGAAACTCATCTTTGACTAGGTTTTAATATTTAAGTCTTTTCTCAAATTTTAAGGCTTTTTCCTATATATATAGAGGTAATCTCTTTTGTATATATATCTTTTTGATAATTGAGAGTAAAAACTCTACTAAAATTGAGGTGCTTCTTGAGACTTTGATCTCAGATTGTAAATCATATTTTCTTGAATGAATGAGAAGCAGGTTACTTTCAGACTTTGTGTTAGATTAATTTGTGTTATTTAAGAGATCATTCTTATGTTCTTTTTCCTAATAATCTCTCATCTATTTGATTAAATAAGCAAAGTGTGTGTGGAAATTATCTGGCGACATTCTAAAGTTAATTATGAAGACTTTGAGCTGCTATAATTACCTTTAGTTTGTGTTTTCCATGTTTTAGCGAAAATGATATCAGCAAGGCTTTGAACTGATTTTATCCTTTGTGATCTTATACTCTGCTGTAGTTTTAAGTGAAGACTTCAATCTTCACTTCACTCTACTATTACATCCATTTCAAATTGGTAAGGGGAGCAATGAAAGACTTTGTGCTTTCATGGGTTTCTCGTAGATCTAGTCACTATCCGAGAAGATTTTTTGTCATTTACGAAACATCATTTCTGAAAGAAGAGGAATGCTTTAAGTAATCAACCAGGATTTCTCTTTTGCCTTGTAAACATCATCTCTAAAAAAGGAGAGGTGAATGGTGTAATCTCACCCTTGAGTCTATTTTTAGTTCATATTAATATATTAGTAGTTTATAGGGAACCTCCCCTTGATGAGAGGAGAGATTTATCTCATTATGATGTGGTAAACCCACACTTTTTTCCATATAAATCTCCTTGTACTGTGGTTGATATACCCATTTTGCTATTGGTTTCTTGATGACAAAATATTCACCCAACAAGTTTTAAGGATTTAGGTAAAAAGTAATAAAATTGCACTTTTTCTAGAAAATGTAAGGGGTTGGCAAACAAAAAGCACTAGGTTGACCTAGTTGACCCAATACGCTAGAAAATAAGCAAAATCTACAGTGCCGACCTAATAAGTATGGGTCAACTCTATACAATCTATAGGCTAAAGGCCTAGTTTGGAGTTGCCAAGTGGTTTAAAAGGTCCCAAATGGAAACTCAACACTAGGGAGGGGAAGATAAGGGAGTTGACTCAGATTTTTGAGTCAACCAATAAAAAAGATAGGAAAATTTTGGTCAAATTAGTTTGACCAAAGGGCTAGAATGGTACAAAAAGCATGCAAAAGGCTAAAAGAGGGCTAAAATGGCTCAAAATGACCAAGTACGATAAAAAAGGACTAATAAAGATAAAATTAAGATAAAGAGAATAAAATAATATTAGGCTTGTTTTTTATTTACAAATGTAAAAAAAATCTATTATGACTATACATGACATGGAGGAACTGATACATCCTTTGTTATTTCTTGGGTGCATGGATGACAGATTTTGGAGACTTGTGGATGCAACATGGTTACCAAACTTATTAGATAGGTTATCAGATGGAGATAGGGATATAATAGGATCCATAGGTCTAGGTAGGATAGTAGAGATGTGTTAGATCCTCCTTAGTGCTGACCTATTAATCATGTTCCTCAATTATTAGAAATGATTGACTAACACCTTTAGATAGGAGGTGGATGGGGATACAATAGAGGTGGTAATCATGTTAGAGGATGTATATATCATCCTAGGGCTACCTATAGTAGGAGTGTAGGTGATCATAGGGATATTAGATCGTTTAGAGGAGAGCCTTAGCCATGTGGTCTACAAGCTTAGAGATGATATTACCAAGTAGGAGAGTGAGTTTGTTTGATTTCTATACATCATAGATTCTAGACATTTAAAAGGTTTTGATAGGCCTTATGACATAATGGGTGATATGTCACAAGTTAGATGGTAAGGTACCATTATTCATGGTAGCCTTGAGCAGGATGATCTTGGAGGAACAAGTTCTATATGACCTAGGCTCAGTCATATGGGTCTATCTAGTGCATGATATATATGAAATGCTAGTTAGAGGGTAGAGGACCATGAGACCAATCATATTACTGACATCTTAGATATATGAGAGGTTTCCTATGTACCATTCAGTCAGGTTACCACATGTGGTTGATGATAGGTTACCTTAGGTATGGAGATGGAAGGAGGACCAAGTAGCATGGGTCATCCCTCACATGCCAGTGGTATAGTTAATGAGATATACACACATCATATATTATCCATATGAGTACACACTATTTATGGTGGAGAGAGCCATATCTAATAGCATGGGTGCTAGGGAAGATGGGACTACCTCATCTAGTGACACTAATACTAATGCCAAAGTAGTGGGCTCAACATGTGAGGGAACCATGTTTGAGGAGAGGACTGGGTCCACTAGAAGTGAGGTTGATACTCAGGCCATGTTGAGAATGACCATGGACTAGTTGAGCATGATGAGGATTTGAGAAGGAGGATAGAGATGCAAAGATAGAGATACCAAGATGTACCACTATCAGATCTACATAGAAATGAGTAGTGGGCACCAAGGACATGGCATTGACATTGGCAAGATATAGAGGAGAGAGTGGAGACTATAAGCATCTCAGATGACCCCATAGGTGAGCTAGAGGAGATAATAGAGAGACCATTTAAATGTAGGTTGAGGATGATATGAGATATGATACTTGGGTTTGAGCTGAGGAGGCAACTTACAAAGGAGGTACTAAGAGGTTGTGTAGATGGGAAGACTATGCTAAGTAGTTGTGTATGGTGATACCATATTAGTTGAGACATAGATAGGTAAAAAAAGATGGTTAAATTATTGCTTATTATTTGTTTAGATAGATAGATATTATGAGATATAACAGTGATCTAATATCCATCTAGTGTGATTTTTTAGGTCTAGGTGAGGATGAGGAGGAGAGATGGGTTTTATTGGTGAGGAGAGCACTCCATGACATCTTAGATGAGACTCTATAGCCATATGACCCCATGACATTGGAGGATCTGAGTGTACCATCTACCCCAACTCAGGTAAGCTAGTTTAGATTAGCTAGAGAGGCAGTGAGGTAGATATGATCATAGAGAGAGGATGTAGCCACCAAAAACAATGGGTGTAAGGGAGCTGAAAGGATGGTAGGCCCTAATAAATGATAGATTTTATGCATCTAGCTACAGCAGCATAGACGATAGAGATCTAGACCCAACTAGCATAGTCATAGATATGGGCAACACACCTATAGGGATAGTTAGAGGTATTGAAGTCTCAGATGACCTCTTTATAGCATACCATTTAGAGGATTCAGACTAAGGCCTTAGTAAGTAGTGTGGTTAGGCCATGAGATAGATAATATGGGACCCAACCATAGATTTGGGGCATTGTTTATGGTTGCATTTATTATATAAACTCATGAGATATAGATATAGAACAATTTGGCATATTGTTGTTGGATGTGTATGTTGTCACCATGGTTGATTGTGGTTGTTTATTATGGTTAAGGCTGTGGATGCTTAGGATATATTTATCTCTATCACATGTATTTAGATTTGTTGTATATGATATAATAAATATATGAGATGTGGTTTCTTTTCTAGCATTATGAAAGACACATGCATGGTTAAAAATAAATAGGCAAAAAAGGATTTAGAAAAATATAATCAATCAAGAAAATGTACTGCACACTATTTCAAGCTAGGAAATGTGTAATAACAATAAATGAATAAGTATAAAGAACCAAAAAATGATAAAATAATATGGTAAAAAGGAATTTGTTTTTAAACGAATGTGAAATATTTTTGCATGAAATTAAAATAAGTAAAATCATACTAATATCGCATTGGGAAGTATGATAAACAATGTAAAAAAATGGAAGGTATGTAAAAGGGCACAAATGGTAATAAAAACAAATTAATTAAGTCAATCCATTATACTAAATCATGCTAGGAAGTATGCAAGAAAAATAAAATTGCAAAAGATTGGTCTTAAATTAATCATACTAATTCAAGCTGGGAAGTATGAAAAATTTAAGAAATGGATGAAATCTTACACACACTTAGAAAATAAAAAGATAAAAAGGTGAAATAAAAATGAATTAAGCATAAAACACACTAAATCAAGATGGGAAGCATGTAAAATGATGTGTAACTTCATAATCAATTGAATATTATCTCAAATTTGACACATGCAATTTGGATGGTGACTTGGGTATTGGAAAATTTTGTGACGAGGGTCGGGTCCTATCCAAGTCTTACACTATAACTTGATAAAGAGAATTCCATGGGGGTGGAATAAACAAGAAAATTGGGTAATCAAGGATGTGGGTAATAGGAAGGAAAAGATGGTAATTTGTGAGGATGGTTGGGTCTTATTCATGGTCTTACAAAGTAACTCACAAATGAAATCCCAAGGGGAGTGATCAGTAGACAAGAGAATACTTCTCAAGATGAAATATGAGGGATATAGGGAATGAAAAAGGGAGTGTAAAAATCAAGACTTAGGCATCTTATGAGAAGACTTTAGGAAGAAAGAGGTATACTAAGGACATGAGAAGACACTAAGTGACTAGTGGTCGTCTATATACAAAAGAAACATGTTCTCTATAGACACAAATGTTTGTAGGAAAATAAGTGTTCTACTAAGATAAAATCATGAAGGTAGATTGGTACAAGAATATAAAATGGACCTATATTCCCATGATGTGTTCCCTATTCTTCGGGCCCCCTTACAGAGCCATCGGTCTACTACAAAGATTAGGTACTTGCATGAGAAAGTAGGTAGCACTGAATTTTTTTTATTCTCCTCTTCTAATCTACTGGACCATACCCCAAAGGATCTTGGATCTCCTATAGGCCAATTGTGGAGTTTGAGCTTCGACGAGATGAAAAATATGTGCTTTGAATCATGTCTTTTAGTGTGATAAGACTTTTAAAAATAATTTTGCCTTTTGATATCATTACCTTTTGTTTAAATTATTTGGATTTTAACATTATTTTGAAGGCTATTTAAGATTCCTCCTCCATAAAGATTTGAAATGGCCAATCATGAGAGAGATATTGATACACATGAATGAGTTTTAGGATAAGGATAAAGGAAGTAATGTAACCAAAGATAAATATTGACTAGGATACTTAGGATTGACAATTAAATAACATGTGATCTCAAGTCTCAATTATGTATATACTTAGTTTGCAAAAAAAGGAAGAGGGAAAAAGGAGATCCAAAGGTGGACTGGTAAAATAAGATAGTAATGAGATAGATTATTTACTAAATGATCACATGGTAAAGGGAGATAATAACCAAGGGCAACAGGATAATTCCAACCAAATCACCATGATAAATTATCAGTGAAAAATAAGGATAAGAAAGAAAAACAATCATAAAGATACAAGAAGAGAGTTTTGAGAAAAATTCTAGGAAAAAGGGAAGGGAAGGAATTGATAAAGAAAAGATAGTCATATGAAAAATATAAAAGATAAACAAAATAGAGTACAAGTAAGAAATCATGATAGAAGATAATAAAAAATTTGACACAATGTCAAATGATATAATAGATAGAAATAAGATTGGAGCACGCGTCTAATTCAATATAAATGTGAGAACACCATGCATGTACTCATAAATACTAGTAAATCTATCCACACACATTATCAAATACATTAGATAAGTCTCTATGAATTTTTAGTTGAACTACTGCTAAGGTTTCATTAATCTTCAATGAATATTGAGAAAATACTTCTTTTTTGATCTCCTCAATTGAAAAAGTAGGAATGCTTAAAATATCATGTTGAGGAATAAAATTAGGCAAAGGCTGGTTAGGAGAATATATGGGAGTAGGATCTATGGGAGGAGAAGGAATCATCGATAGTGAAGGATCCATAGGTGAAGGACTCATGGGTGGAAAAGGATCCATAGGTGAGGGAAGGTCCATAGGTGAAGGAATCATAGGTGGAGGCATAGAAGGTGGTGAAGGGACCATAGGAGGTGATGGAACTAATGAAGGTGGAGCCATAGGAGAATAAGGAGGAGCCTTCTTATGGGAATGACTTGTGAGAGGAGTGGTAGAAGGTTCAGGATTGGCTATAAGGTGATCTTGGATATGTTGTTACAGGATGTGACGATCAGTGTGATGGGTGTCATAGAGATGCCATAGATAATATACCTCACCATACTTGAGTAAATATTTAGGAATTACCTTTAGGGGAGTTATGGCTTTGTCTAATGATGAGGAAGAAGGATGCAAGGTATCAAGATATTGTTGCAATTTATGACAATGGGTGGAAGAATCGTTATCTATCTCATGCAAGAAACATTTATGCTTGTGAGTGGTTTTGGTATAAACACTCACATAAGGAAGTAAAATAAGAGTGGAAGAAGTTGAAGAACACTTGTCAGCCCATTTTGTAAGTAGAGGATCCATCTTAGGCAAAGGAAGTAAACTATCACCAATGGAAGGTGATGATGTGGAAAGAATGGAACTAGACTCAATGGAAGGAACACTAGCATCAAAAGTAGGGGTAGGGTCAACAATAGTAGGATAAAAAATAAGATTAACTATAGTAGAAGTGAGAAGAGGCTCAACTATATACGGCTCTACTAAGGGATAAGTAGGATCTATAGAGGGTCTAAGTAGAGTTTCACTAACCTCAAGGGTAAACCAACTACGAGGGTTAGGGTACCTATCAAAATGGTAAGGCCCATTCATAGCATGATCCATGAGCATAGTCCTATGTGGATCCTAAAAATTGGAGGTGTTGGCACCATCTCTACCCTATGACAAAAAGGAAAAATGCAAAAATTAGGAACTATAAGTGAAGGAAAATGATGAGTTGCACAAAAAGACTCAAGTAAAGAAGAATGATAATGGACAATCTTGGCATCACAAGCCTAGACAAGACTACCTAACAAGGGATAATCTAAGGAATAGCCATCATCATAATCTAGGGTATGAAGATCAATGACACAGGTAGGGATAACCTTATCATCCAGTGAAGCATGGTGAATAAAATGCTTAGTCTTGGTCAAGACTGGGAATGTCATCACAAGGAGGTTTGCGAGAATGAGGCTGCAAGGAAGAAATAAGCTACAAGATGAGATGAGGTAAGAGATTGAAATTTTTTATCTTTAATTTAATCTCATTGGGCTCATCATCATCAGAATCTAAAATATTAGGAGGAATGTTACCAATGAACTCTAGATGCCCATTGTAACTACGAGTTGAACTAACAGGAAGTTGAGATGCTGAGACTCATGGAATGGAACATTAGGTAAAGGTTCAAGAGTAGGAATCTTGAAGACACCATGATCTTATAATTATTTAAAGTTCCAAGGATTAGTGTCACCTTGAATCTTATAAATGGCTCCATTATGAGGGAATTTAATGCATTGATAGGTTAAAGAAGTGATAGCTCTCATGTGGTGAGTCCACGACCTACCAAGTAAGATGTTATAAGAAAGGGGAAAGATAAATATCATCACCTTCATATAAATGATGATAGGTGGGATGGTAATGGGAAGCTATACAAAACTTAGAGGAGGAATTTTCCTTCAATTGTATCCTTGGTATGTGTTGTGTGTAAACTTGAGATTGCATTCAAAATATCCAAGAGTCTTAATGAAATCAAGAGAAGTGACACAGGTACTATAACCCTCATAAATCAATGTACTCTTGACTTGGATATCATCAATTTAGATGCTAATAAATAAGGGAGGATCATCTATAGAAAGAGTAATCTCATCGAGAATCATAGATGTGGTAGGAAATCATAGAGAAAGAGAAGTGTCTATAGTTTCATCAATGTTGATAGACATATCTTCACATTATTGTAAAATACTCTCTTTAGAACCAGATAAAGCTACCTCCCATCCTACTAAGGGAGGAAAAGGGACATTCATCTCAAATAAGAGTTGCATGAGATGGTTTCTATGACATGGGGAAGTCCTCATAAGCTCAAGAAATGGAATTTAGGATGGGAGATTAGTGAGTACCACAATGGGATCCCACTCATCATAGCCCATAAGAAGGTTATTATATATAGGTGTGTAATTGTTAAGGAGATCCTTATAAGGATGAGCCTATTTACATTAGAATTTTTTTTATTAAGAAGAAGAAGGAGGAGGTTGAAACAAGGTTGTAAATCATGTTGAGAGGATGAACTAGTTGGTTCAAGTTGATTTGGAGATGGAAAAAAAGAAGTGTTAGTAGAATCTTGATTATCATTAGCATTGGAAGATGATGGAAGAGTGGTAGAAATAGAATATGATGTGTTATCCAAGGGGGAATAAAAAATTGTATCATCAAAAGTGATAATATATTCTTACCCTAACTCATTTAAATGAGTTGGAGAAGAATCTTGTGTAACACGATATATCTTATGGGAAGGAGTGTAGATAGATTGGGAATCAATGAAATCTTGGTACCACCCTTTGTATATTAGTCATGCTAACCACATTCTCTTTGAAATTTAGTTCAATAAGGCTTTTTAGGGTATTTGTGGAAGGGGTGGGCTTGTCTTGATTATCTTGGATAGGTTGATGATTAGGTAAAGGATCTTTATAGATAGCCAAATGGGTGTTTGTTTGATTCAAGGCTTGAGTTTTATCATTTGATTTATAGTCCTTGAAAGCAATATCATAGGCTTGTTGATGCTTATAGATAATGAAATCATGATCAAAATTAGGTTTAAGAATAAAATCCATGGATAAATTATGAATTTGTCTACAAGTCTCATGAGAATGACCCCAACTAGTGTGAAACCAACAAAACTTGTTAGGATCATACCAAGATGTCATAGGATGGGTAAGTTTAAGCTCTCATGGAAGGTGCTTAAGAAATTTAGTCGAGGATAGATGTTTGTGAACATTGATGTTATTGGGTGAAGAAAAATTATGATTAGTATATTATTGAGAAGAAGGAGCTGATTTCGAAGAAGAGTTAGGAATGACAACTTGAACATTGTGAATAATGTCAAAAGAATTGTTAATACCATCATTGGTAATATTGTGGTTTTTATTATTAAGTAATATATGAGGACCCACAAAAGTTTTGGGTAGCTCAAATTGATGCATTAAAAAATATTATCATTTAGCTTGGTCAATAGCCTCCTCCAAGGTACACGGAGAGAGAGTGTGGACTTAATATTGAAGTTTAGGAAAGAAAGAATTTGTAAAGAGATGAAAAAGATTGTCATCCACCATGTTATGTTCATATTTGTTTGACAAAGTCTTCCATCACTTTAAAAATGCTTGGAAAATATCATTCTCATGTTGTTTTCAATTAATGATATGGGCCGAAGTGTTTTTAGGAAGACCATTAGTTTGGAATTTTTTATTCTAAGTTCTCCAAACTAGAAATGGAATGAGCTCTAAGTTGATTGTACCAATCTAAATCATCACCCATGAAGGTTTTGGATAGGATATTAGTATCGACAAAGGTATTTAATTTTACCCAATCCTTATAAAGATTTCCAAATGTTTTGAGGTGAAGGGTAGGATCATTTGACCCATTATAAGAAATTGTAGGTGTTATACTTCTTATATCAATGCTGGCAATTTGAGTAGTGAGAGGCTCATTTTGGAGATGCTTAATTATTTTATTGATCAAAAGAGTTTGAGGAATGATACTACCTTGAGAATATCAAAGAGGAAGATGGGGAAATTTTTTGTTATGTGTGCCCCAAGCCATTGGTTGCAGATGAGATTGAAGATTAAGAAGGTGGTTTTGCATTCTCATCATTTGATTTGTGTTATGAGATTGAAAAGTATTCATTTGATTGAGAGTTTGTAACAAAATTTGATGTGTTTGATTAACATTATAATCATTAAAATTGGTATTTGTGTTGGTATTAGTGGCTTATACCACTATTAGTGTTGATATGATCTTGAGAAAAATTATGAGAATTTGTGGCACTAGTGGCAAAATTTGTTTGTGAAGCAAAAGATGGACTAGTGAATGGTTGAGATGAAGAAGCACTAACAACATGATTTCCTTGAGTAGAAAACAATTAACTAGTGTAAGGATTAATGGTGGTTGACCTTATGCTAGGCCCACTAGATGTAGAACCCACCATGTTAGTTGAGGTACTAGGCATGGAGGTAGAAGAGGTTAGAAAAGAAGTTGTTATAGCACAAGAAGGAGTTGAAATTGAAGGAAGAGGTTGAGAAAAAAATTAAGTGGTACCTACAAATCACATATTAAATTTAGAAGTAGGTGAATGAGGCTCTTTGGTTTGACCACTAATCATGAGGCTACAAATGGTAGAAGGATCTTTTCCTTTATGTTGAGGAAATTCAAAGATAAAGAAAAGCATTTCAGGAGTGTACTCTAACTCAAGTTGGTATTCTAATGAGAAAAGAGTATTATTTTGTGAAGAGGTATGAGGAGGGTTACCATAGTTCATTATGAGAGTGGCAATATGAACATTACTAACATCTAAAAGAGGAGCCCTAATTTGTCTATGAGAGACCCTATTAGGATTGGTAAAGTTCATCATGTCTGTTAAATGTAACTTAGCATCATTATCCAATAGAAAGTCCATGATGAAAGTAAAAGAAGAGATATGAGAAAGAAAAGGTCAAAGAGGTGAATAAAACTATACAGGGTTGACTGGGTTG